>CM033116.1:19146152-19746152 GCA_019321725.1 Paulownia fortunei | reverse complement strand
CCTGCATCTTTCGGGGCTGTGCTCTGTCACTGCATTGGCCTGTCAGCTGTCTCGCTCAGCCCAGCGAATCAATCTCAGCAGTTATTCTCCTCGAGTAAGTCTCACAGGCTATAATTACAATGTATGGTCGAATCAAACAAAATATTGTTTGGTTGCATTTCCACAGCCATTCTTTAATGCGTTTACAACAGAATCTCATGCAAAGAAACAAAAGCAACAGAAATTCTGAAGAAATCAATCATGCCCATCATCAGAGTCAACGAAGACTACTTACATGATAAAAATGGCACTTGTTCTAAGAGCATCAGCTCAAATTATTGAGTTTTGCAAGTATAAAAGCCTAAAACCATTATAGTTTTATTAGCCTCTATTTCTCAATGCACATTTGATATGTTATACAAATACAGTTTAAAAGGCCGCAAGAAAAATGCCAACTCCATGACTGCACTCTAACTACTAAACAGACCGTCTAATCACTACAAGTATTTACAGGTAAATCCCACACCAGCAGAGGCAATCCCAGATGCTCTTCAACCCCTCATGACCCTTCAGAGACAGCGCCCAACTTCTCAATAAATCTACAATAAGATATAAAGATTTAACAAATTAAAGAAACATAGCAAAAGCAAGACCCATTACAGATGCTCAATATATCAGTGATAAATCATATATACACGAGCACTAAAGTTAGCATACTTTCTAAAACAGGTACAGAATGGTTGGATATGCCAACAACCTTACGAGGAAGACTTTCATCAAAAGCATTTTAAAAGAATACTGCTAATAATTAGAAATATTCCTGATCCTCAACAAAATACTAGCAGCTTAGATTTTGCCTTCATCTAAATTAGCAAATACAATTCATTGGTCTTATTACGCCTACATTTGGCAGAATTGTGGCCGCTAAAACTTTCAGTCCTTTGCTCTCAACCAACATCAATTTGATTTGTGTTGCAGTTGTATGTTCTTCCAATAGTGAAATCAAAATTCTACATAAGAGGTGCTAACATTGGTGCTCTCTCCTGTTGACCACTACAATAATCCTCAAGTAATAATGCAGGTCCTTAGTCCGTAATGCACCGACCAACTAGGGTATGTCCTAATTGAATGGCATATATCAGAAGCCACGACTAATAAGTGGCTGCCAGCTTTGTTCGTGGCTCTCAAGGCCACTAGCATATCTACTCATCAAGTAACGAATGCAAATAGAAAACTTTTCAACAGAAGTTAGTAGGCAATGCAGCAATCATAACCCTCATTTTCCATACCATTGCTGAACTTTCCGAAATTCAGTGAGAACTGGGTATATATTCTCAAAGGCAGTATAGGTCTCATCTCTGACCTGAAAATGTTAAAAAGCATAGTATTACACCATTTGTACAGGACACACTGTCACAATAGCATGAAGAGACAAAACTGCAGCAGAACAAACGAGTTATATTCACTACCTTAGCACCTGTGAGAACAATCTTCCAGAGACAAAAATCAGCAGCACTATCTTTGGCTGTTTCATCCTGTATATTAATCCAGGGAAGAGTTCCGGCTCATACTGTACCAGAAAATTTTGGCAATAAACAAGTATTTTCAGAACTTCAGTCTCTACTTTAACACACACCAGTGCATGAGCAAACAATTAATAGATATCCAGATTTTGACTCTACAACCAGTAACTGAAATTGGTTCCCATTCCAAATAAAAGAGAAGCATACATTATCCCTGCTAAAAAAACCATCATTACTTTAATCTGAAGTGATCTTAAAAAAACATTAAAGAGTAGAGGTGGGCGTCAACCCAAGAAGCTTCCAATTTTAACCAAACCAATCAAGTTCAGGATAAACAGACGGTTATGGCAGGTTTTGATGATTGGCAATAAACAAAAGCATTAGATAGCGTCCAAGTACGATCATCCACCCGAAACCAATGCAAATCCCCGTTTTCTGTTATGTTTTTTCCAAAAACAAGAAAGAACTAGAGAAATATAATGGTGGTCAAGAAATTTTTAAATATGTTGTATTTTGTACTATGCGAATTGTGGATTCTGTATCATATTTAACTTTTATCTTATCCTCTACCACATAAGATCTATTTCCTTTGGTATATTACTCTCAAAAGGAATCAATTTGTTTGACTATAATAACAATGTTATATTTAATAGCAAATAGATAATCACAAACCGGCCACACAGTTTATGGTAAGGTTCTTTAGCGTTAATACAGATAGCAAAAATTCTCACCAGACTTTTATAATGAAACAAAGAAGGACAATAGATCACTCACACTTGAAAAAGCACCATGAGAATAGGCAAGACCTTCAAGTCGAATGGGGAATTTTACATCACAGGAACCAACTATGTTCTGAATCTTGAAATCCTACAAGAAGTAAAGAAGAGAAATGTTAAACCGAGCAGCATAAAACTTTATCCTGAAAACGGAAGAATTAGAAGATTTGGTGTCATCAAAGAGATAGTCAAGAGGATAGGGATAAGTACCTTAAACTTTGCTGGAAAACCAAGCTTTTGAATGATTCTAGCATACTAAATTGGAAGGATTCATGGAAAGTGAGAAACAAAGAAATAAGGAAGAAAGATATCTTCTCAATACGAAATACTTCCTATATGATGTTATTCAACATAAAGTACTGACATTTAAAAAAAGAAAGAAAGAAAAGAAACTTATAAAATCCCTTGTGGGAAAAGGTGGTTATGTCTCATCTTAAAAGTCGCCCCAGTAAACAATTTATTAAAGCAAAAGCATGCATGTCTTATGGTATGCTATACCTTCCGAGCAGCCAATTTCGACTGTTGTTCACTCTTGGCTCCTGTACAAACCTGAGTAGCAAGGAGAAAAATAAATCACAAGGAAATCATCTGCAATAAACCTCATAGAAGACCAATTTACATCTCCAGGAATGAAAACTAAGGGAATAATGAAAAGAAGAACCATCACTTGGCATCAACAAAAATTAACAGTAAATAATAAATAGAAATCTAAAGTCAAGTGCAGATTCTAAAAGTTGCCTCAGTGTTACTGGAAATTAATTAGCACTTACCATCTTTCCAGATGCAAAAATTAGAGCCGTTGTTTTTGGTTCTCTAATCCGCATGATCACAGCAGCAAACCGCTGAAATGTCATTAAAGAGAAAGATTTTACTATACATGGCATATAACAAGATTTGTTGACAAACATAAAACCAAAAGATCTTTCAAGAACTAGTGACTTCTTGGTTTTGCTAAGTTGCTAACATTTCTGCTTAAGCTACAGCGAAAGTTGAAACAATAGTACAGTGCAACGAAAGACAAAAACTACAGCCTGCCACTAAACAACAGCAGAAAGAATGTAAAAAACATTAACTGAGGATAGTGGAGAGCCATAGTTTATTCTTGACTTCCTGAAACTCATCATAAGTAAAGATGACAGAGCATTATACAGCTAATCCTACATGTACATTCATTTCCAGCACACTTAAGAAATCAGAAGAATACATAAGAAGAAAACTTTGCTTTGATTCTATTCTTATACAACATTATGATATACATTATGATAGAGGCTTGTCCATTCTAAAAAACTTAGGAATTTTTAGCTTCCTAAACATGTTCGATGAGAAACTATTGCAAATGGAGAGGCCATAATTTGGATGAGTTTTTACTTGAGCTGAAAAAGCAAGGTAGCCAAAACAAAGGTTGCAACCCAAAATGAAATGACTCAAAGCTATTCGTTTATAATCAACAGAAAATGATACTGAATTTTGACATATGTTTTAGTTCAGTTTCCAACTTCAAAATACACACCACATTGTTTACCAGCATCTGTACATCTTCCATATATTCACATTGCAACATCTCCACAATGTCCAAAATTCAAATAAAAAAAAAAAAAAAATCAGAAACCAAAATATGCACAAAGTAAAATAGTTACAAACTAGTCTCTCACAATCAAACTGGCTACACACGCTGATATGTTCTACATAAGAAATACTAAGGAGCAAAGTCCTGTTTAGTTGAGCTATTCCTGCGAGATGAATCAAAAACAAAAAGAGAAACAGTAAAAGAAGAACAAGAAACAAAAGCCTCGCACAAGAAAAAAGTTACAAAAGTAGATCCTACTTACAACTTAACTTTCTACACCAGCAGACAAAATTTTATATTGAAAGCTAAGGAGCTCAAATGCATTCTATTATCATAACTTAGATGGCACAGTGAGGATTACAGGAAGCTTGAAACAGCACAGTATCAATTAAAGCAGACATAACATGGGAGTAGCATACCTTGGGATTGTATTCTGCGTTGCGAGCTTGCAGCGCTATAGCTTTAAGATCCAATTTGCAGTCCAAATTGACAGTTGAAACAATATTCCTGCATTATACATCAAGTCAACCTACAAATATGCATACACACAAGTAAACATCTAAGACGCATAAAACTAACTTCTAGAATATGATACCATCCCTGCAGTTTTTGCTCCACACAAAACATTTACCAGTTGTGAAATGTTTGCAGCATGAAAAAGGAAAATAAATGCAGCATTTTCTTAAGTTTCACTACAATCATAAAGTCATGTTGAATGGAAGTCAAAGTTCAAAACCAAAAAGCTTTGATAAACAAACCAACAAAATAATGTGGAGTTAGTAATATTCAACCTGTACATAGACAGTATCAGCATATCCAGATTCTTGCTCACAATTTTATTTTTCTCAGGGGACCCATTCATTTGTCCGAGTAAAAGAACAAAACAAACAAGAGAATAATAATTTAAAAGAAACTCTCACTAAATGCAGTCATTTGATCCCTGAAAACAGAAAATCCGAGCACTAGACATGCTCCAGATAGAAACAACAAAGTCCATGCACAACCACCGGCCTTCGCAAACCTTTTAAGATCCTGAGAAGGATAGACCTAAGTATGGCAACCATGCTGATAAAAGAAGCTTCCAAAATACTTTTCTTTTTCCAGAACATCTAAATTCTAACCCCTCTTCTGTAAAGGATCAAGAATATCTGCAGACTTATTATTGCAGCAGCTTTCATCAGGTGTTGAAAGCTTGCAAGGTGCAAGAGGACATACTTATCTGAGCTCAATATTTAAACAAACTTCAACTTTATAAGGATTTTGGTTATTAAATTCATAGCTCTGTCTTAAAATGCACTTCTCTACACACCACACACATCAATTCAATCATAAATTGAGCTAAAACATGAGAGAGCTTGGCAACATAGATCAGATTGCATATTTAACAATTCTTGATTATATAACTATTTGCCTTACTTCGACCCAAAAAAAAAAAAAACAAATGTATCTACTGTTATTTCCTCAAGCATCGTTTCGCTTTGCTGACAAATTCAATGGAACAGTATGACAAAATACATGTTTACAGTGTACCCAATGCTGGACTCCAGTACATATATCATTTGACATGGATTTAACCGATACCCTCTGTGACAATATTTCAGGCATAAGTTACACTGGGTAGTATCCAGATTGGCAAATATGACCCAATTCAATAAGAGGCACACTGTCATGGAAATTAAGCAGTTTCTACAGAGCACCAATGAGAGAAAAGGAATATAGATACTGAATAGCTAAGACATGATCTTACTGGAGAGTTGGAACAATTCCAGAAGGATGCTTGGAAAGATCAACTGGTTGGTTCCCTTCCAACCCTTGGGGATCTGCCATCAAATAAAATCACCTGTTGTTTTGAATTTTGAGCAAAATTTACAACCTATCCAGAATACCTATAGATAAAGAATGAAAATAAACCAAATCAATACCATTGTAACAATGACTTAAAAACATAATAAAACAATCTTTCTTCAACTTGATCAACATAAATCCTTGATTTCTCTCCCTCCCGTCTTAAACTTCCGTTTAACTTTTCAATCAAATAGATCCCATGAACCAAAGAACAAATTTTCTGGTAAGATGGCCAGAAATTATTAAACCTTTTAAAAAGAGCTCATCACTAATCTTGATAACTGATAAGGCATTTACAAGACCACCACCCAACCCCCACTCCGACCCTATCCAAAATTGAAAAACTGGAATAAAACAGAAATAGAGCTAAAAGGGAACAACAAAAAATACAAAAAAAAAAAAAAAAAAGATTGGAGCTTTAAACATTATAAAAATGAAGCGGAATGGGAATGGAGGTTAAAAGCAAAACAAAGAATTGAGAGAAGCGACCTTTATATACGTGAATTGGGAAGATCTAGGGTTTAAAACGGTGTGGATAAAAGAAAGAAGGCAAGAGAGGGAAAAGAAAAGAAACAAGAATCAGAGCGGTAACAATTCAAAGGTTTGAGTCTTTTATAGTATTGATGATGACGATGATGATTTTTGTGTGGATGTGTGTCCGTCTCTATATATATGTCGTCGAATAAGAATGACAGAATTATATATAGATGGAGAGAGAGACAGAGAGAGATGATCATATATATATATATATATATATATATACGTACATGAATTGGAGACTTTCTGCGAATGAGAGAGAGAGGCAGCTGATGGATCTCGAGTTTTATTACAGTCCCCCAGCCTCTCTTTATTCTCTACCCAAACTGACCTTCCCCTTTCCCGCGCCGCCTCTGGGCATTTTCGGTAAAACACACTACAGAATGTCGGCCCATTGGGCCGGCCCAATTTCACCATTCCTCCCTATGAGTTGGTTTTTTGAGTTTAATTTTGTACTCTATATTTTTCTTTTTCAAAAACCAATGCTAATCAATCATATAGAAGAAGTAATATTTATTTATTATCATATACACTCGAAATTAAAAGCAAACAGTGTCTAAAATTATAACAGCAACAGTGTCTAAATTACTTAGGGATAACAATGATTGGGTTTTTAAAACTATAAATAAGTTTGGGATAGATTTTAAATTTTTATTTTTAAATTCATTCCGCGTTTGGACCAACTCTGCTTATTTTTTTATTTATTTGTTATTTTAATATATATTTATGTTATATTATTTTTTAAAAAATATTTTTTAATATTTTTAAAATTATAAAACGTATCTACCAAACAGAACTCTCATCGAATTTTAGTAAATCCACTCTAAATCTACCTTATTGTCATTTCTAATAAATATTATCAAGATTTATACAAAGGCACAGCCACCATCTATGGAACATCACAAACAATAATGTGAGTGAGGGGTACCAATCAAGATCGATCATGCGTTGTAAAATGATATTTATTTTTTTATTCTATTTCATCAATACACGTATAAAATACGTCACATATTTATTAACCATGTCATCAATATATATAACGTGTAATGATAAAATATCATAAATAATCCTATCAATTAATATTTTTATTTATTTTTTTAATTCAAATCTTGAAACAAGGGAAGGTGCAGGAAATGAAATTGATCAAAAACATATTGCTAGTTTTCAGACAAAGGGAAAGAGGGTTTCTAACCGGTCACCGCAAGACTAAAAATAATTCATATATATATATATATATATATATATTGATGATTTTATTTTATTTTATTTTTCCTTTATGTAACAGAAAATAACAATTGCAACTATATGTAAGAAGACATCAAGCATTAGCAAAATTGGCGTAACTTCAGAAATTTTGAAAAAAAAGTCATCTGTATTTGAACCAAAACTCATAATAGAATTATCAAGTATCCCTAAACACATAATTGTTTAAGAAATATTTCACTCAAAGTTAATTCTTCTTTCCCATGATTAAATATTTCTTTAATCAGTTTGACTTTTAATTTTGATTTACTAAATCTTACCAAATTTTGAATTATTATTTTGTACATAGTTTTATATAAATATTTTTACATCTATTTATTTATTAGTTGACAAAAATTGTAGAAAAAAAAATATAATAGATAAAAAAAATTATAAGACCAAAACAAATTGTCAAACAAAAAGACCAATATAAATTTATTTAATAATTAAACCAATTGAATCAATTAATTTAATTTGATATTCATATAATTTTGATATAGAAAATTTAAATTGAATAAGGTTGGAATTTTAGGGAACAAAAGAAAAACCCACAATAATAATTTTTGACCAACAAGTCCGGGAAATGTATCTCATCACATCACCAATCCTTTTCCTACCACAACTGATAATTCCTATGCCAAGTGTCCAACACCCCAATCACAATATCAACTTTTTTTGTGAACGATTTATACATATAACCAATAAAAAAACAATCTAACCCGTGTTTTCCAATACGGTTACATTAATCCATATCAACCACAAATCAATCATAAAATGTAATGAAAAACCTTCTAAACCCGTACTTTCTAATTCGGTCTGGATCAATCGATGTGATGGGGTACAACCACAAATAAATCATAAAATTAGTTTGATTATGCTCCACAACGAGTCATTATAAAATTTGTGGCGAGAGGCCCAGACATACGAACAAAATCCTAATAGACTTTAGCCTCTATTTTGTGTTTCATTTGGCTAAGCTCACCGTTCTTTTGGTGAGCCAATACTAGTTGTGCAGTTGACGAGCAATTAAGATCTTCTATTACAATTAATATTGTATTTTTATTAAAATATCATCAATATATATATCAAAATGTATAATAATAATATCATATTATAAACTTATCATGTACTAATGTACTAATGGTACCATCATAAAAAATAAAATACCACAAAAATCTAATTAGTTGACGAGAAGGTTGGCGTAAAACCTGTTGAGGAGACTTGAGATGTTCAAGTAAAACCGGGGAAGGTTGTGCTATTTTAGGAATAAGAGGTGTAGGAACAGTGGTTGGAGTATTAACCGAGAAAAATATTTTCAGATGATGTGATAAAAAATAACCTATATAGATAGATACACATATATAAATAAATGTGCATGCATACAATATTTATTTATTTTGTTATACTCATAACATGCGTGTGCATTTATAATTATTACGTCAGCTAGAGTTAACCAAATTTTCAAAACCAAACAAACCAAGCGACCAATTAGCAATCCACTGAAAAACTAGCCTGCCATTGCCGCGGAAAAGATCTAAATACCAATCCACATCATACAAAATAGCCAATTTTTTTTGTGGGGCATGCATAAGGACGAAATAAAAGATTAAACTATAAAAGACCTCTTAATCAACTATATTGCAATGCCTTCCCACCTTGCTTCTACTAGCTCTCTCTTTTACGATACCAGAGTAGGCTAGCTTTACAAGATCGGATGATACTCCCACAAATGAAAGGAGAAAAAAAAGTAAAAATGAACAGACCATGAAGAAAAACCACAATAAAAAAGATTTTGAAAAAGTAAAAAAGGATACAACCCCTACAAACCCAAACCCCCAAGGACAAGAAAACCTGTTAGAAACTAAACAATACCCATCATGAGGAAAAATGGGCCTCCATGCCCCTCCTCCCGGGGATTCCCACTCGGGAGTTCATATCTCCCTGCACCACCCACTGAAAGGGCAGCCCACTGGTTCATAAACTGAATCAAGCACAATCATCAAGTATTTGTCCACAAACCACCCTTCAGCATTGGCTGAAGCTAGCAACCATTTGCAACCCCATTAGCTACAAGCTTCTTCTCCAGAACAGCAGCAGGTTTTACATTCTTAAGAATATCTACCGACTTTGGAAGAACGCTACTTTCCATTGTCTTGCAATCCCCATTAATCTGAACAGCAGATGCAGCTTCCTTGTTTAAATCAGTGGCCGGTTCCGATGACTTTTGAGGCTTAAGATCACCATTTGTGCTTTCCTTGCTCTTCTCTTCAGTGGGTTTGCCTTCCCATACTTGAGCCTACAAACAAAATCCAGCAAACTGTATAAGAAAAAATGGAAGCCTTGCAAAACAATAACAGATCAGCACCATTAGAAATGACAATACAAAGTTACCTGTTTCTGGAACTGCTGCTGCTTGGCTTTCTTCTCCTGAATTCTCTTCTGGCGATCCTCGTAGAAATCAAAATCATCCAAGATGCACTGTTTACTAGTATGATCTTTAAATATTTTCAGCAACTGAAGCCCCTGATCCAGTTTAACCTGTAAAATGCAATTTATTGTATCTTAGTTTTAAGCATTTCCTCCGAATTGACAAGAACAAACTAACCACAACAATTATAACAATCAATAAAACGGATGAGCAATAAGAATACCTCTTGGGTGTCCCTGCTATTAGTTACAGGTTTGTTCTCATTGTTTTCAAGGGTAATATGCTTCAACAAACTGTTGGGTACATCCTTCACAATGTGCCACTTAACAGGGAAACAACCAATCCACTTGTCCTGCTGCCAGTACTCAACATTCTTGTTAAAATCAACAGGCCCGGTCATCTCCGCAACACCAACAAATTGACCACTGGTATTAACCTAAAGCATAAATAGAGCAGTTTAGTACAAATAAGATATGTATCACCAACCTAAGCAAGCCACCACCACTAAATCCCAGATGCTTACTGAGAAGAAAAGGAAAACAGGGCAGCCTCCAGGTTTCTGTTGAGCATCCAGGTAAGCAGCATCCAGCTTTTTGTTACCATTAGGCGTGCTAGCCCATACATTGTACTTGATGCTCTTATGGACATCATCCTCGCTGTACGACTTAATAATAAAAAACTTGGCATCTGCATAAGTTTCGGGAAAATCTGGTCGGTTGTATTGTTCTCGATCAGGGGTCAAACTTGATGACTTCTCCTCATTGTCAGTTGTTCCAGTCAAGGGAATGTTTTGCCCTTTGACAGCCAGAGCCACTGGTGTAAAGCCCTTCTGATTCTTTGAGCTTTTGGCTCTTGGTCCCCGGTTCAATTCATTCAGGCCATCCATGCTCTCGTTGGCATAATTATAGAAGCCATTTCCTCTTCCCCTGGGCTTGTACTTGCTATCGACAGCCATCCAGCCACGTCCATTCGCTCGTGTATCATAACCGTTAGCTCCATAGCCCAGACCAGATCTGTAGGCATTTCCATACTGGCCATATAATTTGTTGGGATACATTCTATTTATGTAACCATTAGCTGTGTTCATTCCAGACATTGGCCTAGGGTGGTGCAAACCCTGAGGATAAAACATATTATAATGCCAATAAGTCACCTCAAATCAAACTACATGATTAATGGCAGTTTCACTGAGATTTAGTTTCATTAGAAAACAGTGCCATGCAAGATTATAACATACATAGTGCATTTGCTATGCAATCATATACAGAGATGCAATAACTAGCACCATTTCAAGATGAAAACCCCTTATAGATAGGGAAGACCAACATCGAAGGAACATAACAATCTTTACAGCACAATAAGATAAACCATACCAAGGAAAGTTGTAGACATACCATCAGATGAGGTCGGAAATTCTGATTCCTAGAAGAAGGAACACCATTTCCATTTGCAATAGATGAAGTCATTGAAGAACTAGTTACAGGCCTTGGCTGTCCATCTGAATAGTATGGACCCTCTAACCATGGAATTGGCGACTGTATACCATCAAATCCAAATCTTGGGTCCTGATAACCAGACGCAGGAATTCCTCCAGGCAAAGCACCCCTTCCATAGGATCCATTCACATTAAAAGATGAATTTTGGTACGTCGTTCTCACTGGTGCTGTGCCATTGTTTCCCTTTGCACCCCCGCTATTGGCAATGCCATTAGATTTTGAATTAGTAGAATCTACCGACAAAGGCGCTGGGTCAGCAGCTGCAGAGGTGGCTATCTCACCTTTTGCAGGAGCAGCTGGAGTCGGGTAAGGACCACTTGTTGTTGTCAATGACTGGAAATAAGGAGCAGGGTACTGATAGTGCTGAGCTCCATATAGCTGACCATCATGTCCCACCGTTGGAACGGGGGAAGCAGCAGGTGAATACGGGCCATAAGGAGCATAACCATAGCCGTGGTGATACATAAGTGATCCATTGTCCCCATATACTCCCTGGAATTTTCCAAATAAATGTAAACAAGACTACATGGTGTGATTAATAAATGTAAACAACACCGAATCAGAATATAAAGTGATTAATCTCATAGATTTAACTTAACTCCTACAAGAAAGCTTGAACATGACTCAGAAATCAAGAGAACTTACTGGAGTCATCTCTACTCCATCTTGATTCACATATCTGGTGTAGTCCTCCCACTCATTAGCACTCCCATCATAGCCTATATGCAAATGGGCAGATTAAGTCGGGGAGGCAAATAAATAGTAGGGGATGCAAGGCCAAAAGTTACAGAGTTAAGTAGAAACACAAAAAATTGAAGTTCAGAGGTGCCAATTCAATAAATTGGAGAATACATGCAAGCGAAATAAATTGTCAAAAGTAGAATAAACAGCTTACCACTATAATAATATGCAGTAGAAGGATAGCCATTTGGAAGGTAGCACACTGTTGGATCCATAAAATCAGGTAATAGAGGTGTGACAGATCGATCTGACGGAATCCCGTTAGCCCCGTTACTAGAATCGATCGAAGGCTGCATGACACATCACAATTCAATAATCATAAATGAAGCCTGTGTTAGAGGTCCTACATCATGCAAACCCCTATCTAAATATATAATACCCAAATAGAGATATAAGCACCTTTTTGGTGGCATCCGGGATTTCAATAGTCTTTGCCTGCGAGTCCAAAGATAACTTCTGCAATAACTCTGCAGCCTCTATAGCAGAGAAAAAGTAAAGGAATTCGTACTCCCCCCAAAAAGTTATTCAATATACCAAAACTTTAGATTTCACAGTTAGAACAAACAAATATTTCATGATATACTGCAGAATCCATAAAAACAAGTAATACTCCCAAACAAAATTCAAAAACAATCCAAACTAAGAGCACATCCAAGCTTAGTTTCACTTTTCCAAAATAAAAATGGAAAGCAAAACTATCAAAATTATGTCAACGTTCAACATAAGTATAAAATCGAACCACTTTAATCGCTAACCTGCCAACTAGTACAGAAATCCAAAAAGATTTACAAATTCAAACAGATTAAAAAAATAACTTAAATAAATCCCGAGTCTTGTGTATTCAGACCGAAAACCTTTACTAACAATAGCAAAACAGAAAACAAAATTAAATTCTCCATAACGACTAAATAGGCCAAGGGGCAAAAATTAAAAATAAAAATTAAATCCTCCCAAGAACCCAAACCCCATTAATTCTAGGAAAAACTCGAGGCCAAAGAACAAAACATCACAGAACAATTAAAAACCCAACCCCACACACAACAGCATCAGACACGACAAGCTCAGATCTAGACACGCATAAACCAAAACAAACAAGAACTCAAATACACACCAGCCACATACACAACAAAGTAAACGTCGAGTCAAATATCAACCAAAACCAGAAAACACACGAGGGAGAAAAATTATTCCAAAAACAGCATTAAAAAAAAAAAGTTAGAAAGGATACGATCTGCCGGAGGAGCAACGGCGGCCATGACCTCGGAATAGACTGACGGATCTCTTGATTTGTAGAGAGATAAAAGGAACAACACCAGGGGGAAGAGAGATGGAGAGAGGAGGAGAAGAGGAGTATCAGCCGCCACAAAAGAGCGAGCGCAGCAAAAAGCTTTAAGGGTTTGGGTTTTGGGGGAAGAGAGAGAAAGAGGGACTGTGACGAGGGCTTTGATCCATCTTAAATTGGTGATTCAAATGCCACCACCACTTCTTTTCTTTTCAGTCCCTCTATTTCCTCCAATTTGCGGATCTCGCCCACTGATTGCTTCACCCGCCTGTGATGCTATTTTTTCATCTGTCTATTCTGATTGGCTGATCCACAAAATGGCCACACCTTATTGGTTCGATTGCTTCATCTGTGACGCGTTTTGATGGTATTGTGTGGTGTGGCGGGTGAAGTAAGATTTTCCATGGTAGAATAGTAAAAGGACAAAGATGTCCCTGTCAGGGATGATTTTTCCATGAAAGGACTTGTGTTTACTTGGTGGACTTCTACGGTGTTCTTAGCTCTTAAGGAAAAAATCTCCCCGACCATGCTCATTATTAATTATTATTATTGATTGAGAAAAAAAAAAAGAAATATACAGGAAAAATCCAATAATCTTTAAATTAGCAGTCAAAAGGGGAATAATTAATGTCTAATTAATGCAATTTGTTTAATTCTTTTTCACTTTTGATGTAGTGGAAAACTATTCCGATATATTTAATGTTCACTTAATGCAATTTTTCGTAGTCGAAAGACAAAAGAAAAAAAAAATGATAATATGGGTTCTATGCATAGTAATAAAAAAATTTAATTTTTGGAAATTAACTTGATAAAAACACGATAATTTCATGAGGCATTGAGATTCAATATAGATCTTTCATAAATATTAATATGATAAAATTTTCAAATATTTTTTTTTATAATGTGATTTATTCTTGAATTTTATTCCCATTTTAAACAAATTATATTATGCTAAACTATTTTTTTTTATTTTTTTAATATATGCATAATTTTACTAGATAATATAATTTTTATTGACAATCTCACGCAGAGAATTATACTATTTTTATGAAATAATAATGTATTTTGTATTGAAATATTTTTGAATTAATCCTAAATTTTAAATAAATTTTTTTATTTATACAATATTTTATCAAGTTTTTTTTTAAATTAATATAAATAATACACAAATTACAAATTTTAAGAATTAACAATTTATTCCTTTGTTACTATGATTCTATATGGTTGTTTTTGTACATGACACGTTTTTCTTAGTGGTTAAGACTTAAGTGTGCTACTTCTATATTATGGAGTCATAGATTCAAATTCAATTATAGTCCCTTTACTTTCCCAATTTTGCTAACAATCAACTTAAAAATATCAAAATTGAAAATTTGTTATGTATTCAACATCGAACCAACGATTCGATTGGATATAATGTATCAATTTTGGCAAATTTTTTACATTTAATTTTGATTTTATATCACCATTTACCATATTATACCCAATATTGCCTGCATTGCATATTTTATAATATTATTTTTTGTTTTTTCTTTAATATATTTTTTTTCTCAACTATCAAGTCCGTCTCAATTCATCATTTTATTCGTCACTGACGTTGACCTACTGCACATTACTATAAATATTATTAAATAAAAAAAATGTTCAAATTTAGCTTGTTATGATTAATGAATCAAATCCAAACAAACTTTTAATAATCGCTATTGAATCAAATATAAAAAGAAAAAAGTGTTCATGTTTAATTGAAAATATTTAACGAATCAAATTTTAACGAACTCTTTTAACAATTGATGTTTAGTCGAGTATTGAACAATTTGATTCATTTTTCAACTTTATACAAGCACAACAAGACTTTTGAAGAAGATTTAAGTAATAAGTTGTCCTCTCAAAGTCTGTTATTGTAAATAGGAAAAGAAAATACCTTAATTTTAACAAGAAATTGAAATAAAGCAAGTTTTGTCAAGGCTAGTGATTGAACATTATATATGATAACAAAACAAGAAGCTAAGCCCACAAAATTTTACTTTAGCATGTTTTTTTAAAAAAATAAAATAAAAAAAAGGAGACAAATATAAGTTCATTCATCATGCATCAAGCCTCTAATATTTACTTACTACATTATTTTCTATTGGTGCATTTTTATACTTTTTATTATGTCCCCAACTCTGAATGGAAATTGAAGGAACATTGCCTCCAAGCTTCACAGCATAAAGAATTCTCTTACAACTCAATGAAACCTTGTTTAATGAAAAAACAAAGGCCCTTAGGAATGCATAATTTTGATTTTAGATACAGGCTTATGGTATTCTAATATATATGTGTTGGTCTGCAGAACAAAGAAGTGAAATGGCCTTGTGGTTGTAGCCCAATACCAAAGACCATAGATAGCCTAAATATAAATAGCTTTCTACAGACCCACTGTTATCATCTGATATGACCTTAATTTGATATGAAATCATGCATAATGATCAGATATTACTTTTGATGCAACAATGCACATCAGATGGAAATTTATGCCAGTGTTTTTACAATTAGAATAGTGATCAAATTGAGGTTCAATCGTCGATCCGACTGACCTAATGAAAATTGACTATATATTTTTTATTATGTTATATAAAATCATAGTATAATAAATTAATTGTTATATTTGTATAAAAAAGACAAATAATCAACTAAAAAATACATTTAACAAAACTCAAAATTAAAATAATCACATACATATAATCAAATACTAAATTTAAGTTTTTTAAAAAATTAAAATAATAATAATAATAATAAAAGAGTTGTTGGCTTGTTTGATTGATCCAATTGATTTGTGATTAATTTTGATCAAATTTTTCATTTTTCCATCCAAATGATCAGATCGACCATCAATTCGCGGTTGGACGGTCGAACCAATCGAATCGATCTAATTTTTAAAACATTAATTTATGGTTCAAAGAAAAAAAAGTCAAATAGTATTTATTTTTAATAAAAAATTATCACTTGTTTGTGTGGAAACGATTCATAATTTTATTCAATTCTATCATTTCGGAATCAAATAAGCACCTTTTAGTTTTACCAATAAAGTTTTGCTATTTTTATAGTTTTTTAATAATCCGGGGACTTGTTTACAATATTTTCTGATGTTAAGATTTATGGTGATTCCCTTTAAAAATCGACTCTAAATTAAACAGATAAACATGACTAAACGCTTAGATTTCTTATCTTTTCTTCAATTTCTCAGTATTTGCAATGTTCATTTTTCTTATTCACCACACGCGGTGCATCAACTTTCTTCTTTACAACAAGGCCAATTATATAAAATCAAAAGTTGATTGACATTTATTCTCTGCTCATTATTCATCACATCAATCTCAAACAAAACAAAGCAAAACATGAACTGCAGTGTGTCAAATACAACAATGGAGAAGATTAATACTCCATGGTGCTAGAACCCTCTTCAATTTCATCATCACTCCCAACTCCAGTTGTATTGACTTGAACAACCAGAGGGCTCCTGACATGATGGAAGCCATCAGACCAAGTAATCGAACCGAAATCATATCTCCCTTGAGATATCTTCACTGGCTTAAGGGTCACAAAATATGTCACTTCTTCCTTAAAAGGTGAAAATATCAAGATTCTGGGCCAAACAACAACCTCAACTCCATTAGGTTTCAAAGTGCTAACAAAGTATATTGCTGTCTTCATGTGTCCAACGTTGCGAACGGTCCTTTTGATTGTGGTGGTGCACTTGAGATTCGACACGGTGATTGACGGGTAATTTATGTTCCAGTCAGGCTCAAACTTGTCGGGGCATCTCGTGCATGTAGTTAGAGGACAGACAACCATGGCTTGTATTTGTTCTTCAGAATATCCACTGTTGCAAAGGAAAAGAACGTAGTCTCGAGTGGTCATGTCGTATATTAGTCCTGGATTGAATGCCTTCAATGGATTTAAGTGTCCAGCACCAATGTCAAAGGGATCAGAAGACTTTGTTGATGCTTCTACTAGTATGCCATCACCATTTATGTCTGTGTTATAAGCTGTCAAAAAAACAAAAAAATGGCAATAGCTGAGGGAGTTATAATATTATTTCTTGATGTAAATATGTCACATTTTTCTTTAAGTCATAGTTGTTACCAGTAGTCATAAGGGCAGATCTAATTGCAGCAGGGGACCAATGTGGATATGCAGATTTGAGGAGGGCAACAACACCTGATACATGAGGGCACGACATGGATGTCCCTGAGTCGAAATTCCAATCCACGGATCGCTCATCGCCTGGAAACACCGATGGAGGAATGTTCGGAGGCCATGCTGCCAATATGTTGATTCCTGGTGCACTAACGTCTGGCTGTACCAGTATATTAATAGGGAACAGAAAAGTTAAAAAAAAAAAGTTTAAATGGATCTACCATGTATGTCAAACAAAACCCAAAGAACATTATGTATTGTCTTATGAAAAAATATGCTAATATGGTCTCTTGACATTCCCAATAATGGTACCTTAAGAAAATCAGGGGAAATTGAGCTTGGCCCTCTAGAAGAAAAATCTGAAACCACCGGTGCCGGTGACCTTTTGAAGGCTGTTTCACTTGGTAAGATCTGCACCTTGGTGAAGCTTCATGTTGGATGTAAAACAAGTTACAAGATGATATTAACTCATGATATTAGAGTCGTATGTAGAAGTCGTTGCTCAAACTTTGTATCTACAAAATTTCATCTTCCAACTTTGTGATATAAGTTTTAATATCCAATTTGGAAAGTGGCCATTGTTCCATTTGAGGATCATGAACAGGCTAAAAGAATGTCTTGATTTCAAATTATACATGGAAATGGTTGATAATCAATACACCAAAGTCAGTGACTCACTTGGTTAGTAGATGCAATTTTGTCCCTTGAATGGTGTCTATACGTACGACGGGGATTATGCTAACAGCAGCAACGGGCCTGGTTAATGGCTGCACAAAGATTAGTGCTGATGCATTGGCTCTACGTGCTACAAACTCTGCATCTTCACTGCTCACTGGTCCATCAGTGGAGAAACATATGAGTACCTTACCCGAGGCCAAATTGTTCTTCCAATTCCTCGTATCACAAATCCTGGTTCAAAGATAAAGTTTTGCAATAGTTAACAGGCTACAAGTGTATATTTGTTCATTTTGCGCGTGTGTGCGGGTGCACGTACATGAAAGAGACCGAAATCACCCACCCGCCCAAAAAATAACTTCTAGCTCTTGCCAGGGTTCCGCTTATATGGCTGGTTACCAAACCTTCGCCCTGCACATATGGAAGGCCATATATGAGTTAATTACTTGGCGAGGAATTCGTTTCTTTCTTCTTTTCGGCTACCTGTCCCAGTTTTTCCGTTAAAAGCAAATTTCTGACAGTTTGAGGTGATCATGAAAAGGAGTCCGAGTGTAAAAAAATGGATGGTGGGTTCTCAGACCGGTCAAGAATCATTTAATTTTCATTAGAGATCCCATGATCCCTCCATGAAGTTGATTGTACTAAAATGCTACCATTACACTACAGAAGGGAATGATCTTATAAAACCAATCAAACCTATAAATCTCCTACAATAGCACTTGATCTTTGGCATGTAAACTGACCATGGATGGTACTGTTTGGATCACTTTGTGTATGAGGGGAAAAAAGGGAAAAAAAATAAAAATCTAGCCATTCTTCTATACAATAGCTAGAATTAATCACTTTGCATTTTCATTAAAACTGGAGAGGCTATAGCCTATGTAAAATTGGTGAAACCATAAAAACTTTGTTTTCGAAAACAGATCAGGACTACCTTTTGGATTTAGATAACTGAACAAAGTAAATTACCATGAAAAAGCTGCCATCATCCAACAAAATCTTGGTAGGAAAACTTCGATCAATGGTGGAAGCAGCGACACAAATGCTCCATGGGTTGACATTTCCCACCAGAGATGGATCAGGGCCAGCATTACCTGCTGAAAATATCACACTCACCCCCAATTGCATGGCATGAAAGGAGCCAATGTCAGCACTGGATGCAAAGAATGCCCTCAATGGCGGCACCTTGCCAAAAGAAGCTGATATAATGTGCACTCCATCATGCAATGCCTCATCAAAAGCTGCCAATACGTCTTCTTCGGTGCAGGTTCCATCAAAATTTCTGTTCCAGCATACTTTGTACACTGCTAGCCTAGCCCTGGGGGCTCCTCCTCGGGCAGTGCCTCGTGCGAAGCCAAACAAACCCCCGTCTTTAGATCTTGATCCTACAGCTGTGGAAGCTGTGTGAGTTCCATGACCAAGAAAGTCTCGAGCTGATATGTATTCTGGGTTTTTTGTCTTATTAATCTTCCCAAATCGTCTCTCGAAACCAGTGAGGTAATATCGTGCTCCAATCAGCTTCCTGTTGCAAGCTTTTTTGGGATTAAATTCCTCCCCAGAGACACATTTTCCCTTCCAATACTTTGGTACAGGCCCCATGCCAGGCTCCTCCCTGAAACTAGCAGATTCTGGCCAGATACCTTTCCATTCACAAGAGGAAACTTTTCATAATGATTGTAAAGCAAGATACAAGTGTTTGTTGAAAATTCCTCTTGAATAATTCTTGAAAGCTGAAATTTTCAATGGTTGGATAGTCCATGCATGTGTGAACGTTATTCTGCAAATACTTTGAATGGCTAAATAACTAATAGTAGTGAATACTTTGCAAGTGGTATTTCTCTTTTTGAACTTGATCTACTGTCTAATTGTCTGTTTATCATGCTGAGTTATACAATACACAGGCCTTTATATATCGATCGTCTGTATTATCGGGATCTTTTCTAACTTTTGGCCATTGTATTACACCCCCCACCCCCCAACAAGATTACTGCATTAGCCACATAGAGAACTGTTAAACAAATGTTATGAGGATATAAAACAATGTCATCCGATTAAATACCTGAATCAAAGACCCCAACAATTATGTCATCACCATGAGTTAGCTGCAATGGAATTCCTTCATTGTAGTCCAGGGTAAGACCCATAAAATCCCAGCTTCTTGTGGTGTGCAGCTGCAGTATCTTGCTCTCAAACACAGATACCACGCCCCTTGTATCTGCATTAGCTTTTCTATTATTATTTTCTTGGGATAAATTATGAGATATCAGTAGAACAAAATTTTGTCAGAAGCATTTTGTGCAGATATAGATTTAAGAGTTTGGCTTGTTACTCGCTAAGATGGTTGCTTGGCTTGCATTAAGGGTCGCAGCGAAACCTGAGAACATATGCTTGTAGCTATAGAGCATGGCTTGCTTTGCTTCTTCTTTGCTAAACAATGAAAACAAGTTTGAGAAAATATGTCAGTCTCCGTGCATCGTTTGGCCTATGGAAAATTCGATTCAAAAGAAATGTGGGCTTCACAAGAGACCTCTGAAATACATTAGTAAGGAGCTGAACGTGATACTCGGACGTAAGGAAAGGATCATGGTTATGAATGTGCCCTAGGTAGACAATATAAACCTGTGAGAAACATGAAACAAAGACAAAATGAGATAAGATTGATCATTACATGAGGAGACCAAAACAGTTGAAGCACTGTAGGCAATGAAATTACATGAGAAGTGGATACTGAGTGAATCAAATAAAGTGAGAGTGAGAGGGACAGGCCCCAAAAACACCGCAAAGCATTAGCCATTGCCCAATGGCTACAAGCATGGAAGGTTGTGATATACAAATAGGGAGCAAAAAGTTGAACTCAAAAAGGGGGTTGCCATTAGGAAGATAGCAGTAGGCGTAATGCGTGCATTCGAAGGCTTTCAAAGTTGATGGCAAAAAACTGATATACCTTCCATGTAACTATGATTGTATTTTCCCTTCCAAAACTGGTAGAGGAAAGTATGACCTCTGTTCTCCGTCTCTCTCATTTTCTGCGTATACAATCTCGTATAGTACCAGTCTACTCTCAGTCAAGTAAGACCCCGAACAACCTTTATGAAGCTCCATAAAAAAATACTATTTGTACACTAAAGAAGAGTTCATGTGACTTTAATCATTTATCAAAGGAAAGGATGCCAGACAACCTTTTTAGCCATCTTTTGCTAATGAGTCTGATTATTAAAACAAGATTACTAGAATCTGCATTATATTCCAAATAATTAATGAAAATAAATTATTTTTTCAAGAATGGAGCAGATCAATCTCATAAATACTTTTCTCACTGACAAAGCAAAATATTCAGTCACTCAAAGCCAGAATGATAAATGAATCAGCTGGGAAGATATGATTCTTTTTTTTTTTTTTTTTTGTGTATTTAAGGTATTTGACCTAAATCTTTTTCACCTTATTTTAATGAATAAGAATTATTTAGTTGATGCTATACTTAGGTGAGAATCCCACAGGATAAAACATGAGTTGGATAGATATCAGTACTCTAGTACATATAGGCACATCTAGAAGCAGTATACACCATCTATTTTAAGGCATTTCAATGTTGAATGACTTTATTAGCTGGGATAAAATACTTCACTGGTTATGAATAATGAAAGAGAATATGTAATAGCTATAGACTGCACTCATGAGGATTGTCAAGTATTGGCTGGCCTGCATGAATACATCTATTAAGCAGAGTATAAGTGTCTAATGCATGATTCCCTAAGGTTAACAAGCTTGCTTGCTGTGTATGATCTACCAACTTTCCATTGCCATTCAGCTAAGAAACATTTCCGTTTAGTTTTATATTAAATGTCTTGTAATGACAGGAGAAGATTAACTATCCAACATTATTAAGGCATACAGATATATAGGCAAGAACCCTAGACATCTTAGATTTTAAGAACCTCCCTATGTTTATAGTAGCATATATAACAGTATATATAGTATACACATTGTCCTGAGGCAAGCTATACTTACATGTTCATAATACTTTTGTCTACTGAAACAAATCATTGCCTAGTTAGCTAGATTTTTTCCAACAAGTTGCGTGAATCAAGCGCATTGTGTTGCATAGTTGCAGGATTATGATGAAAAGTATCAGTCTTGCAGTCTTTTACGCCACGCTAATCTTCACCTTCCAAGATGAAATTCACATTAGTAAGGTTGCAAGTAAGCATTGCTTTGTGAGGTTCCTTCTCATTGCTGTCATGGATGTCTTGATTGCATTTTAATACATCATGATCTAATTGAATGTAATTGAAATTAATCAGTTAGTTTGTGTAAGCAATAATATTTACTGCAACCTTAAGGCTCGTATCTTTCCACTCATTGCTGTCTATGTATTATACAGAATGTAGAAGGAGAAGATTTCAGTAGTATATACAACAACCAGTTTATGAAGCCACATTTATGGTTTTACTTTGAAGCAATTGGCACCGGACTTCAGGATAAGGAAAAAGTTATTTGAGTATTGGGAAGAAGCATATATTTCATGACAGTTTAGAGTTAATTAAAGGTCAGTGCAGAATGCTTGATGCATAAATGAAATGCATGAAACTGCTCTGTCCTTACATTTTGAATGTTATCACGCTTTTAAATTGTATAAGGAATTAGTTTGCGAATTGACAGTCTATAACCAGGAAAATCTCCTTAATGCTGTATCTTTGTACAGCCCCCATGGCTCAGAGCACTTAACCAGATGATAGACATCCTTTTTAATTGATCTATAGGCAATACATAAAGCTTGATTCTGACAGATAAGTCCTAAACGCACTTGTATGTTAGTTAATCAGAGTACAAAAAAGGATTTTGTTGCACATGTACGATGGAGTTAAGTATTAGAAGTTACTTGCTGATACGTTGCAAAACATGACATAGCTGATCTATAAAGTAGATACCTTCAAGAATCCAAAACATGCTTTGTATTGGCAAAATATGACTGCATAAGTTTATGAAGCGAACTATGCCATACAAGTCGCATAACCTGTTTTACTTAGGTACTACATTAGACATCGGATGCAGGTGATGGACAATAGGATAAACGAAGCATACTTTAAAAGGAAAAACAGTCTACTTGTGTAATTTCTTAAAGTTGTAAGAGTGATGTGTTTCTCAAAAAAGGTATGTTACTATGCAACCAGCAAAGTTTGATACGATATTTCCCACTTCTGATCTTTGGTTTTCTGCCTTGAGTTTCTGTGTCATCATTCTTGCTTCGACTAATTAAGAAGAACCAAATACAACAATGTTGACTTTCCAGGAAAGAGCGGAGGGCATGTGTCATAAGAGGGAGATTTTTGAATTAGCGTTTGAGTTTGAAGTCCTGATGTTGCTCCAGAATACTCTTTTAGTAGGCATTTAATGCTTTTTTGTATATAAAATAAATCTCCTTGTGATATTCTCGCGTTCACACTAATCCTCCCATGTCTGAAAATAAAGTCTCTAATGCTTGTCACTTGGAAATGATAATGGGGAGCAGATATACACAAGAGAGGTGTTGCAAAACATTTCTTCCACTTAAGTTTCTCCAAATGTACAGTAAAGTACTTTATAACACTCATCAAAGGAATTTATATGTGAAACAGATATACTGAGCTCAGCTTCCACTAAACATCCCAGCTTGTAGCCATCTTTTATGGGATAAGTCCATGACATAGACATTCATACAGCCAACAGCCAGCTTGATGAAGAGACATACATTTTGACATTTTCAACCTAGATGGCACCGACAGTAAAAATATTCTTGATAATCTTGAAAGATTTTTTTAGCACGAACTATTTCCCTTCTAGTGTAGGCTTCCACAGTAATCTACTAGGAAAATTGGCTCTACACTTGTTGAAAGATTGGCATGGTACTAGTGAGTATTTACTAGTTATATACGAAGTCGGTTTGACTGTCATTTTTTAAAACCATTATCCTAATTTATAATTGAAGATGAACATCAAATAGAAAAAAATTGTTGAATGTGCTTCAGTTGAAAAAACAACCAGAAAAGCAATTGTTTTTCTATCTCCCTTCCCACTTTTATTGCAGCTGGATAAATAATATAGAAACTTATGATTGCTAATTATAGAAAACTCATGAGCAAACACAATCTCCATGAAATGGATCTGATGCAACAAATATAACACGAATTAAAGAGAAGATAACATAACCAATCTGTGATTTGCTAGTATCAAAACTGTTCTAAACTTGATATTTCCTACTTAACCACTAGGGCAAACACTTAATGTTATCCTCTTCATATATTGCATTATTTTTCTAACATGATCCGTGGAGTTCTACATCATCATATTTTCATGGAAAAATAAGCTAATGATCAGCCTTCCCATCCTCAACCGATGATTATACTATACTATGATGAGACGATCAAATGTAACATTCTTGTTTCCCCTGAATCGTGAACTACCTTCCAAACATTTCGTAATCTAAAGCCTGTAAGAACTACTCTTGGCTTAACTAACAAAGAGTTAATGAGCGTCTTCTTCCTACTGTCCCTTCTGCTCAACAGGTTCATAATGGTTCATAAACTTTTACTTTAACATAGACAAAATTGACTATGGTGTCTTTACCATGCATGAAAGAGGGACTTAAAAACCCAGTGTTTTTTTTTTGGTTTTTTTTTTAATGTTTGATATTACTCATGGTATGCATATTTCAGTAACATTTTCAAATATAGATGAAAAAGTAAGAAAGATTTGGAGCTATTACATCTTGAATGTGATATAGTATCAACTTGTATATTGATGAATTGTGATCTTTAACCTAAAGTTATTTCATATATTACTATTATGTATCTTTTATAAGCAACTCTTTATTAAAGAAGTAGGTGAGGTGGTTACATACATAATACGTTAACAATATTGAGGATATATTTAGGGGCTACAAGAATACTAAATTACCAAATAAATAAATAATTAAAATATTTAAAAAGTATTTTTTTTTTAATATTGTCTTTTTCTTTTCAGGTCGCACACAAGTAATATCTCATTTTTTATAACAGGAATATGCTTTTTAGAAGTATTATTATTTTTTCACCCCATTTTAAAAGCAAAACTATAAAAAAATTTAAAAATTTCAGTTCTTTATTTTATAGAAATGGAGGAGGTACTAGTATAATTACAAATATGGAAAGGAGGAGGCGTGAGAATGTAGAAGAAAAAAGGGGATCCACCATCCATGCGCACGCTAAACAAAAGGGAGGGAAGAGAAAGATAGAAAAGGATTGGTAGGTATTAAAATGCGAGGCGCACTAGCCCAACCAACTGAAAGAAGTGCTGAAAAGAAAAGAGCATAAAAAGGAATCAAAAACAAAACAGGATTCCATACTCCACTCTGCCTAAACAACCAACAAGTGAACAAAACCCCACCTCAACCATCATTGCCATAAGCAGCACAACTACCATTCACTCTCACTCTTAAAACTCTTTTCACATTCAGGGTCTTGTTCTTTTTCTTTCTTTTTACTGCTGCTTTTGTTGTTTTCTTGGTTATCTATTGTGCATTTTTGATGAATGGCGTGGTGTGCTGTTGTTGTTTGAGCTATTGAGAAAGTGGGACTTTTGGGCTTTTTTTCTTTTGGTTTGGTTGTATCTTGTTTGTTTAGTATATAATGGGGAATTGCTGGTGTGGGTGGGAACCCAGAGTCTCTTCCAATGCAAAGTCAGGTGAGTTTTCTTCCTCAGTTCTTCATTCTTGCTGTTTGGACTGATGTTCAACTTCCCGGTTTTTTTTTATAGATAATATGTAATCTTGACTGGTTTTCCAGTCATTTATTAGCATTGAGAGATTAAATGAGATGAGATAACATCAAAGCCTTGTCCCCCCCCCCCCCCCCCCCCCTGTTTGTGATATTCTGTTCAAGTTTCTTTGCTGCCGAGTTTGATGAATATTCGAATATTATGTAAAAGATCATATTTTCCAGGAAGATAATGAAGTTAGTATTCTCTTGTGCGATGACTGTCTCCCTCTCCTACTCTCGTCTGTGTTTGTGTAACTTAGATTTTTGTCTGTCTTCCTTTTTCTTTCTCTTGTTTGCTTATATATTTTTTCTTTTTTGGTATTTTTAAAGTACTAAATTTTCATTCTTCCATTCTTGTTTGGATAGGTCCCATTCTTCTCCAGTAGACACTATCACTCTTTCAGCCTTTATCTTTGTCCTACTTTTGATGTTCCATTCTGTTTCTATTACTATGTTTTCCATGGTATTTTATTTTTTTCTTGCAACAAAGCTTGTCCTAGTTGAGCATCCATCTCACAGTTTGAAACAAAATTCCGGGATGAAACTGATTTCAAAATTGCTTGTTCAAATATTTTTTTTTCCTTTGTTCTGTTCTTTCCTTTATTCTAGTTTTGGCGCACAAACACGAAGGGGTTATTTTTTCTATTTTCGATGAGCTATGTTTCCCTTTGTTTTCCCTTTCTCATAAGTTTTGAACCATTTTTCTTTGTTATACAATTTTCTGATTCGTGCTTTCACCTAACACTTATTTACCCATTGCTAAACCCTGGAGCAATTTTTAGTAGTTATTTGGTGGAGAAAAGATTGTTTTCACTTCTGGTAATCTGAATATATGACAATCTCTTTTTCATTGTACTATTTAAGTATGGCATAATTAAAAACTTAGCATATTCGATTCCAGAATAATTTATTTATTTAGTAAAAACAACATATCCATCGTGTACAGGCCTGATTTTTTTTCCTTGAAGTCATGCACTTGAAATCTTTTGACTTGATTCAACAAATTCGCCCATGCTCACCTCTTCATTTGAAAGTTTAAGGTGTTAGAGAGTGGAGGGATTATTTGTTAAATATCTTCAGTGAGACTTACCTATTTTCCATCAGAATTGAAACTAATCATCAGAGAATGCAAATTCTCTTTTTCGTGCTTACATTTGATGTCCTACAGCCTTAATTATTTTGGTAGATTGACCACATTCTAAAGTTGAGAAATAACGAGAAAGGATTTTTGCTGCTGTCCATATAAGAAGCAGTTAATGTGTAGTTTGCTACATGTAATGTTTCATATCTGATATTTCATTTATAATTTCATCTCATGTAGAATCTCCAAAGGATCAAAGTCCATCAGAAAAAGTGAGGAAGGATGACAATAAACTACCATCAAATCCTGAAGAAGTGGAAGACCTGCGTCGTTGTATGGCAGCCAATCCGCTAACTGTTTTTGCATTCAACGAGCTAAAGACCATTACTGAAAATTTCAGACAAGATTACATGTTGGGTGGAGGAGGTTTTGGAAATGTCTACAAAGGGTACATTTCTGAAGATTTACAAGAAGGACTTCAACCGATCCCTGTTGCTGTTAAAGTTCATGATGGAGATAACAGTTATCAAGGTCATAGGGAATGGCTGGTAAATTAATAACTTTCCACCTTGGTTGCATATTTTGTCACTCAGTCTGAATAACCTCTAGAATTCTGGATCCTTTCTGCTGACCATCTGTGATATTTTAGGCTGAGGTAATCTTTTTGGGGCAGCTTTCTCATCCAAATCTAGTGAAGTTGATTGGATATTGTTGTGAAGACGAACATCGAGTTCTAATATATGAGTACATGCCTCGGGGTAGTGTCGAAAACAATCTATTTTCTAGTAAGTAGACATTTCACACCTTTTCAATGTTTATCCTGACACATTGCGAATTCAAAATTGATTGTATAACTAGTTGAAAAAAAAATGTTAAAATATGGCAGGCTGGAATACAAAATCATCATGCCATTGTGAACCTTTATTCCTTTCCACCATTTCAGGCCCATGTTTCCTTCTATGTATTTGATTACCTTTACAGTTCCACTCCTCATTAAGCATGCTTCAAGTTAGGTTCATGTTCTTGAGGCAGAACAAATACAAACTTTTCCCCAGTGGGGCCACAACCATTATTTACGTGTATAACATACTACTACTTTGGGTACACTTGCTTCAAAATGAGGGACCATGTATATAGTTCCTATTCCTCACACCACAACAGCTAAAATTCAGATAAACAGCCAAAGAAAGCAAAAACCATTAAATTCTTGTACTTCTTACCCTCTGAGGCTTTATATAAGTGCTCTTAGATTGGACAGCTTTTAACATGCTCTTTCAAATTCAAATGTTTCACACATTACTATGTAACTGCTATTACTGAAGAAATACCCCATTCCCTTGTGGTAGAGGTGCAAGTAATTTTAATCTTGCTTTTGCTGTAATGATCCCAAGATCTTGACCTGAGAAATTCAGGGAATGTTGTTGTGATCAATGATCTTTGGGTTGGGAACAACCTGAAACACGAAGAAAAGTCAAATGAGCTGGGGTGTCCTAGCTCAAGGTGTCAAGTCTGTCTAAGAACACTCTTAAATGTTGACTAGTAATGACTTATATTGGGAATAAAAAATGTGGTTGTATTTATACTAGTCAATAAAAAATGTGAATATCATTGCTTTTTCTCCTTTGAGAACACTTTTACTGGTTTGACCTTGTGATTCTTCTAACTCCTTAAATTCGAGGGCAATGATCTATATACACTGCTGAGAATCGTGCCACTTCTTCCAGATTTATGATTCGCCGATTTTAAACATATCTTGAATTTCAAGTGGAATTTTCATTCTCCATGGAATTCTTATTGCATTTACTTATTCCTCCACTTCAGCATGCAATCATATGACTGAAAATTGCTGATAAACTATAAGATGAAATGAATCTATTTAGTTTGCACTATTCATTGCTCCAAATAACTGGGCATAAAAGACATGCTCTCTGTTTACTAGCCAATCCTAATATGGTTTGCTTGCATTTAGTAATTTCTAACACGGTTTGTAGTGACTGCTAGTTAGAATAATTGTCCTCATCATTGGACAAATTTCCTCACAAACGCCTATGTTTTTGCCGCGAATAAGTTTTCTTCCATTCTCTTTCTTTTCTTGGATTATGCCCCTGTTGAGATAGTAGAAAATGATTTTCCTGATTCAACAAGCTTTTGTTTCAGTCATCAGCTTAACAAGCAACAAAAATTAATTAATCATTTGTATTATTTCCTGCAAGTTTTTCATTACCGCCTGAGAAATTAATGTGTGAGGCAGGGTGCCAACACCTGAGAACTTAAGAATATCTGAGAGGCCTATATACCTTGTTACTGATGTTTATGATGATTTGATAAGAAAGAAACAGAGGAAGAGGCACAGGATGTAATATTGCAAATGACCAGACCTAGTAAATTCAATTAGATATCTTTCGTTTTGGATTCAGTTTACTGGTTTATTGTTTCTTCATTTGCTTAGCATTCAATTTCATGAGCATTGCATCCATAAGATCCTAGAAGTTTCTTTACAGCCTCCTAAGCTTCTCTGTGTTTTTTAGTTTATTATCCCTGCTTAGATGCCTATACTTGTTGCAGGAGTGCTACTTCCCCTTCCTTGGTCTACTAGAATGAAGATATCATTTGGTGCAGCAAAGGGACTTGCTTTTCTGCATGAAGCAAAGAAACCTGTCATCTACCGTGATTTTAAGACATCTAATATTTTATTGGACCAGGTTAGTTGGTGAAAACATTTCTTGAAACCAATTTGAATAGGCTCTATAATAATCAACCAAAAGTAAAAAAAATTAGTACATGTACTGTTCATATATCGATCAGTTTATAGCATTTTATCTAACATAAACTCTAAACAGGAATATAATGCAAAACTCTCTGATTTTGGCCTAGCTAAAGATGGGCCAGAAGGAGACAAATCTCATGTTTCTACTCGCATAATGGGTACATATGGCTATGCCGCACCAGAATACATCATGACAGGTATGTGGCAATCCATGGTTAGTTTCAAAATGCATACACTGTAATAAGTGGCCCTATGCCTATTTTCATCTCTTTTTGCTCCTCTCCTCTCTTTTTGCTCCTCTCCTGCACCTGGGGTGCCTCTAACTAATTATATTTCTGAGTGGCATTTCATCGACATTTGTCTTGATTGCATAGGTCACCTAACTCCTAGGAGTGACGTATATAGCTTTGGAGTCGTTCTTCTTGAACTTCTTACGGGCAGGAAATCTTTGGATAGATCCAGACCAGCTCGCGAACAGAATCTTACAGATTGGGCTGTCCCCTTGCTAAGGAAAAGAAGAAATTGCTCAACATTGTTGATCCAAGACTGCAAGGAGATTATCCCATAAAGGGCGTCCACAAAGCAGCCATGCTAGCTTATCATTGCCTAAACCGCAATCCAAAAGCAAGACCTCTAATGCGAGATATAGTAGATTCCTTAGAGCCTCTCCAGGATCCTTTTGATGTTTCAACTGAGAAGCCCACTTTGACTCTTTGCAGTAAGAACTCAAGTTGAGGATTTGAAAGAAAAATAAAGCACAGTAGAATTGTTTTCTTCCTTTCCAAATACTTGTTTAGTTATAGTTTAGTTCTTTTTCATAATGTTGAACTTGATTGTCAAGGTCTTGCAATTTCTATAAAATGCTTTTGTAAAATTTAAAGTTAAATAGTAATTTATTAACATTTAATAGTTATACCATGGTAGTGAAAGATCCTCTGTCTGATGTTAAGAGGTAATCAAGTGAAAGTAGCAAACAAAAGGAGATGCTGATATGATTCAAATGATCACAATTACCTTTTTTTTTTTTTTTTTTTAATGCACTACTTATTTGTGTTCATATTTTTAGAGAGTAAAATAAGATAAAATAATTATTTTTTTGCTCGAGCAAAATTATAATTTCAATAAAAAATATTTAGATTTTCTCGAGTAAGATATTAATTTAGAAGAGAGAATTTTATCAAAAAAATGTGGTCCTTCTAAGGTATTTATTCGCAATATACTCAATCTTCCATATTTATAATCAATCTTTTCACCAAAATAAATAAATAAATAAATAAATAAAGGTGTATTCTTGAATTATAATTATAAAGAATATGTGTATTAAAAATTATTTCTCATGGCATATAACTAATTTCAAAATTAACCTTAACCTCAAATACTATATGGAATAACTTGTAATACTAAATTTATATTAATGCAATTTTTTGTCTACCATAATCCTAAGGTGCAAAACCAAAACCAAAACCAAAGAGATCAAATATAATTCTTAGATGCAAAATAATCCCTCTAAAATAATTAGTGGGTAAATATCTAATTAGGACTTGAAATTTTGGGCTCATACGAGTTTGAATAACTGATTTTTTTTACAAAATTACATTTTAAAACACCACATTTTTATATTTTTTTGTTTTTCTTCTATTAAAGAATAATTTTCAACTTACTGAATTAACTAACCAATATATATATATATATATAATTTCCGTTTAAAAAATGGATATTTTCACGTTTTCGAAAGTTATGTGGGATTAGATATTGTGCAAAAGTTCTAGAGTGTTCCTGTCCACGACAAAACTGAGAAAGAAACAGTAATCCAACGGCTGAGATGAAGTTGGAAACTTCAAGAACCAAACTGACCCCTTGATTTTTCACACAGTACACACAATCGCTCTCTCCCCCACCCCACTAAAAACCTAATCAGTCTATCCGCTTCAACAACCCGTCTGCTTTCTAGATAAATCCTCGTCCCCTCCGCCAACTCTTCAATACCAAATCTGAGACCCTCATTCTTCAATCTTCATCCATATTCCGGTGAGCTGCTTAATGGATTTACGGTGTTCTTTACTTGTTTTCAATTGTGTAATGTTTGTACGTGAATGCTGATGGATTGGATATCTTGAAATGTTTCTCTGCTGCTGTGGTTTAAAGTCGTAGTCTTTTTATGTGAAGTTGATGTATAATTACGAAATCATTTCTGGGCTGTGAGGTTTTGTCGATGGTTTTATTGCACTACTGCTTTCTTGATGATGAACTTGAGCTTGACCAGTTATGTAGCCCTTTTTCCCCAAAGACGAAACTTTGATGAGTCTTCTAGCTGGAGCGTGTGAGTCAAGCTGTAATTGTTGGAAAAAATCAAAGGTTCTTTAGATTGTGGGTCTTTATTTGGATGGATGTGCTTTCATTTGGTTCAAGGTTGTTTTAGTTCGTAGTAACTAGTGTAGATATTAAAAAATAGGGAGTATTAGTTTTGAGATGTTACCGTTTTTTAAAACTGAGTATCTACTCCATTTGAGAATCCAGATATCTTCAGAAAGTCACCTATTTGTATGTCGAATGATTAATATGCAGTATTTAGTAGAGCTGAAAAGTGAGTGTTTCCTTTTGTTTTTCACTTATTTCTTCAAAAGTGGAGCTGCATTTTAAACTAAAACCACTGTCCAAGAATCTGTCTCGCATAGTACTGCAAGCAAATTTTGGCAAGAGAGCGGTTGTTTTTATTTAGAGGACAATTTTTGGGGCATCCAAGAAAGCATATTGGGATCTTCATAACTGGAGACAGAGAATGTTTAATCTGTTCACTGAATATTTTGGATTGGCCAAAAATTGGCCCTGTCTTTTATTTGTATATTTTAAATAAAATCTTAAAATTTTGAGATAGTAACTTATTAAATGTAATAATTTGTTGCTGATATCAGGTTTAAGGAGTAAATGGCGTCAACTTTTGCTGGCATGCCCTCAGTTGGTTCGTTAGCTGCCTCTGGCAGCAGGGTGATGGATGATAAAGCATCATCGAACAAGTTATCATCTCTTGCTTCAATATCTTCTAGTTCACTTGGGAGGAGAAAGAATGTTGTTCTCCGGAAAACACGTTCTTCTCAAATAACAGCAGCTGCAAAGGACTTGTACTTCAACAAGGATGGCTCAGCTATAAAGAAACTCCAGGTGAGTATTTGAAACTTTTGGTTTCTGTTATGTTAAATATATCTTTTTGCTAAGTGATTATTAATGGGTGATTCTATTGTTGTCAGAGTGGTGTTAATAAACTTGCAGATCTAGTTGGTGTCACCCTTGGACCCAAAGGAAGAAATGTGGTTCTTGAGAGCAAGTATGGTGCCCCAAAAATTGTCAATGATGGAGTTACTGTGGCCAGAGAGGTATGCTGAATCACAAACAATTTCAACTGTCAGTATGTGTGTGCTTATTGGATAGGCAATGAGTATGAGAATTACAGTGACTACTTGCCTTCATATGCATAGTGTTTTGACTATTGCTGAATAAATTATTTGTCTACCCGGCATCGTAAGAGATTATTTATTGTGTCTTCATGATAAAGCTACTCAATTCTCCAATTTTTAACCTAAGTTTTATTGGTGATATCCACTTTCAAGCAACATACATATTGTGTTATAATTTTGGATTCCTTTGTTTTTAAATATGATTCTAATTTACATTTTCTATGTCAATTTATCTATTAAACCGGAGGTTCAGTAGACATAAGAACAATGATATTGATTTTCATATAGGTTGAGTTGGAGGATCCAGTTGAGAACATTGGAGCTAAATTGGTGAGACAAGCAGCTGCAAAGACTAATGACTTGGCTGGGGATGGGACAACTACATCTGTTGTTCTTGCGCAAGGTCTAATTGCTGAAGGTGTTAAGGTATTTGTTGTCTCTTTATGCTGCTACCTATAATGTTTAACATCAGACTTGTTAATTTTTGTTTAAACATTTACCACACATTCAGGTGGTGGCAGCTGGAGCAAATCCTGTTCTTATCACTAGAGGAATCGAAAAGACCACCAAAGCCTTAGTGTCTGAGCTGAAATCAATCTCAAAAGAGGTATCCATATCAATCTTAGTTTTTTAACAAGCAATGCACCAGGGGAACTTTCTTATTATCTAAAGGTTGATTTATATTAGATGTTTAATTTACTAGCCAAGTGTGAAATTGCAGGTGGAAGATAGTGAACTAGCAGATGTTGCTGCAGTAAGTGCAGGGAACAACTATGAAGTGGGGAATATGATAGCTGAGGCTTTGAGCAAAGTTGGTAGGAAAGGTGTTGTGACTCTTGAAGAGGGCAAGAGTGCGGAGAACAGTCTTTATGTTGTTGAAGGAATGCAGTTTGATCGTGGCTATATATCTCCCTATTTCGTGACTGATAGTGAAAAAATGGCTGTTGAATACGAGAACTGCAAGGTAGGCATTTATTTATCCCCTCCATGGAAAGATTTTAGATGTGTAATCGTCATTTGAGAAGTTTTTTCTTTCTAATTGATGGATTTGCTTGTGTAGTTGCTGCTTGTTGACAAGAAAATAACCAATGCTAGAGATCTTATTAACGTCTTGGAAGATGCTATTAGAGGTGGTTATCCTGTTCTAATAATTGCTGAAGATATTGAGCAAGAAGCTCTGGGAACTCTCGTTGTGAACAAGCTTAGGGGGGCACTGAAAGTTGCTGCTCTCAAAGCTCCTGGATTTGGTGAAAGAAAGAGTCAGTATCTTGACGACATTGCAATTTTGACTGGAGGTAATGTTTTGGTTATCCTTCTTTTGCTCACTGGCCATTCGTTTGATGTGGCCTTCATATTTTATTCCTGTCTTTCACCTGTTTGGCTAGCTTCAGTTTCTTTTGTTTTGTTTTACAAACATCCTTATCTTACCTTTCATAAATTCTGTTGCTAAGATACTTTTCCTTTGGCATACAGGAACGGTGATCAGGGATGAGATCGGGCTAACTTTAGACAAGGCTGACAAGGAAGTTTTGGGCCATGCTGCCAAGGTGGTGTTGACTAAGGACACCACAACAATAGTTGGAGATGGGAGCACTCAGGAAGCTGTAAATAAACGTGTTGCGCAGATAAGAAACCTTATTGAGGTGCGTCTCTTTTGCCTTTTACTTACACTAACGTATGGAGTATGGACTATGTTCACTGGTTCACCTAGTGCCTGAGTGATCCATCATTTTTTGAGCAGGCGGCAGACCAAGATTATGAAAAGGAAAAACTGAATGAAAGAATTGCAAAGCTATCAGGAGGCGTTGCTGTGATCCAGGTAATTTTATGTTATGTTTGTTTTTTCTTTAAGTGTACGGATGAGTGAATTATTTTTGTTGAAGACATGTTAATAATTACACTTCCGAAATCTGAAGGTTGGAGCACAAACTGAAACAGAGCTGAAGGAAAAGAAGCTTAGAGTAGAAGATGCTCTCAATGCCACTAAGGTGAGCTACGGGGTTCAAGCTTTTAGGAATCGTATTCTTTCAGTTGCTGGAGGGATGTGGTTTTAGTAATATGAAATTCTTACCCACTTTACAGGCGGCTGTTGAGGAAGGAATTGTTGTTGGAGGTGGATGTACTTTATTGAGGCTTGCATCCAAGGTTGATTCTATCAAGGAAACTCTTGAAAACGACGAGGAGAAGGTAAAGATTTATGTGAATCTTTATGCTTGGATTTGATGCTGGATGATGTTTGAAATATTTTGAGGATACGGTGGATATATTTTTTGCAAGGTCTTAAATCATCTTTATTGTTTAAATTAAAAATTTTGGGCACTTATGACTGAGCGGGCAATGCGGATGCAGGTTGGAGCAGACATTGTCAAAAGAGCTTTGAGTTATCCATTGAAGTTGATAGCCAAAAATGCTGGTGTTAATGGCAGTGTTGTTAGTGAGAAGGTGTGTGAATACTTGATTGTCATGCATATCAATGGATTAAAATTAGAGTTGATTTTTGGGCTTGCCATTTATGCATATACTTCTAAGCGATAGTTGTTTGTGGAGAAATTGTTCCTGTAATTTCATGTGGTCACGTAATACAACCAGCTTGACATTTAATTCCTGTTATCTGTTCAGGTGCTATCAAGTGACAATCCAAAATATGGATACAATGCTGCTACTGGACAGTATGAAGATCTCATGGCTGCTGGAATAATAGATCCAACTAAGGTGAGATGTTATGCATAGTTACTTCCATCTATCAAATGTTGTGTTTAGCAACTAAAGGAGTTTGGGATGGTACTCACCAATTAGATGTTATGGGTGCTTAAATTGGATATAAATGTGGCTTTAAAGGCTAGAAATCTATCGGGGTTTCTTATTTCATGTGGTTGAAAGGTCCAAATTTGTATGTTTTTGAAGCACAACATGAAATTAATGAGGGACACTTAAAACAGCAAAATGTCTTATGAGGTTAGTCCTGTTGCTGCTGTTTACCTATTATGATAATTGAAGAAGGAAAGTGACCAACCAAACTATCTGTGGTTCAGAGTGTCTCAATACTTATTGAGGCTTGACTAATTTAGTGGCTTAGTTTGAGTCCCTACATCTGGCTGTTGGTCTTCCATTTATCTTGCACAATCTGGTGGAAATTGTCACTGTTAAACTATTGTTCTTTAAACAGAGGTTCACTCTCGTTTCACTGTCGTGCCTTTCATGAAGTTGAATATTTTGGACTTAGCAATTTGCTTGTTTTCTTGATTTAGGTGGTCAGATGTTGCTTAGAACATGCATCTTCCGTGGCAAAGACATTTTTGATGTCGGACTGCGTGGTTGTTGAGATTAAGGAGCCTGAACCAGTTGTGGCAGGAAACCCCATGGACAATTCAGGTATAATGCTTGTATTTTCAAATGTAAGCTTAATGCCATTCTCATAGAGTTGTGGTCGCTCAAACTTGTTCCCTTTTTGTCAGGTTATGGTTACTAAGCAAACTGAGCATTGAGATGTGCTGATGAATGGTCAAGATTGTCTGTTCCTTGATCTCTAACCTCAGCTCCATCTGCTGGCAGATTAGACCCTGAATTTTGTGAATTTAGTTACTTAAGTGTAGGTGAGAAAAGAAAGGAGTAGATTAAGATCCAGCAAGCTTAGCTTGGTTGGATACGGCTTGTCTGAACGTGCAATTCATTGTATCCTGCAATTCATTGTATAAGAACGAGTACAAAAAATGTGGTTATCAAATAAATTCTCTCTTTCTATGTTTTATTATCATGTTTATCTGCCTGTATGCTCGTGAGGTATCAACTATGGTCGCGGTTTGTGTAGCTAGTGTCCTTACATGTCTTCATCCTTTACATGTGAAATCCTCCAAAAACATTACAAGATATGCATATGATCGGAGACTATGATTACTGCCATGAGGATTGTGTTGCTTATGATGTCTGTGGAGGTGTGCATTTGCCATGATAAATCTATTACTTGCCACAGCTCTATCCCAATACAACGTGCATGGGATGCATGATATATGGTCATACTTCTTAAGAGCTACACTTGAATGAGAATTGAGATGAAGGGCTCTAAGCACAAATACAGAATACTTGTGTTCTATTTATCAACTCTTTCAAATGGTTAATCCATGCTTATTTTATTCCCTCTTACCATTTAAGACCAGCTCAAAAGTTGTTTGCAGGATGATTTGCTACTCTAATATAGGGTTCTTGATGTGTTTGTAGTATGATTTGCTACTCTATTCTTGAAATACAGGGCTATTGATGCAGTAAATAATATACACAATGAAATACTTTTCAATTATTCAAACATTCAGTGAACATTATACTAAATTTAATATAATACTTATCAATTATTCAAACAACCAAGAGTTAATCCGTATTATATTGGTATATATATTTGGTGTGGGATCATTATGCACAAGTCATAATAAAGACATCTTTCTATTTTTACTTTATTTAGGCTAGGCTCATACTTCTATTTTGGTGTTTAATAAAAGAATTAGCTTGGGTTTTATCTAATAACTCTTATCATTACTGGGCATCTATCCAAGTATCTTTTTCTCGATTCTTAAGGATGTCTGATTTTTCGTTTTCCTTATACCCCAGTCCCATGATGTGCCACGTGGCACCACAAAATTGAATTAATTGAACGGCCTACTAGAGCCACTAGTCTCCCCCCTCTCTCTCTGCAATCTCTTTGCCTTTCTGATCTTAATTCAAGAAACACACACAGTTCACGCACAAAGAGTCCATGGCTTCAAGCAGCTACACTTCTCTCTGTTCTTCCCCACCTTTGCCAACTAGAGTATCCCCAGCTCCCAAGCAAATCCCATCTCTGTGCTGTTTGCTGAAGATCAACCACGCCAAGAACAATCCATTTCTGAGCACATCAGCCATTCCCTGCAATGCCCATTTGGCAAAACCATCGCTCCTGCTGGTGAAAGCGTCGGAGACTGATACTCAGGCATCCAACTCAGATATTGAAAAAGATGCAGAGCAAGAAGAGGAAAAATATGAAGAGTATGATGTGGAGTTGGTGCAGCCCTACGGGCTAAAATTTGCAAAGGGTAGAGATGGAGGGATTTACATTGATGCCATTGCACCAGGAGGATCGGCTGATAAGACTGGCATGTTCACTGTTGGGGATAAGGTGCTTGCCACCAGGTATTTGCTGTTTCCTTTTAATAATGTACTTGAACTTGAGAATTTCTTTCTTTTTCTTCTTAATATTATAATCTTCAGAGATTTATCTGTATAACTTGAGTTCTGGAAACTTGATTTGATTTCTTTGTGTTAATAACTTGTTGTTTATCTTGGGTCTCAGCCTTTGATCATTTCAATACAAGTGCTAAAATTATTGTGGCTTAAAGTTGTAAATAGGGCAGCCATTGGGCTTCTTTTCCTACTTCAATCAGCGGTGAATGCACCCCTTTTTTTCTATTGCTGGAGAGAGAGTTTGGGGTTAATACGTGCTCATATATTTGATCATGTTTGGGGAGTGGATATGATGTCATACTAGTATCCTTGGTCTGTAATTTGATTAAAGCAGTAAAAAAAAACCTACTGCAGTGCGGTTTTTGGGGAAGAAATATGGCCTGCTGCTGAGTATGGAAGAACAATGTACACCATTCGACAAAGAATTGGCCCACTGCTCATGAAAATGCAGAAGAGATATGGTGAGTTTTTGGTGATTTTATGCTTATCAGGGCTGATTCATGCACGTTATCACTTGCAACAGGGCATGGACAATCTGTTGAACTTGCTTAGGAAACCTCAATGGATTCTTGGAGATTAATCTAGGAAAACTCATACAGTTATGTTTTGTCAAGTCAATCCAAAATAGTTCTGTTGGATTATGGAAATCTGAATTAATTTTTGTGTCACATTACTTATCAGGAAAGCTGGATAATAAGGGTGAACTGACAGAAAAGGAAATTATCAGAGCTGAGAGGAACTCTGGTGTTGTTAGCAACAGAGTGAGGGAAATCCAAGTGAGTGCGATATTTCTCCACTGCAAAATTTAAATTCTCTGTCAGAGTTTTTTGCCTTCTCCTGCTTTAGAACTAGTAATCATTGATGTATGCCTTTGAACTTCAATGGATGCAGATGCAAAACTACTTAAGAAAAAAAGAACAAAAGGAACGGAGAGAGAAAGACCTTCGCGAAGGACTGAAGCTTTACAAGTAAGACCCTGCAGTTCATCTTGATCGTGCTCCTCTACAAAGTAACGCTCATCTTTTCTTTTTTCTAACAATTGCTGAAGGAGTGGAAATTATGAAGAGGCTTTGGAAAAGTTTGAGTCAGTATTAGGATCAAAACCCGAGTCAAATGAAGCTGCAGTAGCAAGTTACAATGTAGCTTGCTGTTATTCAAAGCTTGATCAGGTAAATGATTCAATGCTTTAACCAAATTTTGATGTGGTTATAGCTTAAAATCATTGAGTCATTTTCTGGTTTTTCATCTCCTATTCAAACATCGTTGGCATGACTGCAGACTTTGCGCCTTGTCTAGATATAGCTTAATTCTCTTTCCCTTCATCTTGGTGAAAAGCAGTGGTTGCTTCTGGCCTCATTTCTGCGCAATTCCACTTGCCCAATTTGTAGTACTTTTATCAGTTCTGTTCTAGACTGGATTAATGAAATATTAAATCACTGACAACAATATAACGTTAGCTCGATAGCTGTGATTGACAGTTGCAGTTAGAGGCCTGTGATCAAGTGTCTGAACTCTTCAGTAAATCCATTTACCTTCTTCTCTGACTTCTGGCAGATACAAGCCGGACTTTCCGCCCTGGAGGATGCTATGGAAGCAGGATTTGAAGACTTTAAGGTTAGTTGATAAGTATAAAAATCCAACATGTATCATACTCGGATTATCTTCTAACTCTATTTCCTGTGCTGCCACTTTTGACAGAGAATTCGGACAGATCCTGACCTTGACAATATCAGGAAATCAGAGGAATTTGAACCTCTTCTGAAGAAATTTGATGAATCATTTATCAACGAAAACGCCATCAATGCTATCAAATCTCTATTTGGATTCAACAAGAAATAAAAGCTGGAGTTCAACCACATAAAGAAGGAGCTTAAGCTTCATTAGAGAAATGAAATTTCAACAGAACTTGACATGCTAGTGGGCGGAGCTACTGGAACTAGAGGAAAGAGCTCCCAGTCATTGGATGGTGGTGTGTATAGGACTAGCTCAGTGGAGGAATATTCAGCAACATTTTCTTATTTTTGAACATTGACTGTTTGTTTCAGTTGTTTCTTTGAAGGTATATAGCAGTTTTCTTCATCGCCTACAAATTATTTTTTACTTTTAAAAATTATTGTGTTTATCCTGCATTATAAATTTAGTCCCAATGATAAATATATCTGCATGGTTGTTCATAAGAAAAAAAAAAAAAAGATTTTTTTTTCATATAATATTTTATACTATAAATGTATATTTGTTGTGTCTATAATTTTCTTATTATATATCATTGTTGAAGGAGTCACGAACATAAAGAGATAGAGACAACATATACATAAGATTATATTTTAAAATTATGAATAATATCATTATTATATGCTTGTTTTGGTAAAAATAATAATTTAGTTTACTAGAAATTTTTTGATTAATTAATTGTGACACTTTTATGATTTATTTTTTAAATTTTCACTTGACTAACTATGAAGATTTTATGGATTGAGAAATTAATTATCATTAACATTATTAAAAATAATATTTATCAATATTTGGCATGTGAAATTCCTCTATTTGATTATAAATGGTAACTGCAAATATAATAAGTAGTTAACTTAATGTGCATCCTAAGTATTAGTTTAGTGTCTGCCAACTCTTTTAATTTTTTTTTGATTTTATATTTAATTAAATAATGTATGTGAATAAATATTAGATTACATCATTATCTTATATATAGATTGCTTGAAACTTTGAACTTGTGATTCATTATTAGAAATATTTTCATTACAGAAAGACCGTATAGAAATTATTCACTTAGTGAATTTATTTGTCTTTATAATCAACACAAGTAATTTTATTCTAATAATGAGAATTTTAGGAAGTTAATTTATCTTTTAGATTATTTCTAATTAATTCCAGTAAATTAGCTTAATTATCACTTTTAAGTAATGAATCATTTGATTAAGTTGAAAATAAGTGACTAATAAAATATAACTTTGACACTTTATTATTTAAAGAGTTAAAGACTACAAAAAGAGAATTTATAAATTTGAATTTTTCACTAAAGTACATTTGAATAGGTGGAAATTATAGTGGACTTCTACAATTTTTGATTTATTTTACATTTACAAATTGATCATGGAAAAATAAATTTTCAAATTGATCATGAAATAGTTTTGATAAATACTAATTAATTTAAATTGGTTACATTATAATTTCTTGTTTAATAATATTTTCAAAAGAAAATATTCTAAACTAATTAGATTTTCAACTAAATTAACGATATTAAACTATACCAATTATTTTGAAAGTTATTATAAAACATTCTATATAAGATGATTTATAATTAGTAAACATATCTAAGCAAAAAATATAATGGGTTTATTGAGGTTAAGAATGGGCTTCTTTTAAAATAGTTTTATTTATTTTGAGCTTTAAAACTAACCTCTATTAGGCATATATATTAAAATTTAAAATATTTTAACGTATAAATATTTATAAGAGATTCCGTTTTTTTTCAAGATTATAAATTATAACTAAATAAATATTTAGAAAGCAAATCTCCTCAATCTCTATAGATATCAATCCCTGAATTTTACACATAATTCAAGCAAACATTATTTTTAGTCTTGTAGCTTGGTGTATTTTTACTTTTTCTCCTTTAAATTGTGGACTTATTATTTACATATAACATTTTTTAAATATTGAAAATTTAGTCCAAATTTTGTCAAAAAATTTAAATTTAGTTAGAAAATGTGATATGTCCAAAATATGACACTTAAAATTGGAGAAGTCCATATCAATAATTTGTTCATCTATTTTTTAAAATTTCTCAAATTCAAGTGTCGCATACCTAGCATGTAATGTAATTTGGACTAAATGTGTTAAATTTTAATAAATGCTATATATAAGTTGTCAACCCACATTAGAAGGACCAAGTATAAGCAAGCTAAGTTACATGACTAAAATCGCATTTTTACCTTTATATTATATAGAAAGTTGTCTCGGGTTATGAAAATCAACTCAATTTTTTTTTAAAGTAATATGTTCCTCATGGCTTGTAGTGGTTCAAGAGCAAGCGTTTCATTTATTGTTTCAACTTTACTTTTATTTTTTTAAATTTTTAATTAATGTTGACTTGTATTAAATTGATAGATAAATTTACAATCTAAAAAAATAGAAAAAATGAAACAAAATACTAATGCTCTTGCATTCATAACTTCATTCTATTGTTATCAATTTATCCTTTAAAAAGAAGAAGAACAACAACTAAGTTTTGAGTAAGAAAAATGAGATAGTAAAAAATTGAGAAAGGAAAATGCAAAATATTATACGACACTGAATAAAAATAGAATAACCCAAATGGTCAAGATCGAACAAAAAGAAGAACTAATATAACCAAGTGTTATTAATTATAATATAGTAAAAATTTACTTAGTTAAACTATAACCTAAATTCCGAATGTTCAATAGTTTGTTCAATGCTTTGTGTTGATGGATTTGTTTTCTCACAACCTTCGAATATTTTAAAAATTTACTTAATAATCATGGTGAAGGTTGTATACTTTACTATCCCCTTTTTCATTTTGTAACTAAATCATTAACGGTAGAAAGATAATTGTTCAAATATCATTAAAACTTTACTAAAAGAAATGAAATCAAAATACAATAATAATAAGAATTAAGTTAAAAAGTGAAATGTTATTTTTAAATTTTTTTATTATAATCATAATTTTTTACGTACAATGTACGTAGTTTTTACTAGTAATAAAAAACCCAGCTACCACGTCAAGTGGTTCTTATTATTGGAACTACCATTCTTCAAGTGGGCTGATTTGCATTTGAATGGCTGCACAAATTTGAACTAAGTCATGATCACTTGTGCGGTATGACTATGAAGACAAATTGGAAGCCCTTTGGCTGGTATGGGCGTCGGGTCGTATTCAATTTTCTCATCTGGAATCACTAACTTCCACCTAAATCTCGTAATAACATGGTGTAGAAATATTAATATCTCCACCCGAGCAAACTCTTGTCCCAAGCATATACGAGGCCCCCCGCCGAATGGAACGTATGAAAATGGAGTAGGCCCTGTCGCTTCAAATCTTGATGGATCGAATTTTAGGTGGTCCGGAAAGAAGCTGGGATCTCTGTGTGTCAAAGATGGACTCCAGTACAACTGTCACAAGATTGTATTACAGACTGAGTTAAAATATAGATCTTTCTACAGTGCATCTTGAATGTCATGTAGATATTGAATCAGTATTTTTATAATGGGATCGATAACTAAATCGATCTTATTAGCGGTTGGCGTAGTGCATTGTGAGTGTGAGTGTCAGCAGGCACATTGGACAACAGGGCATCCATGGTTTTTCACCACCAATCCCCCTTAATCCAATGGCTGGGTCCACCGTAGAATTACACAATAAAATTTGAGGTTGGGTTGTGAGAAGAACTACCTTCCATCCCTTGGAATGTATATCGGCTACTGCTTCTCTAAAAGAACCTATAACAGGTGGCGTTAGCCTCATAGTTTCAGACACTACATTCCATGAGTACCTCATCTTCTGTATATCCTCCCACTGCAGAAACTCCCCAGTTGCTTTCGATGAAGCAATTTCATTTGCTCTGTTTTGCAGATGCCATCAAACACATATCATTATTATTAGTAAAAAGATATGAACAAGAATATCATCAGGTCAGTGAATTGGGCTGTTTGCCCATTAAAGTGAGCTGAGTTCAGAAAGTCGTGAGACAGTTCAGTCTATCATGGTGGCTCAAACAATTTCTTGGTAAGATATTTTCGCTTTTATAGGAAAAAAAACATTAGGTGGTGGACTTTTCGACAATTGCAAGCCACAACATTGTTTCTATTAGACAGTACCAAGAAATGGATGGATGTTCACAAGAAAAAAACTAAAGATCCAGAAAAGATGTGATGAGAGGGGATACTGACCTCTCAAAACCTCTTCATAAATTTCAGGATATTCTGCAAGATTCTTCATCAGCATTGTTATTGCAGAAGTTGGAGGGTCATGGGCAGCAAAGATTAGCATTAGTATGTTGTTTACAATTACTGATTCAGACATAAACATTCCATTTTCGTCAGGCGAGGTTAGCAAATGTGACAGAATATCCTGAAGAGGCGTCGCAGTTTTCTGTTCCAAGTCAGCTCTTCTCTGTCTGACGATCTTCTGAAGTTGATTCTTTATAGCATTTACAGCTTTCTTTGCCTTGTAGAATCTCGTTCCAGGGAAGTTGACAGGGAGTGAGATTAGCCCCTTCAGAACAATATTGAAGAGAGTTGCAAGCCTTGCAATAAGATCTGCGTCTTCAAGGCTCATGAACAGGCGACTTGCAAGTTCAAACGAATACAGTTTCATGGTAGGAAACACTTTCACCTCCTCTTTACCTTCACAAAGATGAAAAACCCAGTATTCAAATATTCAAGCTTATAGAAGGAAAGAACATATCATATATCTTCAACCCTGCCATTATTCTGTCTGATTCTTGTTGATAAAATCTCTGTAGAAAAATGGGAAAAACCATATAAAATTTCAGTTCACAAAAAATTCAGAAAACTTGTTTTACGTAGAAGAATTTGGCAGATGCATGATCAGGTGCTTTTTTACATTATATAACTTGAATGGTTACCATAGTTAGTTTCTGAACAGTAATATATTGCCTCTATTTTCATGTATATATATAGTAGTGTAAATTACATTACATTCCCTGATGTTAGGTCTAAATAACGAAACATCTCTGCTTTTTGAGAAACCACACTGACATAATTGGCGTTAGAAACATTACACTCCATGATGTTGTTTCTAACTCCATGATGTTAGGTTTTATAGATGCTACATTCGGTAGTGTACTCCGGATGTGTATCTCACTATATATTTATACACACTCACACACACATACATGTAAATATGTAATAAGATGCTACACTCGGTAGTGTACATTGGATGTGTATGTCATTATATATTTATACACACTCACACACACACATATATATATATAAATATATGATAAGATGTACACTCGATGCACATCACCAAGTGCAACATTTCTTATATTGTAGTGATCTTGAAATGAGTTTTTACCCCAACTTTATTTTGTAATGTGTATAATAGAAACTAGAAGGGTGTTACTGTTTGTTAAGATCTTAGAAGCATGTATATGTAATGTTATCAGTTCTTGGACTTGACATGTCTTATTTACGTGCGTACAAATATGACTTCTAACACTTGAATCTACATGAATGAAGTATTTTAAAAAGATCAGACAATATTTACGTGCACATATATTCATACTTTTCTATACATATATTTAGGTCACGAATGCACCCCTTCCACGTCGTTCGGTTCCATAAGTGAAGGAAAAAACTTCAGTTATTTAGTTACACTGAAATTCCAAAATATATAAAAAAGAATCTTCTCAAAATTTAAATTTTTTAACAATATACTTTTTTAAAATTTGATGTAATACATATATCCTTATTTTTCCTCCTAATTTGTTTTACTTTAAATTTTAATTTTATTTGTATTATATATTATATATTTAAATTAATTTATCATTAAATTTTATTTATTTAATTTTAACTTAGTTATTATTTTGCAATAATATTTGTAATAATGAATAAATACTTAATATTTGTAATATATTATAATAATTACCAAATAATTTGTGGGATAAATATACTAATTTTGAGAATTAAATTATTATTGATTTTTGTATTTATTTTGCGAAAGTTTTTTTGTTGTAGATGGTGTGCAATATAGTATTTTTCTTTATAATATTAATTGTACAACGACTAAAGAGGTAGAATAGTGGTTAGGGCAAAAAAATGCCATAATGTTCTACCTCTACTCTAAATAGGTTTTTCCTGGAAAAAAGGAATGGAGCCCGCCGGCTATTATACATTCCCTGAGACAGGAAAGCCTTCACATACTCGCCCTCGCTCTGAGTCCCTTTCTCATTGTCGTGAAAAAAAGGGTCTTAGGTTGTACTTATTCTTTTCTTTCAAAAAAGTTGTCAAGACAAATGAAAGAAGAGGTTGTAGATAGTCTATTTATTACTTGGCTTACTTTACTGGGGATTGAATTAGTAGTAATAAAATAAAGATAATTAAATAACTTTATAAATAAATAAATTGGTGATAACTAAAAAATTAAAAAAATAAAAATAAAATATTCATTTGGTGTAGTGGGTTGGAAATTGATTTATGCAAAATTACACCAAAATATCAAATTTGGTATAAAATTCACACCAAATTTAGTGTTGTGGGTTGGAGATGGCCTAAAGAAAAAGAAAGAAGAAGAAAAAAAAAATAAGAAAAGGAAAGAAAAGAAAAAGAAGGGAAAAATAGATATTTATGAATTAATTTAATATATGTATTTTTAAATTGTCTAAGTGGAATCTATATGACATTAATTTTTCTTTGATTTTTTCAATGTAGGATCTGATCTAGGAGCGCAATTTTTCCTCCAAATGCAAAAATCCTAATTTTTCAATCCATGTAAGCAAATTCCATCATCGTGTCCATATCATCAATCACATATTAAAATTGGGTTTTTCAACGGAAAAAAAATAACTAAATACAATAGTTTTTGAATAATAATATACTAAAATCAAAATTTGACAAATTAAAAGATCAAATATCTGCTTAAACCAACAAACAACACCATTTTTTTTCTATTTTTCCTAAAAATTAACGCCATCTAAAACCCAACTTAATTATGATAAGTTAAATGTTCGACAAGTACCCCTCAAGATTATATAAATAGAATTGCATGCATACCTTGCCAATGAGTGTTTATATGGTGCAGTGATACTAAATTCATATTTCTGATGTAAAGCCTTGAGCATGCATCAGGGCTCATAAAATAGGACACCATATTCCTCATTATCTTTCCTTCATCTCCAGCAGTTGTGATTATGCATTTTCCAAGAAGTTTTTTCATCGAGGGTGACAACCAAATTCCTACCACCTTATTTTCATTAGCGTACAAGAATTTGTTGCCTGCTGGGCCTGATAGCACAGCCACCCTCTCTCCCATGAGTGAGGTTTTGAACACCTGAGATTTGTACTTTTCCCTTCTTTCTTCCACAAATTTCTCTGGTGTTCCATTCATTCCCGCTTGATAGAATTCAATGGTTTCACCAAGAATGGGCCATCCATAGCTGCCTGGAGGAAGATTCAACGACGACTTTGCTGTTGATTCTTTTTTCCTTTTACACAGAGATTCATGATAAATAATATTGATAGTAAGACTATGAAAAAAGCTGCGATGGTCGAAACCATGGTTGAGTTATCAGCAAGCAAGAAGAATGAGAAACCTTCTGTTGCCATGCTTACAAAAGTAGTAGGAGGAGTCTGAGTGTGTGTGGTTGCTTTTATAGACAGATATTTCTATTCCCACCATTAATCGCTTGAAATCATCTATATTCTTATTTTATGTTCCATCTTATACTTTATATAATATATTTAGGCAGTTATTTGGCCAAAAATCTAATGATTAATCCCCTTATATGGGGAAATGGGGGTTAGGCAGGGTAGCCGCCCCCACCTCCCCTAAGTGTGTGTGTACATATCTAGCAGCCGCCGCACGGCCGCAACTGTGTGTATTTATGTGATATATATAAACATAAATTTATTAAAATGTAAAAATCACCCCACCCCACCCCACCCCACCCCACCCCAAAGTAATTAAATTGTCTTCAACATATCAATTTCAAAAACCCATCTTTCCTCTTTTCATTCTTTTTCTTCTTTTTTTCATTTCATCTTTATTTTTTCATATTTTCATTATTTCAATATCTACATACCTGAGACTATATTCTTGGAGTTAATGGTATCTTATTCTTTTTTCCTATTAAATTTTTTGATCATTATTTTTATGTTAGTCTTTTGTTTTTTTGTTTTTTTTTCTTTCTTTCCCCAAAACTCTAATGTGATTTCTTAGTTATTTTCTCCATTTTCTTTGATTTATGGTCGAGATTCCTAAAACCAACTCTCTCAACTTTGTGCTTGGGCTTTGAAAATTTGGAATGATTTATTCTCGTGAAATGTCTTTACTTGAGTCAAGAACATCTTAGTAGCAACCAGTTGGATTGGGCTTGAGCTTGGTCTTGGGCTTGTTTGATTGACCCATTTGGTATAATTTTTTACATAAAAAAATTTTAATTTATTTTTCTTTTAATCTGAACGCGACAAGTGGATAATTGAGTGGTGACATGTGGTCCTATACGAAATTAGTTGACGAGGCAAATGGGTGTCCAATCAGCAAACAAACACCCAGTTAATGCCAAATGCCTTATGTTGGAGGATAGTGCCCGCCGAACAGACATGGCCATTCAGTAAGCATCAAGTGCATATCCAGTCATAATATTTTCAAAAGTTGTGTCTCCCGCCCACAACATTTCAAAATTATAAATAGACCCCAATTTCAGCTATTTTCAATAACTTCAATTCGAAATCACTTTATATACTCCCAAGTCCTTCAAGAGAGTTCTAAAACATCTTTGTTCATTATTCTTGTGATTTGTAGTGCTATTATCACAAGAAATTAGTCATTATATTATGGGAGACGATTATCAAATATCGTAAGTACTGTGTGTGGGGCAATTTCATCTTAAAGACAACAAGTTAAACTCTTGCCTCAACTATAAATTCTTTTTTGTTGTTATTTTGCCAGAATTAGTCTAGTCATTTCAATATTACACTATACATACCCAGCAAATTTAAGACAAAATTCTTGGCTTCTACATCAGTAATACCTATTTCTTCGGCACCAACTCATGGAGAGAAACTGAAAAAGTTCATCGGGACATATTTTAAAATGTTACAATAGAGATGTTATTTTACCTGACCACCCTGAACCTGGAAATATTCATAAATGAGGATGCCCCTACTGTGGGGAAGGAACAAGATCCTCAAAAGAGGACAACGTTCGATGCATGAAGTTAGAGTGACTTCCTATGTATGAACTATGTCCTCAATGGATTGAAAACGCACTGTACAACATGTATAATTTAGTAACGACAACTAAAGAGTTATGAGATTCACTAAAGAAGAAGTACAAGATGGAAGATGTCGGCTTGAAGAAATTTATAATCGACAAGATCCTAGACATCAAGATAGTGGATTCCAAAATAGTGATGGAACAAGACCAACAGCTGCGAATAATCTTACATGACATACATACTAAAGATAAGCAACTCACTAAGTTTTTTTGGGTAAGCTATCATTGAGAAGCTATCACCACTGTGGAGTAACTTCAAGAACTACCTGAAGCACAAGTGAAAGGAGATTGGATTTGATGATTTAATTATTAGACTGCAGATGAAAAAGATAACAACAAGTTTGAAATTAAATCCGATAAGTTATCTATCGAAGCTAATGCAAACTTAGTAGAACCAAATGCTAGCAAGAAGAGAGATGAATGTAATGATTGTACTCAATAATTTTGAAAGCAATATAATTACAGCTTCTAATTATTTGACTGAGTATTCAAATTTATGGCATGTTAGATTAGGATATATTAATTATAACACTTTGTGAAAATTAATAAATTTAAATGTACTTCTTTTATTTAAAATTGATTCAACACATAAGCATGAAATTTTTGTTGAAGTTAAGATAACTAAAGCATCGTTCCCTTCAGAGTAAAGGAACACGACACTTCACAAATTAATGTATAAAGTAAACCACTTAAAAGCATTAATTATTGAAATATCAAAATATGAAAAATTATCATCTCACATTGAAAAATGTGTTAAAGTATGTTCATTTTATTTAACTCAAGTTGAAAACTTGGGTTTAGGCTCTAAAGAGGTACCAATAGTTTTTGGAAGGAAGGATACCTATATCTTTATAGGTCTGGACCAAAGACCCACACGCTCTCGTGTGTCCAGTCGGCCGGCTCTGCTGGGCTTAGGCTTGTTTGGTTAGCCTATCCGGTATAATCTTTTTATACAAAAAAAATTAAAATTTTAATTAAGTGGATTAATTAATGGTGATACATGGCGCTGTATAAAATTAGTTGATGAGGCAAATGGATGTCCAGTTAGCAAACGAATACCCAATTAATGCCAAATGGCGTATGTTGGACGTTAAGTCAACACCGAACATACATGGCCATTTTAGTATGCGCCAAGTGTTTGTCCAGTTACAATATTTTTTAAAGGTTGTGTCTCTTGCCCATAATATTTTAATAATTATAAATAGATTCCCATTCTGGCCATTTTCATTCACTTCAATCCGAAATCATGTCATACACTCCCAAGTCCTTCAAGAGAGTTCTAAGACATCTTTTGTTCGATGTTCTTGTGATTTGTAGTGCTATTATCATAAGAAATCAGTCATTGTATGTTAAGAGACGATTGCCAAAGACATAAGCACCCTGTGCGAGGTAATTTCATCTTAAAGACAAAGAGTTAAACTCGCGCCTCGATTATAATTTTTTTTTGGTTTGTTATTCTACGAAAATTAGTCTAGCCATTTTAATATTGCACTGTACTTAGCCAACATACACTCATAAGAATGGCTTTTTTTTTTTTCCTTTTAACGAATAAAAAATAAATAAAAAAATAAGTTGTCTATTTGGCTAGTTCATTACTAATATCGATTAATAAAGAACTTGCTCAAACTTTTAATATTGATACAATCATGAATGAATTAAATGTTATGAAAAAACATCGAATACAATTTAGAATATCTAAATTAAATAAATAGGTTAGTAAAGTTACATTACCTAGCATTAATTTGTATATTTTTAATGCTAAAAATAAATATTGGATATTTGGTAGATATTGATGGCCTCCTATCAATTTGTGATAATTCTTAAATTTTCTAATTTAGTTGTTTCATTGTGATATGAATAAAATATTATTTTCTTGTCATTTTGTTTTGCGGAATTGATCGTTATGAAATTGCATAGTATTGATGGTGCACAATCACCATTGTTATTATTTTGTTGGACACTTTGACATTAGAGTTGCTCTCATAATTTAATTTTAAGCATGTTTTTAAAAATTACATTAGAGTTGCTCTCATAATTTAATTTTAAGCATGTTTTTAAAAAATTTCTTATATTATGTTGTACTAAATTATCAATGTTAAGTACTATATATGTTTTCAATTTGACTTTAATAACTATCTTAAAAAAATTATTTTCGCAACTATGATAAAAATCCTAACTCCATTCTTGACAATGATAATACACAAATTATCACATTCCTTCTTTTCATTTTCACATTCGTATACAAGTTTCAATTATATTTTCTGTAGGCAAAAATGCATTTTGACTCCTATATTTTGGTTTATCTTCACTTTTGGTCCTTTAAAATGGAGGTGTAGCAATTTATATACAGTAATTTTCAAATTTTTAGCATATTTAGTCCAATTTCACTAGAAAATTCAAAATCCACCTAAGAAAAATAATAATCATGTGGCAGGCACATGACTCCAAAATTTGGAGATTTTGTGGTTTAAAGGTTTTCTTTCTCTCTCCATATTTTCTTATCCTTCTTTTTTTTTTTTTTCTTGTTACTTTGTTCCTATACTTCTGTCTTTGTTTTCTTGCCACCACCGCCTTTAGCCACAATTGCCCCACCATGCCATCAATGTCACTAGGAACTCTATATCATTAAACATTAACAAATTTCTACCACTTCAAATTAATTCTACACTAAGTACAAAACAATGAGAAATTAAACAAAGATCATAAATGGCATGTGCAAACCTTCAATCAAATGTCTTATCAATAATTGTATGAATTGCATTACTAATTTACTAATTAGTAATTGATATACTCATTCTGCAAGAAAAACAAAAAAATTAGTATAAGTAAAGATACAAAATGTAAATTATAAGTATCTTATAAAGTTACAAACCTACTGAAAATTTTCTTTCCTTCATATTAATCATCTAAGCTTGTATAAGAGCTAGATCCATCCAACTCTGGAAGATGAACAAACAATCATTACTACAAATAAGAAATACCTAAAATCATGATTTAAAAATAGACAAAAGAAAATTTAAGTGTTTTACCTTTTTCTAATTCCTCAAATTGTTCAACATCTTTCATTATTGGGCGAAGATCAATTGGAGAAGGTGTAACACATAACCAATCTTGAGAGCATATGAGAGCCTCTACCATTTTTGGAGATAGAGAACTTCTAAATTCATCAATCACATGACCACTTGTGCTAAAAGTCGATTCTGAAGCAATAGTAGACACTGGAATAGCAAAAACATCTCTTGCAACTTTGGAAAGAATAGGATAGTTTGAAGTGTTCACCTTCCACCAATTTAATACATCAAAATCTTTGTTTGATTTTTCACAACCATCAAGTAAGTATCTTTCTACTTCAGATTTGTTCTCAACACACTGTTCTTCTTCCAAATGCCTAGCAAATTGAGATTCTAGCAAGTCACTTGGGTCATCTTCACAATCTACCTGCATATAATTATAGTCTTGTATTGCATGTTCATCTTTACTAGTTTGCTGAAAATTGAAATTTGTGTAATACTTATACAACAAACCCAACAAGTTTTCTATTTTGTTAGTCATTCTTTTCACAAAAGAAACATCACCTTCATATATTATTACAAAGCCAAAACTAACATACTTTAACTTGTATCTTGGGTCCAAAATAATAGCAACAAACAACAACCAATTGATGTTATCAATATTTTCCCAATATTTGTTGAATTTATCTTTCATCCGAACAGCTATTGATGCCATATCACAATCTTTCTTACTAATCATAGTAGATAAACCAACAAGCACAGTTGCAAGTTCACGGAAAAAGGAATTTGAAGTGATATATAATGAACCAGAGAATTTTAATGTCACATGATAGAAGATTTTTAAGAACTTGATAAAGTTTCTAGCATTAATCAAATCTATGTCTATTGGAAGTCCAATTATCTTATTCCCTCTCACTTTTCTCTTTTTCCCCTCATATTCTTCATCTTGATTCAATTCATAACAATCAAATGAGGCTGCCAAGACAGAATGCTCGGCGCCTAGGTGCCAAAACAGAGCGCCTAGGCACCATCCAAGGCTTCCAAAACAGAATACATAGCGCCTAGGCGCTGCCCTTCCAACAGAATGCAAAACATATTCTGTTTTGACTCAAAACATAATGCAAAATGCATTCTTTTTTTAATGCAAAGTGTATTCTGTTTATTCAAAATATAATGCAAAATCCTTTTACATATGTTTTTATTGAAAACAGAATGTACAAAACATAATGCAATTTTGCATCTATTTTTATTAAATGCAAAACATAAGCAATTGATTAAATTAATCTCAAGTAACTACCATAGCAATTGATTAAATTAAAATAATCATCCATAGCAATAGCATGACTGACATAACTTATAAGAAATGAAGGTAGAATATGCAATAAGCATAATAATATCAAACAATTGCAAATGCAAATATATATGAAAAAATTAGACATGGAATTTATTTTTCTAATCATCTTTAGAAAAATGGAATGGAAGAAAAGAGAACCCACTTGATTTGAATAACTTGCAAGCCTTGGGTCGTCGCTGTCTACCTCGAGAAGTGGTGAGGTGAACTGAGGAAAATAGAAGAAAATGATTCTAAACAAGCCTGTGGTTATGGCAGGTGAAGATGAGGACAAAAGCAGAGATGAATACTGGCATTCCTAGTGAGAAACTAGATATGGACAGAATGTTAAGTATAATGGGAAGACACAGAATGAGAGAATAATAGACGGCTATTGTTTGTTGAGTGTTGCCTGTTGCTATTGAAAGATGAAAGTTGGGAGTTAGCTTAATTGCTAGGGTTTTATGACCGGCTAATTATCAAATTACCCTTTTAAATTGTAAATTAGCGGTTCGGTTTCTGGCGATTTTTTAGCTCGTAAACCGCCACCGCACCGTCCTACCGGTGCGGTTTTTGTTCAGTTTTTAAAATTACGGTTTTTATGATAAATTAATTTTAACGGTGCGGTATGACACGGTTCAGACGATTTTTTAAAAATCATGATTACCCTTAGTGTGTGGTATCGATTGTAGAAGTGACAACCCAACGAAACAAGGAATACAAAGAAAGAGAGAAAATTTGAAAGAAGAAAAGAATAACAGAAAGAAAGAAGAAAACAGATTTTATTATTTTTTATTTAATTAGTTATTTGCCTAGTAATAATATATTAAATTAGTTAATTATTCACTTAGTTAAGTGATTTAAAGAAAGAGAGTTTTTTTACCCAAAATGACCCATTTGACATGGCACACGAACAAAAATGGCTAATGTTCTGTTCAATACCACAAAATTCCCAAATTTTGGAGTCATTTGCCCTATACATGACTTTTTCCAAGCTAATTTTGAAATTTTTGACAGAATTGAATGTGTTAAAAAATTGAAAGTTGATATATGTAAATTGCCATACTCCTCTTTTAAAGGGCAAAAATGAACGTTGGCCCAATTATAGGAAACACAAAAAAAAAAAAAAAGGCAATTTGTCTTTCCAACACGATCATAATTAACGCTTTATCACATTTCTATTCAAACTTAGCATTTACATTTATTTTCTAGAAATTATATTTGATTTGATTTTTATTTTATCTCTATTTTCTTATTTTTCTTTTTGTTTTCTTATGTTTTTTCACCTTCTTCCCCACAGTGATGCGACTCACACCGCCGCACACCACACCACCGCTGCACGCCACGCCTCCCCCAACAAAAGTGAGCCCCCGTTCGCAATTTCATTAGGTTGAAAAAAGAAAAACAAACCCACAATGCCAGATCTCATGCTCTATTACTTACTGTGACCTGTGGAGTAAAAAAGTTTCAAAGATATAACACCTGCCCTCATAAGGACTTACAAGAAACACAGAAGAAAAATGAGGGGCTGATCAAAGAAATAAAAGAAAGCAATGAGCAAAGTTTCTATAACAAGGAGCAGAGTGTGGAGAAGATGACATCCAACTCTGAAGCTTTCATGAAGCTCAAGGCCAAAGAGAAGGTTTCTTGGGAGGAGTCGAGTCATTAATCCAGGGGTGAGAGAAACAATAGGGGTGAGTTATACACCCCTCCACACAGAAATGCCCATGGTCGATTCTCTACAAAACCTAAACCTCCAGTTACCCAAGATTGAGTTTCCAGAGTTCGAGAGATATGAGCCAAGAGCATAGGTAAGACATTGCAACCGATTCTTCCAAATATTTCCTATGGAGGAACATTCTAAGTTTCTCTTCACACTACTTGAGGGGAAGGGCTAACTTATGGTTTATGGAATATGTGGAGGGAAGGATAGGAGTCACTTGGGAATTATTTTGTAATATGATCATTTAGAAGATTTTCTAAAGTCAGGTTTGGAGATGTGGGTTATTGTGCTCAATAATTTGATTCAAGAGAATGATGTTAACTCTCATTATGAATGTTTTGATGAGCTTAAGTCTTATTATGAAGAATAGAAATTAATCCAGGCCCAGTGAAGAGTCTTTGTTTCCAGCTTCCTAAGTGGATTGAAACATGAATTGAGGTTAGAAGTGCATAAACTTCAGCCCAGATCTCTTATACAGACAGTAAATGTGGCTAAACTCGAAGAACACAAGCTAGAGGTGATTGACAAGATAGGTAAATACTCTTGGAAGAATATAGGGAATTTATATAACCAACCACCTTAATTCTTTCAAAATAATGCTCCCAAACCACAGCAGAAGGTCATCACATACCAAACCACCAACCAGAAATTGCTCACATGGCTTGCAAACTGAAAAGGGGAAGTTTAAAACTGAAAATGATTTACCACTTAGGAAGTTCAATCCAAAAAAGTACCAAGTTAGAAGCGAGAAAGGGCTTACGCTACTACTGTGATGAAAAGTACACTTTGAATTACAAGTGGAAACCTATGCAATTCAATCTGATCATTGAGGAGGAAGAGAATAAAGACATGGGAGAGAAGGGAGGCAGAATCGAGGGAAGAAATTGAAGGGGGGATCTCCCTACATGCATTGATGGGAAATAGGGTAATAACTATAATCAAAGTAGTGGGGTATATCAAGAAAAGGGATCTTACTATTTTGATAGACAAATGGCAGTACTTATAGCTTCTAGGACAGTGAAACTGCAGAAAGCCTAAATTGCTTATTGGTTGAGACTACAACCTGGCTGGTCACGGTTGCAGATGGTAGCAGAACGGTGAATAGAGCTAAATGTCCATCATTCACATGGAAGATGAGTGGCCATAATTTTGAGGCAGAACTCAGAGTAATCCCACTGGGAGGCTGTGATGTTATCTTGGGAGCAGATTGGATGTGGACTTTCAGCCCAGTGACATTTGAATATAAAGAGGGCAAGTTTATACTATGTAAAAATGGAAGGAAGCTCACTCTCAAAAGGGTAGATGATTCAATAGCAGTTCATCTCATGGGATTTAAAGGATTCAAGAAATTTTTCATGAAGGCATCTCACTGCTTAGTAGCTCAGTTATTTGCATTAACAATGAGTGACCTGCAATCCGAAAGTAATATACCCCCTGGAATACAATTGTTACTCAAAATATTCGATGATGTGCTCCAAGAGCCACTGGAATGCCACTAAAGAGAGACATCGAGTATGGAATTATTTTGATGGAAGGAGCAAAACCTATATGCCAAAGGCCCTATAGATATTCCCACGCTTTGAAGGATGAAATTGAGAAGATGGTCCAAGACATCATACAACCAAGTGATAGCCCTTTTGCGTCTCCTTCTATCTTGGTCAAGAAGAAGGACACTTCATGGAGGTTGTGCGTAGACTATAGAAACTGAATGATTTAACAGTAACAAATAAGTTTCCTATTGCCTATTATTGAGGATTTAATTTCTGAACTACACGGTTCTCAGTTTTTTTTTTTTTATAAAATTGATTTGAGGCAGGAATACTCCCAAATCAGATTGAATGAGGAAGATAGACACAAGGCTGCATTTGTCACTCATCATGGCCACTAGGAATCCAAAGTCATGCCCTTCAGTCTTACAAACGCTCCAGCAACATTTCAAACAGTACTAATGAATTCTCTCTTCACTCATTTACTCAGGAAATCAGTTCTAGTCTTCGAAACATTTCAAACAGTACTAATGAATTCTGTCTTCACTCATTTACTCAGGAAATCAGTTCTAGTCTTCTTTGACAATATTCTGGTATACAATCCTTCACTGGTGTTACATACCACACACTTGTGCGAGGTACCATCACTATTGAGGAAGCACCAGCTTTTTGCCAAATGAAGTAAATGTGCTTTTGGTGTGCAACAAATATAGTATCTTGGGTATATAATATCGAATAAAGGAGTTACCGGAGACCCGAAGAAAAAGAGAGTGTGCTTCATGGGCCCGTTCCTAAGAACATAAAGACACTTAGAGAGAATTTCTGTGTCTTTATCAGGAATAATAATGGAGAATTAGCTAGGCCCATGACTTGTCTTCTCAAGAAGGGCAAATTTAAATGGGACACCTCAACTACTGCGGCTGGCTTTTGAAAAAATTGAAGCAAGCCATGGCTGTTGCCACAGTTCTGGCCCTACCTGACTACTCCCAACCCTTCATCTTTGAAACTGATGCTAGTCAAACAGGAGTAGGGTTTGTTCTGATACAACACCATAAACCTATAGCCTTCATGAGCCAAGCTTTTATCTCCAAGAAAACGAGGCCTTATCTACCTATGAAAAGAAATTACTAGCTGTTATTATGCTAGCTAGTTGTCTCCAAATGGAGTAATTATAATCAGAACGGATAATTAACTCCCCTCAACAGAAGTGACTTGTGAAGTTGATTGGTTACAACTGAGCCACCCTTATTGTGTAGAGGGATTAGCCAATCTGTTCATGGAACATGTCTATAACCTACATGGACTCCCAGAAGGGATTGTTAGTGATCGCGATGTGGTGTTTCAAAGCACATTCTGGAAGGAAACTTTTCAGTTGATGGGAACTAAGCTGCAGATGACCACAACTCACCATCCTCGGCTAATCAGAACGAGTAAAATCGTTGTGTGGAGACTTATCTTCTACGCATGACACATCAAAAACCTACCAAATGGCTGCATAAATGGTTAGCAGTACTGGCAGAATGGCGGTTTAATACCACATTCCACTCTTCAAGTAAACTGACCCCTTTTGAAGCCCTCTAAGGATACAAACCTCAACAACAAGATTCTTCATCCGCAACAGCCCAGGTAATATCAGACCGAGTACAAATGATCCAACTTCTCAAACAGAACCTGGAGCTAGCCCAGAGCCTCAAGAATCAATACCCAGACAGAGGAATAAACTCGCTTCAAGCCCCCTAAGTATACCTCGATTTCACTTTTTAGTATCACATGTACTGACGCACTCAAAATTAGTCACCAACGTTTCAATTTTTAATCACTTTTGGTCCTTTCCCTTAACTCTTTGTCTATAACAGACGGAAATAACTGTTTGCAGCTGATTTGGGAAGAAAAATTGGCGCCACCTCCTGCCATTTCTTTCTCTTGCATTCAAGATCACAAGGAGGTACCACCATGTTCAAACTCTTCTAAAACAAGTATAGAGTCCTTCAATAATGATGTACCAATAGCAATATGTATTATGGGTGTGGACTAGGGCTTCTAATGAAAACTTCTTGGACAAATAAAATTATAGAATACAACCAATAAAATTAACACAACCAGAATAACAATATTTAACAAAATAAACACAATAATGCAAACTTAATAAAAATACCTAAAATTAACAAGCAAAACCCTAGTTGGACGGCTCAGTTAACAATATTTAATAAAATTGTTTCTAAAATTAGCATACGAAAATTCCCAAAATTACAGCTTATAACCAACTATTAAACCATAAATAACAGTATAAGAAATACAAAAAAAAAAAAAAAAAACTAATGACTTACTAAAAAAATTTTAGCACTTAGAAAAAAAGAACTACATGCAAAATATATAAAATAAAAAATATATGAAATATAATTATTTTTTTGTTGAAAAATATATGTGTAGGCTGCAACCCATCCTTGCTTCTTGTCACCTTGAAATCTTCAATTTCTGCTGCAATACACCTCTGGGTTGATTAATTAGGATTTTGGAATTTTTTAGGATTAGTGTAAAAAGAGGAAAAATTTAGGATTTTGGATTCAATCCTTCAATTTCTAATACAATACATCTCAATTTGGCCAATTATTTAGTGATTAGGGTTGAAAGAGGCAACATTGGGGATCAGTCTGTTGTTAAAGAAGACCTAACTGAAGCCTTTTCCCGCTAAAAAGGTGACATGTAACAATACAATGATGATTCTTGTCTGTTTTGGACGGAGAGTTAACGGATGAGACCAAAAGTAATTAAAAATTGAAAGACTAGTTCTGATGACACCGGTACATGAAGTACTAAAAGTGAAATTGCGGTACACTTGGGGGGCCAAAAATGAATTTATCTCTTTGTATTTTATCTTGGATTGTATTTTATAGATAGACTTTGAATGAGTATGATTCACAATCAAGTATTTATTTAAAAAAATATTTTTATATGTTTAATATTTATTTATGATATAATTTTATATGAATTTGTAATAGAGGATAAGTTGAAAGACAACACTTTTTCACCATTTTCATGGAGTAATTGCAAAATGTGAATTTTATGAAGAAAGTTATAAAAATAAGACCAAGTAAGAAAAGAAGCATGTACAAACTAATATAGGTTGGTTGGGGAAGGGGAGGGTGCTCAAATAATTTATGGATAAAAGTAAAAAATTCCTCTATATTTTAGCAAAATTGTTAAAAATCCTCTGTATTAAAAAAATAGTCAAAAAATCTTCCGTGTTAATGAAAATTTTGCAAACTCATCCCCTGCTCAATTAACATTAACAACATTAGTTTTTTAAGTAAAATACTCGTTATGCCTTGAAAACTTAATCGTTGGATCTAAGATGACTTATCTTATTAATTATTTATATTTTATTCTTCCATTTCATTATTCCTATTTCTTTTTTTTCTCCACATATATATATATATATATACATATACACATATAGTTTGTTTGATCCGTATCTATCTTCTTTAGCAAAAGACATATCTTTAATTATTTAATTTAAATAAAATGAAGCCTCTTTTCTGAATCTTAAATTTGGAAATCCCTACGAAAAAGTTCAACAGCTTGGCGGGGGAGGGCTGGTCTCTGCGTTGCCGCCCACCGAACCTAGAAGAAGAAGATGGGAGGGTGGGCGACGGTGGTGGCGGCTATAAGGGAAAAAATAAAATAAAATAAAAAAGTAATAAATATTTTTAAATTAATTAAATTAAAAACTGATTTTAACTAAAATTGATTTAGAATCAAGAATTGATTTTAATTAAATTGAACGAGTAAAATTTATTTCCTTGTAATTTTCTATAATTTTTCAATAATTTTTCTTGTAAATTTTTTATAATTTTCATTGTGATTTTTCAATAATAGTTCAATAATTTTTAAAATAATTTTGTAATTTTTTGAAATATTTATGTATTTTTCTGTAACTCTCTGAAATTATTATGTAGTTTTTTTGGGTTCTTTTGGAATTCTTGTAATGTTAATGAAGTTTTAGTGAATTTTGATAAATTTAATTGAATTTTTTTTAGCTTTTATAGAATTTATTTAAATTTTTAAGTGAATAAAAATATTTTTAATGGAATTTTGTAATGAAAGTAAAAAATATTACTTTTGAATTAGATATAAAAATAAGCAATTATATTATTTTTTATTTTCTCAAATTAAGGAATTAGGGATAAATATTATTACCATAATTAGGTTATAAATTGATCAAATACCTTTTTAGCTAAAATAATATAAAAGGAAATTATATTATACTCAGGCAAATGATGGGTCACAACATATTCACTAAATTTTACGAAATAGGGGTTTTTTTGCAAAATTTTCATTAACACAAGGGTTTTTTAGTATGTTTAAACAAAATTTTTTTTTAACAACTTTCCTAAAACACGGGAATTTTTTGCATTTACCCCATTATTTATATATGCAAAGATTCCCCCTCCCCCAAGACACACACACAGATATTGTATTGCTACAAGAAAAAGTCAACTTGTTAAATGTGTTCTTAAACAAGATTCCTAATTACTCAATTAGCACCAATCACGCTTCCATATGGGCAACAAAGAGTTTATTATTTATTACACATTACAAAATAAATGATAAGTGTATAAAATATTTGTTTAAATTACATTTGAATTAATAATATACACATAGAATAAATATGTAATATAACATATAAAATACTATACAAAATTAGAATAGAGATTCGAAGTGTAAAGACTACACTTGCTCATTAGTGTTTGAACAAGCATTTGTGTTCAAATTGCATACATTTATACATTGGTATGATCTTGGAGCATTCTAACCTCAAGTTTGGACCTTCTATTGTAATTTGTATTTTATTTTATATTGCACTCATAAATAAATGTTGAGTAGATGTGATTCACAATCAAATATTTATTTAAAAAAATATTTTATATATTTAACATATGATGTGAAATTAAAGATAAAACATCAATTTGCAATATGATCGGTTGAATGATAACACTTTTTCATTAATTTGATAGAGTATATAGTAAAATGTGAATCTTAATGAATAAAGTTACAAAAATAAGACCAAGTAAGAAAAGAATCATGTACAAGCTAATGGAGGTTGGGGAAAATAAATTATTTTACCCCTACAATTTTAACAAAATCATTTTTTCGATGAAATTTTTAATCGAAAGCTGCCATAACAGCCAAGTTTAGCTCGTTAACTCATTAGCTATTGGGGCCCTAAGGCTCGTTAGCTACGGTTGAATATGAGAGTAGGGCTAGTTCGTTAGCTGCAATACTGTAAGAGGTCAATAACTCGGCCTGTTAGCTCTTTGGTTAAAGTACGGACTCAATCAATTTCGAAATAACTCTTCTTTACTTTTAGTTTCAAAACTCACTATAACCAATCATAATCGTCTTGTCTCTAAGATCAGCGTTATTTCCTATTCTCTTTGTTATTAAAATAAGTGGAACTTAGCCTGACAACTTAACCCGACTTTGAGATGGTAAATGGTTGCTCCTAGTTTCGGTGATTAAAGGTGTAATCTATTTTTTTTATGGGTACAAAGTGTCAAATCTCATAATTTATTTTAATTTGACCAACCTAATAAATTCATAACACAAATGCAATAATTATTGATTCGTAATTCGTTGCTCTCTATAAATAGTATGCTCATCATAATTTACAAACAATTATAATTTATTTGCCATAAAATTTACTTGGGTTTATTTGTTATATAATTTACTTTATTTCGACTGAACCTAGTTCATGCTTCTCATGAATTTAGTAATAATTTATTGTCTTTAGACTAAGACTTTAAGATTTTGAATTAGAATTTCGTCATAGTATGTATATTTGTCAATTTTGTGTTATAACTTACAATAAATTATTTATTTATGTAATAATATATTTAATTGTATCGTTAAAAATTAAAATCTTGCTATAACAAAGAGCAGGAACAGTGATTTTTTTATTTTTTATTTTTGGGTGGGTGGGGGTCAAGAGCAACGTGGTATATAACATTTTAATTCAACAGTTATTTTCTCTCAAAATTTCACTGTTCTTTTACCCGAAATTCAGATGGAAATTCAGATGGGTGCCTATGCTTATGGCTGATGAACTCATCTTTTCGGGCCTCCATAAGCATTAAAGCCTTCCGCAGAGATTTGATTACCCGTTCACACTGCAACGGCTAGTGGAGTTATACTTATATAAGACTGCATTAACCTTCCGCTCCTTTATTCCCATTCTTATTCTCTGTTCTCAATCACTCTCTTATTCTCCAGATTTTACACCCTTCTTCTTGTCAACAATATTTTATACACTATCAATCTGTTTTTCCCTTTTTCTTATTCTTCTACAAAGCTCATGCCCAAATCTCCACCGTGGTCACTTCTTGCAAAAATCTTGGAGTAAAGTAAATGGGTGCTGTTGGTTCGGTTGTATGAATCGTTTTGAAGAAGAAGATGTTTAAAGGTAATTGGTTATTTGAGTTCTTGCATGTCTATACCCACAATATGTATCTTTGATTTTCTGGAAATGGAGGTTTTTCTAAAATGTTGGATTTTCCAAGAGAATTTCATTTTCTTGCGAATGGAAATTTGGGGCGTCAATTGTTAGAATACCTGTAAATTTATTGTGGGTTTTATGGAATATGAAAAAGTAATCAAGAAAGTTAGAAATGGTTGTTACTGAGTGGTGTAGTCCAGATATCAGTTAGCCTTGGAAAATTACACGATTTTGTGTTATATGATAATGTGCGAATTTCTTGGCAAACTTGTTTTTCTGAGTATTTAGTTTATGCAGAAATTTCTTGATAAACATGTTATTCTGAGTATATCTCTAATTATATAAATTTTTTTGACATTTAAATGGTGGAATCCGAGTGACATCTTTATAGTGTTTGCCTCAAAAAATTTTGAGAGAACGGATTTTGCTTCAGCCCCTCTCTGTGTGAGTGAAAGTCGTTTTGACTGACAAGTATAGGAGCATTTTTTATTTTTATTTTTTATTTGTAAGAGATATTTCCTTTTGGTTGTATGGGTGTGTCTCTATGTGTGCACATATTTTTTGCATTGCAAGGATGATACATTCAAATTATGAGTGGTAAAATATCATTTTCTTTAAAATCAAGTGAATATCCTTTAGAAGTATTAAACAAGCTAGAGCCCTCAAAACAGATTCAAGGGGTTTCCTGAAAAGTTCTCTAAATTCTCTTCTCAAAGATGGTAGTTAATAGGGACACACTTTTCATAATCAGGAGATTTACTGTGGAAGTTGTTGCTTTCCCCTTCATTTTATTAGTTTTATAGTAAACAGAAAATCTTAATATAATGTAAGTCAGATATCATTTTCTCTCTTAATCACTCCTTTTGTGAACCGTCCTTAGTACTTGTGATATCTCCACAGTGTTAGTTGCAGCTTTTGTATATTACCCTTTTATGACTTTATGCATTTTTCAAATTGACCAATTCTTTGCATTGCCTTGGATTACCAGGGTGATTGATGAGAATAGTTTCTCAATGCTTATGGGATGAAGATATTGTAAGGATGTTTCGCTTATGTATCTTCAGACAAGGCCTATTCGAAAAAAGACCTCCGGTTGCTGTTGTTTGCTGCTCCATCTATATCTTCTGGTATGTGATAACTGACAAGATCTATCAAGGTAAGAATTGATGACTTTTTCCTTAGTTCTTACATTCAAATTTAGAAGCAAAAGGCTTTTCTTTTTCCTGACATACCGTTCTGAAATTGTTCCTTGAAGTTTTCCTTCTTTCCCAATCATTTGCTCCTTATGTAGTTGTGTTGACCAGATTACACTGCCCTTGACTCTCCTTTCTTTAATGCGAATGTCTGTATGTTTTTCTTCTTTTTTTTTATTTGTTCTTAAGTGTGAATGAACACTTTTGCTTGTGATTGATAGCATTTCTTGTTTGCTGCATATATTTTTGTGATCGATAAAGTCATTTAGTGGATCAAATAGTTAATCTATCTGCATATTGATAAATGGATCCAGATGGGGCAAACTTTTGAACTTTGGCATGCCAATGCAATGATAAGGAACTGAAAATTTTTATAGTTGCAGTTAAGTGATCGATAAAGTCATTTAGTAGATTTAGTTAATCTATCTGCACACTGATAAATGGATCCAAATGGGGCCAAATCTTTAAACTTTAGCATACCAATGCAATGATAAGGAACTGAAAATTTTTATAGTTTCAGTTAAAGTGATCGATAAAGTCATTTAGTAGATCAAATAGTTAATCTATTTGCACACTGATAAATGGATCTAGATGGGGGCATACCCAGGCGAATGAGTGTCCAATTAGCAAATAGACACCCAATTAATGGCAAATGGCGTTTGTTGGAGGATAGTGCCCGTCCAGTCTGCACCGAACAGACATGGCCATTCAGTAAGTACCAAGTGCATGTCCAGTCACAATATTTTCAAAAGTTGTGTCTCCCCCGCCACAACCTTTCAAAATTATAAATAGACCCCCACTTCAGCTATTTTCAATCACTTCAATTCGAAATCACTTCATATACTCCCAAGTCCTTCAAGAGAGTTCTAAGAGATCTTTGTTCGTTGTTCTTGTGATTTATAGTGTTCCTATCACATGATTCACTAAAGAAGAAATATAAGACGAAAGATGTCGGCTTGAAGAAATTCATAATCGGCAAGTTCCTAGACATCAAGATAGTGGATTCCAAAATAGTGATGGAACAAGTCCAACAGCTGCAAATAATCTTGCATGACATACATACTGAAGATATGCAGTTCAATGAGTTTTTTTGGGTATGCTATGATTGAAAAGTTGTCACCACTATGGAATAACTTCAAGAACTACACAAGCGGAAGAAGATTGGACTTGAGGATTTAATTATTAAACTACAGATGAAGAAGATAACAACAAGTCTGAAATTAAATCTGACAAGTTATCCATCGAAGCTAAAGCAAACTTGGTGAAACCAAATGCTAGCAAGAAGAGAAAGCACCTAGGTAATAGTTAGAAGTAGGGGAAGACTAATAACTTCAAAGGGAATTGCTACAATTATAGAAAACAGAACCACAAGGCCAAAGATTGCCGCATTTCAAAGAAAAACAATCTGAACCAGGTGCATGTAACCAAGGATAAGACTGTACTAGTTGATATGTCAGACCTCGATCTCTCGATAGTCGTGTTTGAAGTCAACTTGGTGGATAACCTAAGAGAATGGTGGGTTGATACTGTTATAACACGCCACATCTATTCCAACCAACAAGGAGTTGTTTTCAACTTATATTCCAATCAATGGAAGGAAGTTGTACATGAAAAACTCGACAACTTCCAACATTGCCGGACTAGGAAATGTGGTGCTAAAGATGACCTTGGGAAAATAGATGACCCTCGTTGATGTGCTGCATGTCCCAGACATCCATAAGAATCTGCTGTCCAAATCCTTGTTGATCAAAGCTGGATTTAGACTAATATTTGAGTCTGACAAGTTTGTACTTACTAAGAATGGACATTTCATAGGAAAATGATACTTAGACAAATGATTGTTCAAGATGAATGTAATGACTGTACTCAATAATTTTGAAAGCAATATAATTACAGCTTTCAATTATTTGATTGAGTATTCAAATTTATGGCATATTAGATTATGATATGTTAATTATAACACTTTGTAAAAATTTGTAAATTTAAATGTATTTCCTTCATTTAAAATTGATTCAAAGTGTGAAATTAAGCTAAGATAACTAAAGCATCGTTCCTTCAGAGTAAAGGAACACGACACCTTTTGAATTAATTCACAGTGATATATGTGATTTAAAATTTATGCAAACTAGAGATGGAAAAAAGTATTTTATTACTTTAATCGATGACTGCACAAGATACCACTGTTATGTGTATCTATTGAGAAACAAGGACGAGGCCTTGGAAACTTTTAAAAGTATGAGAATAAGGTAGAGAATCAACTTAGTAAACGAATTAAGCTCATTCGTAGTGATAGAGGTGGAGAGTATGGAGCTCCATTTGAATTTTCTTATAATCTGGCATCATTTACAGTTCCATATTTACCTCAATCAAATGCTATTATTGAAAGCTAGAACTAAACTCTTAAGGAGATGATGGATGTTGTGTTGATAAATTCGAGTTTACCTAAAATTTATAGGGGAGGGAAGCAATTCTCTCAGCTAACCATATTTTTAATAAGATACCTCACAAAACTAAGGATAAAACTCCTTATGAGTTATGGAAATATTACAAAACTTTCTATAAATACCTTAAAATATGGGGGTGTTTGGTTAAGGTAGAAGTATCTAAACTAAAACAAACCAAAATAGGGCCTAAGACAATTGATTGCATTTTCATTGGATATGCTAATAACAGTAGTGCATATCGATTTCTTGTGCACAAATCAGTAATTCCTAATGTACAAGAAGATACAATTATTGAATCAAGGAATGCTATATTTTTTGAAAAAATGCTGGACTGGAGAAAAATGTATGTAAACTTATTAAATCATTATATCGACTTAAGCAAGCGCCAAAATAATGACACGAAAAGTTTGATAAAACTATGTTGTCAAATGAGTTCAAAATTAACAACTCTGACAAATGTGTTTATATAAAAGACACACCAAATGCTTATATCATTGTCTGTCTATATGTAGACGATATGTTGGTCATAGGTAGTAATCATGATATCATCATGACTATTAATAAAGTATTGACAAAATATTTTGACATGAAAGATATAGGTATAGCACATGTTATTTTAAGGAATTAAGATCACTAAAACATTTGATGGACATGTCTTATCACAATCTAATTATGTTGAGACAATACGTAGAAAGTTTAATGCATATGGCATTCTCCCAGTAAAAACACCAGTGTACTTAAGTTTGCATTTAGCTATAAATCATGATGATCCCATATCACAATTAGAATATTCTTGGATAATTGGCAGTCTGATGTACCGCATCGATTATGCATTTATAGAGAATAAAATATGCCATCTTTGAAAAGCAATCTATTACAACAAAGATAGAATCATGGCCATGTTGACTGTGAAGAAAACCAAGCACAAAGTTCATACTTATATATCAGTCCATAGCTGAGTGGAAATCTATAAGGGCAAATAGAGACCGGCATTCGAGGTTTAGTCCATTGCAAGCTGACAAACACAATAGCGTGTCCATCTTTTTCGAATAGTAGGCTAAAAAGTAGGAATGGAAAATGAGATGTAAAATGTGGTCATGGTCAATCGTATCCCTCATTGTGTGATTCTTGGATGATTTGCCAATGTAAGTTGCAAAGGGAATATAAAGTTGAATGCCACAAAAAAGAAAACCATCCTCCAAAATAAATTTAGTACGGATGCCATTTTGAATTTGGAGTAAGATGTTAGAGAAAAAAATGATAAAAATATATAAGTCCATAAAAGAATCAAACCCAAGAACTGCCACCCGCTTTTCAAAAAGTAAAGCATGACGGCAACTTAAAGCATCCACGACACTATTGGAAAGACCATCTTTATGTTTGATCACAAGTGAATTATTGCAAATAGGATTGCCAATAAGCATAACGAGCTGAAATTTTATCTTAGGTAGTGAGATATTTAAGGCTTCATGATCGGTAAAAAGAACGAATTCCCTATGAAGTAGGTAATGGCGCGTGTTAAAACACAGCTTCAGCCCAGCAAGCTTCATACTTAAATAAGCTATCCCCATGGCCCGATTGGGTGAGCACGGCCCCATTGCCTGTCTTCGAGGTGTCACTGTGAAGTTCGAATGGCTGGGAAAAATTAGAAAGGACTAAGCTCGGACCTGAATGGAAGCATTGTTTCATTTCATGGATGGCAGCAATAATAGCTTCAGACCAGTAAAATCATCCCCCCCCAAATGCAGTTGCCAGTCCATCTTTATAGACGACATACCTAAAGAAATGTATGTTGTTAATGAGGAAGGTACACTTAGATATCGCTGCATAGAATTGATCCCTGTAAAGGACTGGTAAAACTTCTCGCTAATGTTGGATGGGAAGGGTTATCACTACAAAAAAGAATATTATCAAAATAAATGACAACAAATTTAACCAATAAAAAGTAAAGTACTTGATTCATAACACGCATAAAGGTGCTCGAGGCTTTAGAAGGACAAAAAGTCATGACGAACTAGTATAGGCCTTCCCAGTCTAAAGGTCGTATTCCACTTGTCCCCGGGTCACACACGAATCTTATGGTAGTACTCTTCAAATCCAACTTGCTAAACACAGTAACCCTCCCAACTTATCCAGTAAATCATCCAAACAAGGAATAGAAAAATAATATAGAATGGTAATTTTGTTAATAGCTCTATTGTAAACACACATACGCCAAGAACCACCGTTCTTCGGCGTGAAAAGGGCATGCATGGCATACAGGCTAAGACTCTCCCAAATATGGCATTTAGGGATAGTTACTCCACTTGACACTGTGACTCGTGCTTTTTTGGGCTCATGCAGTAGTGAGGGCGGTATGTAAGAGCAGCCCCAAGAGCTAAATCGACTTGGTGTTGTGTATCACGAATGGGCGATAAAGTAGCTGGAAGTGGTGGTCAAAACACATCAACAAATTTTACCCAATAAGGGAAAAGCTCACAGTTTTAAGAGGGGCGCACAGTTTCAGGAGTGACATAGGCTGAAGTGTGCGACTTTCTGATCAACAAATATGCAACAACAACTTTTGCCATGGCATGTTCGAAATAGGTGCAGGTTAAAAAAAGTTGTACTATAATATGCAAGGAGAAAATTTTGTCCTGGATAGTAGCACAATATTTTTATCGCGAAATACAAAGTATGTGTTGGGTCGGCCATCATGATGTCGCGCGATCAAATTCCCAGAGGCGGCCATCATGATGTCGCGCGATCAAATTCCCAGAGGCGGCCTTATAGCAAATGGCAAGCATCCATGGGTACGACGTCACGCATTATGTCATCGGTATACGTGGACCCAATTAAAAAGAAAACCAAGGCAGAACGAGAGATAGTCACGTCCATGCCTTTGTTGTTGAGTCAGGCTAACTTGGGGGGAGGGGGCAGTTAGACGGGAATGCTTAATTTCTTACAGCAATAGTAGATAAAATATTTTCACAGCTGCCCGATTCGATATTAAACCAACATACCTTGCCACCAATGGTGCACGTCAACTGGAAAATGGATGAGCAGTCCCAATCATTAGGAGGAGAGAGGAAAGTAATGTGGGTTGAGAAAAGTGCGACCCTAATCTGGTGATTGTGTATTTAAGGGTCTGTCAGAATTTGGTGATCTAACTTTTAGATTTCACAATCATGAGTATTAACTAGAGAAAACCCTATCAGAGGGCCATGATTGACTCTTTTAAGATTTTCATGACTTGAAGTAATACAGAGTATGAGCCAAAATTTGAATGCTTCAGGTTGGCCCTTGATATTTTTGAAAACTAAGAGCACGTTGAATTTTGATAGAAATACTTCATTTTGTTAAAAGTAATTTGCATATGCAAAATTTGAACTTCCTAAATTTGCATTAAGACTAGGTACTGGTTATACTCCACATTGAGTTGCTCAATCAAAGTTTGTTGGCAAAACTAATTAAGTATTATCAACTCATATCTTCATCTGCTTCAGGATCTGTATTAGTCTTATTGCTTTTGAACATTGAATCATCACCAATTTCTTGATGCAAATATTCACATATTTAGCAATATGCTAATTATTCTCTCTTTCTTTTTTATCAGTCATTATAACTTTTTGTTGATTTGTCATGTTCCTTGTGTAGATGAGTATGTTTTTTTTACAGTTTGAACACTTTCTCCATTAAATTATTGTTCTATTTTACATACTGTTAGCTAAAAGTGCAAAGATTGTGCCATTACGTTTACACATTAGTTTTCCCAACTGATATGCAGAAATACTTGTTAACCATAAATGTTATACTTTGTGATTTTATTGTGGTTTGCAGAAAACATGTGCTATTTGCATAGGGACTGTGGAAACATGGCAAGGCCAGGCCATCTTTACAGCTGCGTGCTCCTACTCCTTCCACTTCGGCTGCATTAGCAATAGTGTTACACATGGCAATTACCTTTGCCTGTTTGTTATGCTACATGGTATGTTAATCCTTTTCATTACAGTGTAAATCTATTTGTCAAGTCCCCAACAACCCCCAATGCACTCCCTGTATTTGAGGCAGTGTATAACACAACTTAATCTAACTGAAGAATCTAAACAAACTAATACAGTTAAGTCAATAAATGTTAACTTTTCAACAATACTAGAGTTATGGTTTTAATAAAAGTTCATCTTTTTGGCTATAAGAGAAAAAACTTGAATTTATTTGTTGTTTCAATTCATTTTAGATACACCATATACATAAATCAAAAGTGAGTACATCTGTTTACAAAATCATAACAGAGCGGCTTATTTAAAAATAAAACATAATTTTCATAATAGGCTACAAAACAGCTCGAAGCATGGTATATGAACAAATCTCTGTTTGACCGCTTTGGAGACTCAGTCAACCTCTAAACCTGTACATTTTTACCTGTATCGCATGAATCATATGAGCTAAACACTCAGTAAGGTGAAACTGATGTAATAATAATAGCATACATGCACATCTTATAAATCATTAAATGCATTATTCAATTTAATAACTTTCATTCATAAATCATTCTTTAGGGCCCTTGAAGTGTGGTACCTAACTAATAGCGATAGACCGTGGTTTTTGGAACCTATTCATAATGATTGGTCAATAAGAGAAATAATACAGGATTTTCGTACTTGGTCTTTCAACCTCAGGTATTAGTCGTATTCTGTCTCATTCATTGTGGCTTTCCTATACTGGTTTTCAACTTCAAGTATTTACCACCATTTGATGGGTCCATCAATCCCTTCTGCGTCCCTTGTCTACCCGACCATCAATCAAGTACTATATTTTCTTTTATATTCTTAATAGTATTATGCTTCATGAACCATAAATGCATCAAACCTTACATCATTTGACAAATAATGACAATCACTTTAAAACATGAACAACATTATATGATTCTTGTGATACAGCAAATGAAAGTTTCAACTTACCTCAAGTCCACTTTGTATTAAGTGAAAAGGTCAATCTCTTTGGAAGATGAATATGTTAAAGGCCTACTATAATCAAATCATGTACCTTTCAATATCCTTTTAATAAATCACATAATTTATTCTAATTAAAATCACATACGCTTTTTAATCTTTTTTAAATAATTTTATATCAATTACATGACCTCAAAAATAATGCATACTCCATATTTTACTACTAATTCAATATTAGAATAGCCATTAAATAATTAATAATTCTAACATAAATATTAGGGCAGCCCCCAAAACATGAACATAATTCGAATTAAAATAACGTAAACTTTGTTCTAACTTAAATTGATTCTAACCTTCAATTAAGCAAACTAATTACTATTATTCACAATCACTTGTAAGCACTTCCAAACACAATATAAGCATTACAAGATTAATATAAATAAGTAAATAAAGTATATTTCATAAAACTATCATTTTGTTAGAAACTAGCTTAACTAGCTTAGTTTGAGTTTCAAGTCTATCTCATTTGAATTTTTATTCATACAAAAACATACTAAAATATGTAACCATCCAAAATACTATAAATTCATCATAAGAAACATTAAAAAAGAATATACCTTGATTAAGTGGAATTAATCTTCAAAATCAACGATTTTCAAGTTTAAAATGGTAAAAACTTATTCTAGTTTGTGTTCTATGAATTTTTATGGATTGAATTCAATTTTTTTTTAGAATAAGAGTGTAAAAATTTGAGAAAAACTTAGAAGAAGAAGGGCTGATCGTTTTTTATGAGCTTCCACAAGAAACATGGTTAAAAATAACTTATTTGACATTTCAAAAAGAGATAAGTGGAGGGTGATGATTGGTTGCATCATGTTTGGTGTCTTCTCATGCCAAAAGTCATGTTTATGGGCTAGGGAGATGACAAAAATTGATGTTTTAGTATTATAATCAAATGCAATATGGTTTATAATGATTTCATGCAACATAATCAACCTACCAATCAAATTGCATCATTTTGCATACTTTTAGTTTTTAACCAAATATAACATATTTCATGCAAATAATCACTTTAGAATGTTACAAGTATGGAGCAATACAAATAATTCATTTCATGGTCATTCAACACATCAATCTTCCTTAATCGAGATACCGAGTTTTTTACTGCAAAAGTCACTTAAGTAATATGTTAATAAAAAAAAAATTGATCTCATATTTCATGTACTAGTGCATGTTAAAACATAAATAGAGCATATAATAACAAATATTCATATTCGTACAATCATACTATTTGTATGTTATAATTCAATAATATATATTGATTAAATGCATGTTCATACAAAATATTTATTATTAGTTATGTAAGATATAATTGGGCATTACAGAGAATCCGTTCAATTTTATGATGATGAGCCCCTGCTTGCTGTCACTACTGATCCAACCTCCACTGCTTCAGCCGTTGGCTTACAAAATGTAAGTATCTAGGGCCAGGGGTTGTTAGGGATGGGTGGTGGGTTGGGATGGCATGGTGTGGGGTTTGAGTTTTTTTGTTTTTTTTGTTTTTTTTGTTTTTTGTTTTAATATTCTAGTAGAAGTCGGATTGTGATTGATTAGTGAACTGTTGATATTTTTAAAAATTTTAGCTTTATCTTTTTAAAAATAAAATATTTTTTATCAGGATAATTTTGATTTTTTAAATTCAGTTAATTTGATCAAACTTTCGTTAGTTGGAGAGGGTATTTGTAATTTTGAAAGTGAGTTGGATTTTTTTATAAGTGGACTAAATTATGAGGTAGTTTTTTATAATTTATTCTTAATTTATTACTTCATTTGTTTTAAATTGTTGTTCTTATTTCTTTTATATCTTCTCAGTTCAACTACCAATAGTTAATCGAGCATGCAATCCCAAATATTCAAAGGTGTTTCTTGCAGATAAGCTACATGGCAACTTGACAATGACATCAAAATTGAAACAAGATATTTTTTATCTTTTATTGTAATTTGTATTTTATTTTATATTGTATTCATATATAAAAGTTGAATGGATGTGATTCATAACAAGTGTTTATTTAATGATATATTTTATATATTTAATATTTATTTATGATGTGAAATTAAAAATAAAATATTAATTTGTAATAAAGAATCAACTTTTTCACCAATTTCATGGAGTACAAAGCAAACTATGAATCTTAATGGAGAAAGATACAAAAATAAGACCAAAAAAGTATGTACAAACTAATGGAGGTTACTAGAAGGGAGGGGAGGTGCTCATACCTCCTCCCCCAACACACACAGATATTGTATGGTTAAATATATTTTACTCCTTCTACTACTAATTTTTGTATCAATTAATAAAAACTACAAATAATCCTTTAAATTAATAAAATTTATATTGATGCACGAAAATATCCTTAAGTTAAATTTACTTTTCTCCTTTTCTTATAAATTATATAGTATTTTGTTCCATCTATAATTGAATATTAATTATTTGATAACATGTTTTATTTAACACTAACTTTGTTAAGTAATTTAATTTTTAATTAAATCTAAAATAAATATACAATAAAAATATATTTTTTTAGTATAAAGAAGGCACATTAAATTTTTAAAAGAACAAGTCACATAAATCTGTATTACTACCCTTTTATATAAAGTCATTGATTAAGTAAATATTATAATTTAGGGATAATTAGTTGATATTATTAATGTAAAAATATTTTTATTATGTAAGATTTTCATATGTAGGTCAAACATATGAATTAATTTAATTTCAATATGTAGTTATTTATTTGTGAAAGAAAAATAAAAAATAAAAAATAAAAAACAAAAAATATTATAAAATATACTTTACTTTCTTAAAAATCAAATGTCAATTAATTTGACTCCAAAGTTTATTCAACATTAATTTTATTAAATAAATTAACTTTCAATTAACTTTAAAATTTAAAATAGCAAAATATAATTTTAATAATATAGAGAAGGCACATTAAGTTTAAATAAATTATCTCACATAAATTTATATTATTAATATCTTATATGTTGTTTTAGAAAACATCTCTTAGTTTTTTTTATATTTTTCACTCAATTTCTTAATTGCATTAATATACTTTATGAGATTTTTTATTTTTTATTTTCTAATTTTAATTTTTCTTTCACAATAAATAATACAAATTTAAATTAGATTCATTAATATATTTTACAACAAATGCCCACCTTACGCAAAAAAATTATTTATATCATTAAATATTATCAATTAATTTGATTCTAAATTTTAATTCGTACTCATTAAAGAAATGGTAGTTGTGTAAATTTATATGATATATTTCTTTTAAATTTAATGAGTCTTATTATATTTTGCTATTTATTTATTTTAAATTTAATTAAAAGTTAATTTATATAATAAAATTAGTGCTAAATAAAATATGGGATCAAATAATTAGTATTTAATTGTAGATGGGTCAAATATTATATAGTTTATAAGAGATGTGGCAAAATGAATTTAACTTTTTATTTAAATTAGGAGTATTTTTGTCCATCAATATAAGTTTTATTGTTTTAGGGGAATATTTGAATATTTTATTAGTAGAAGAAATAATTGATGCAAAACTAATAATACAAGAGCTAAAGTGTACTTAACCTTGTATTGTATTGCAACCAAAAAAAGTCCACTTGCTAAATGAGTTCTTTAACATGTGGAGATTTTTAATTGCTCAATTAGCACCACTCACGCTTCCTTATGGGCAGTAAAGTTCAAACACTAAATTCAGATTTTTTATTTTAATTTGATATTTTGTTTTATATTATACATCATAAATGCATATTAAGTGTATTTAATATTTACTAAAAATTATATTTGAATTAATTATATACATGTAGAATGAATATATAATATAACATACAAAATGCAACACAAAATTATCTGAAGGACAAAGAATATACTTTGTCACGTTCATTTGTAGGAATATTTATTATGAGCAAGTATTGGTTAAAAGAGCAGAAATTCATAAGGCAGGAAGGGTCCTAGCTCACGAGATTTATGTTGACCTTAGAAGTTCATGCATGCCAACTAGTTAAGTTTGGGGAGCTTGTCGCTTGTCTTGAATTTACATTGAATAATGGACTTGGACGTCCCTACGCAAATGATGGATTATGAAATTGTTTTTTTATATGAGCCTAAGACAGAGTGAAACAAGTTATTGTCTCATTGGATGAGGCTAACCTTGATGGTTGGGGCGCCACACGGGCCTTGTGTGGGGAGTGGAATCGCTCGATCCATGACAAATGGTATTAAAGCTGTCCTGACATTTGTCTTCCATGGTTGTGCCAAATGCTCACTAAGATGGGTGGAGTACGCAAGGGAGTGAAGCATTGCTAGGTGATCATTAGGGAGCCTTTTTTCATCTTACTACGGCCTCCGGTGTAGTTGGTGTGCGAGGGACACACAAGAGTTGGGGGACTTGTGGGTTGCCAGGGGGCAATGTTGTTTCGCACCTTGGGTGTGGTTGGGCCTTGAACGAGGATGTGCACCATGTTCGGTGGGGGAGGATGTCACGCCGCAATTATGAAAGTATCTATCAAGGACAAGTACTGGTTAAAAAAGCATAAATTCATATGACATGAAGAGTTTTAAATTAGAAGGTGTGGGAGATTTGTGTTAACCCTTCGTAATTCAGGCATACCGATCCGATTAAGTTTGTAGAGTTTGTCGCTAATTTTGAACTTGACATTAAAAAATTACTTGATCATTCCTACACAAATTGGTCGGATTCTAGAATTATTCCCCTAATGAGCAAATAAGTTATTGTCCCATTTGGATGAGACTTGCCTCGAGGGGTTGGGACACTATATGAGTCTCGTGTGGAGGGCGGAATCACTTGGTAACTTACTCACTAGTTTTTGAACAAGCATTTGTGTTAAAATTTTATACATTTATAAGTTGGTTTGACCTTGGAACATTCTAAGGTCAAAATTGGTTTTACTGAATCCGACGATAAGACCATCTTACACTACAAAGTATAAAATAATTATGGCATACTAGAAAAATCCCTCAAACAACATTAACGCAGTTGTAGCTAAATCATGTCCAAGATAAAGTAGTAATTAGCACTTAAAAAGTGGTAAACCTCAAATAAGAATACTATTGAATCATGCCCTCAATTTCTTGAGCGAAACTTGATAGATATAATCCGTTTGTCTTATTATTTTGTTGTTTAAAGCAAATAATATATACTCTCCATGATTTGACGTAAAGTTGTAGAGAAGAGTTTTATACTATAAATTCTAAATATTTTATATTTTTGTATTCTTTATTTTTTTTTAGCTATAAATATGTGTAATAAGCTACGTAAAGTTATTTTAATTTATTGTAATAATTTTAAACTTCATTTTAGATAGTTTGGTAATGAGAAATGACAATTAATAGTGCAGATTGTTGTAAGATTTTATAAATTCACATTGTTAAGCTCATTCATGAATTTGAGAAACTTATGTAAAGTTGAATTTTATTTTTAAAGGAAAACTTTTCACAAATAAAAATTAAAATTTTATGCATATTTCTTTTGAAACAATGTAAATTGACCCAACCATATGTTTTTTTTTTTTTATTTCCAAGAATAAAACATTTTTTTCCTGTGATGTAAAGCGTAAACTTGATAATTATAAAATAAATTATTGATCCAATTAAAATCTCTTCACAGTTTACTGGGGTAATTGGTATTTTGAACCCTTCAATTAAGCTTATTTGACATTTTTCACCCTAAAAATACAAAAATAACATTTGCTTGGCACAATACACCCCCATAGCACACTGTCCCCAAAATTTTCATGGAAAAAATCGAAATTAGAGGGGTAAAATAGTCAATTGTTGTTCACTCCCTCCATTTTCTTCTTCATTTCACTTCATTTGAAATTTGCTAAATTTCAAAAAAATCATATTTTTTTAGTTGAATTATTTCAATAAATTTGGTTTTAATATTAACGAGAATTATATTTTTTTAATTTGTTTGCAAAAATAATATTCTGGCTATAAAGTATTTGCTCTATGCTAAAAATTGAAAAATTAAAATATTAACTTTTCTATTTTTTTACAAAAAAAAAAAGAGCATTAAAATAATCAAAAAATTAAAACTCACAATACAAGTATTGGAATACCATATAGATACCAAATAAAAATAAAAATTCCAAATTGTCATATCAATTTTTCAAGATTTTAAAAAAATTTAAAATTTAATAATTTTATATAGAAAAGTTATAATAGTTTTAAAAATTTACGGAATTGAGGGTGCCTCGGCTCCGCCTCTAGTTATATCCTCCTCATCCTCGTACTTCATTGCCAAGAATTGTAGTAAACAACAGTGTCAACAATATATAATATACATTACATGCTTTGGTAAACAGTGTCAACAAAAAATCCTACTCAACCAATAAACAGATGTGCTAGTCATGTTCAGCATTCCACATTACCAGCAGACAGTTCTTGCCATAAACTCTGATGCAATGAAAGGATCAAGGACCTAAAGATTGTAAAAAGACAGTGCAAAATTACATGAACATGAAATTAAAAGAATTACAGTCCCATTCTTCAGATTGGGAACTACAATAATTCAAATATTATGCTTGATGATAGTGAAAGATATGGCAGTAGAGGAGGCTTACAGATAGTTGAGGCAAGAGCCATGTAATAGTACTAAAGTTCTTTATGTCGCATTTCACAGTCAGTTATAAAGAATCAAGGATCAATGATTACAAATGTCACTGAAAATATTTTCACTCCATCAAAGATGGTAGTAGTCAGTTCAAGTCTCAGTGCAGATATTCTGTATTCGAATACGAGAGGGCCAGTGGTAGAAACAGATGGCCAAATCTTGATCTCGAGATGCATGGGCAGCTAAATAAACAATCTAGTTAGGTGACAATAAAGCCAAAAATCAATAATAGAATCAACTGATTGAATTCAGCTCCCTTGATCAGCTCTGCTTTGAACCACATTCTCTTTAGATTTGAATCAAGTTATCCAAATAGAATCATTTTATCCTCATCATACTTTCTGGTCAGTGCTGCAGCAACTAAAGGATTTTGGGTTGGAGCTGGGAGAGCAGCATCAGAGAATGACACACAGACAACGGCTGCTTTCTTCTTCATTATCGGTATCCCCTGTTTCACTGAGGCAAGAATTTGGCATTAGACGAAAAAGGGTCAGTTCTCATGATCGCCACCAAGAAGTACCAAAGGCAATGGCACATTTACAGAAAGTAAAGCTACACCATCACCATAACAAAGTTTCATTTATATGAAACTTCAATCAAGAAACAATTCTGAGTTATACTTTCTTGGAGAAACAATCTAAAGAAGGAATTCACAAGGACGTTAACTAAAAATTTGCTATGAGATTTACGGAAGCAGAACTGAAATAGTCAGTTTCTTGATAGGCCAATTCGACTCCTAAAAATTTCATCCATTAGACAGCGAGTGCCACATACTTTTCCATTGAATAGAACTACTCTGTCAAAAGAAAATTCATCAAGCAGCGGCCTCAACAAGCTGATAAAGCAGTTGATATGCAGAAAACTTGTCTTAGATTACACCAACGGTTGCTACTTTTGTTTTGTATTTTGAGCAATAAATGCCTTTGTCCAATCATAGATTCCCTCAGTTTGAAGGATTGAGATGATGCATTTATTGAATATGACAGATTATTCAATACACAGTTTTGATTCAAACAGACATCACAGGAGTCTCCCCAATTGAGGATCCTCAGTTCCATTACTAAATAGTGATTTGCTTTTAGCTTTTCTGATGTGGATAGTTAGATGATTTTGTTACAAGATTCATATATTGTTTCTGTTAATGGCAATCATTAGCGATAGGTTGATTTTTTCACTCCTACGTCCTACGAAGGGAAACGGATTTCTCCAGTATAGAATATATTCTCAAAGAATTGGATGGCAATCACCTCAACTTCAAACATGATTAAAACATAACCTGCATCTTCTTCTGATGTGATAAAGCTTTTCTTACAATATGAAATAAACTTGTCAAGAAAATGGGTGCCAATCAAAGATTTGTAACCACTGAATCATCAAATAGGTAAGTCAAAGACATCATACAGAAAGAGATAAAGTAGCCACCTGGATTCAAACTCCTTGATCTCCACAAGTTCTTTCCCTATGTTATCCTTCCACTGTACTCTTTTCTTCGGAATCTCTTTGGTGGAGTCGGTGCGAGAAGGGAGCTTCCTGATACAGCTTTTCAGTACACTCTCAGCTTCATGATTCTCACACACACCCTCTTCTTCGACACCCTCTTCTTTGACACCCTCTTCTTCGACCCCAGAAGACGACTTATCAGAGACATCAGAAACAGCATAAGCTGTTGAAGGAACAAGATGTGGAGTGTTCTCCAATTTCAATGGCCCTGAAGTGTAAAGATGAGCAGCAGAGGGCTTGCAGAAGCACATGAATCGACACTGGATCTTGCAAAACAAAACCCTCATGAAAATGGTTTCCTTCATCAACAATTCATTTTTATTATCTATGAATAGTCCATATCTTGCAAATTTTTGCTTCTTTCATAGAGCTAGTAATTCAAACAAAGATTTCTAGAAAGATTATGCTGGATGATGACAGTAAGTCTTTTCCTCAATCTGACAATCATGCAGGATAATTTCCAAAAATAGCATTGTAGAAATTCTGGGCAGCAAAAATAAAAGAACAACCAGAATCCCTATTCTTGCAGAAAAGATCAAGATTCAGAACTTCTTTCCTTAGAAAAAGAAAAATGTTAAAAATTTACTGCAAGAGATCAGAGAAATCTTTTCTCAAAGTAAACACAACAACAAATAAAGCAGTTGTGAGTCTTGAAGGTTTTTCATGGGCACTTCCAAATCAATGTGAGAAGCTAACCACTCAAGTACTATAATTATCCAGAAACCTTATAATTCCAACCTTAATTTAATGGAAGACTATACAAAATTCAGCAGTAATTTAAAGATAGAAAGATAGATTCATATATCAGAGAAAATGACCATCCTGCCCTCTTTCAGGGACACTACATTCACCTGCATGATTCCATTACCAAAACAAACTGAAAATAATGGAAGGCAGAAGAGTTCTGAGAATATTAGGAGTTGAGATTAGAAAGAATAATAAGAAAGGGAATGCTTAGCCGGAAAGTCCAGCTACAGGGAGATGATACACCAATTTGAAAGGCACCCAACTGCCCAACATTCCACAATATGTTGCTTTTAACTGCTATACTACCCTCTTGAAGTATTTTAACTGTAACTAACATAAATTCTAGTACTATCATATTCTTACCAACCTTTTGAGATTTAAGGGTTCCTTTCTTGGCCAACCAACATATAATATTCTTGTCTACAGCCAAAAGACATTCTAAATTTAATGATCTTTTTTCCGGATTTCTCGTGCAACATAAGAATTTTTTTGCCCCCCTCTTTTTGTCTGTCAATTTTGCTTCCATAAGAGTTCAATTAAGTGCCAATGCACATTAAGTCAAATTAGATCAGATGGTATCATCACATTAACAAGTCTAAAGATTTTATAAGCAATATTAACTACAAATATTTAGATATAAGAGTTGTTCTTGATGTGGCATTACATTATTAAGTAAAAACAAGCTCTACCAACTTACATGTACAGCACAACTTGGTAGATATTCTAGTTTCCGTAAGGATGTCCTTTTTTTTTTTTTTTTATCAAGTATTTTGACTTGTTTTTCTGCTTCTACTCAATTAATACTAACAAATAAAAAGATCGTCCTTTGTTATACGGCAAAGTCAAGATATGCTTTGGATCAGAGGCCTTGATATCCTCTTTCTCCTTAATGATTAGGTATCAAATGCTTCTAAGTTATCCCACATGTGTGGTTATTCTAATCACCCTGTATTAAGCTTTTAGAAGAACCTAAGATGCTTGGATGCCAAAGCAAACAATTGATTTCTTTAGGAATCAATGACTGTTGACCCTTTTATGTGCCACATATTAAACACACAATGCTTACACCAAACTTGCCTTTAGTACCAGGAGCTACCTTTTTTCCTTCATTTATGTAAAGTGGAACATGAAAAGTAGAACTTTTTACTGCTTTTACTGCCAGAAACTTTTTCTCTTTGTGGAGAGCCCTGTTTTCATTAAGGAACACATCTCATATTCATTAAACCTTTTGCTCCTTACAGGGCAAAAGAACAAAATCAAATATGGCTAAAAAGACTAATAGTATATCCCCTTATACATAAATGACTTACATTGGACAATACTAATACAAAATTGACATATTGCTTCTTGTAAATCTTGCCCATGGTTGTCTTTTCTTAGGATTGTATTATAAGACTTGCAATTGCATCGCCTATCGAAGCGTGCCACATACCTATAAGGGATTGAGAAGTGGTGGGGCTGCTGGAAATGAGGAGCATGGAATGTGGTTGGAGCCACATGATTATGGAAGCCAACAAAGATGGTGCTTTAAGAAAATCCCAGATAAAAGTTTCTATTTATTTCTTTTTCTTTTTCTTTATTAATTTTTTGCCAAAAAAGAAATAAAAGAAGGAAAGAGCTTTCATAGAGTTTGACAACCTTTAAGCCCTTTTTGATCCATAGCCGGGACAGACGCATGCCCAACTGTATTTAATTTTTGTGGGGGCAAGGCTCCTTTCCTCTTTGCCCCTTTGTCTTTCCTTAGACCTACGTTCAACATTAGCAATATATGCATGGGGGGCAATGTGGTAATCATGGCCGGTAATAAATTTCTTGTCCAAATCAAACCTTATGAAAGCTATTGTATTGAGCATCATCAGAAGAGACATCCCTAGTGTTGCAAGCCACCAAAGGATGCCACTTTGCCTTATTCATTCTATCACTTTGTTATTTGGTCTAATCAAATGTTGGTATCAGTGATCATCACCCCCTTAAAACCAATGTCGTGGGTCAAATCAGGGATGAAGCCAGGATTCGTAGCTTTGGGAGGCAAAAAATATATTTTAACTCATACGGGAGGGCAATTTACAGATTTGGAAAGGAAAACACTTGAATTTCATTTAATTTAGACGTAAAATCTAAGAATATACCAACTTGAGGGGCCTATCCAGTTCAGCCCCCTTGGCTCCATCTGTGTCTCTGGGTCGTATAAGCAATCACTACATCCACCATTACGCCTATACCATCAAACGGGAGAAGACCATCTTCCTCTCTTCTCATCCACATCTAATCATCAGTATCTCCTCTTATGCAAACTATGTCACATCTCATGCACAAATAAACAGATCAATGAAACCTGAAACATGCCACAGAATGTCGCTATTTCTGTAACAGTTGCAAAACTCTCTTTATGATTTTCCTACATGAACAGTACTTCAGGACAAAGATTTCTATTCGCCTGTAAATTACAATGGCCCAAACTAAAGTTGTACAATCAGACAAATATATATTCACAAGCCGAACATTGCCATTGTCTGATCCAGGTTACATTTCCTGAGCCCTGAGGAAACAGGGAAATGGAAAATAGTATTAGCTCTGGCTGCAGATTTTGGGACAATATTTTTATTTATCCTCATTACAAAGTTTTGTAATGGAAAAGAGTATGTTCTTAGTATTCATAGTCGTGTATTTTATGGAATGCATTGCATTTGGAACCATAGAATAAGAATTGAAACTCATAGTGATATTAAATTTGGATTCATACAATAAAAATTGACCTAAAATTTCAAGAATTTTAAAAAATTAATCCTTCAGAGCATTCCAAATCTACTATCTCTCACCTACCAACACAAAATTGTACTTACTACTTACTTGGACAGAACAAAAATTACGAATGTAAATCAAATTCTTTCATATCAAACCTTCTATCCACGGCCTTAAATTCAAAAACGGCTACATTTTACATGATATGCTATTAAGTATTCAAATGACAAGAAGAAGAAGTGAAGAAAAAGCAGCAGGAAAGGAAATGGTTCTATGTGCAAATGAGACTGATAACCTCGTTATAACCAGATCAACAACTCCACCAAATTTATCTCAATAGTTTCATATCATGTCCGATAATGTTAACACCTTCTTGATTTGAAAAAAAAAATATAACGAAAAGCTTATTTGATAATAAAGTTCAAGCCAAGTACTTAAGCATCTCAAGTAAACAGGTCTGATAAGCCAGAAGTACATTTTTTAATATATTTACTTAGCTAGTTTTAGCTTTGTGATTATAACAGAAACATCTGATGGACAACTTCAACACAGGCTACAGACACTGAAGGAGTTGTCGATAGAACAGAAGAAAAGCAAGGAAAGTTCATAATTATGTCTAGGCCTTTCTATTAATATTATACCTGATAAGGTGAAACCGTCAATTTCCTTTAAGACGGTGATCAGTACTCAAACGGAATTAGTTCAAGGAACACGACTGACAAGTTCAAGATAACTACCCGAGATGACATAATTGAAACATGAAAGACACAATGCCATAGTTCTAGATTGCAAAGAAAGGACGCAAAGGAGTTTAGTCAATTATCCCATCAGAAGTAATCTCCATTTGCATTTCAGGATAACTGTCCTGGCTCTGAGTGATTAGAGCAGAGGAAGATGCTGCTGGCTCTGATTGTATTCCTTGGGATGCACTGTTCTGTCCAGATCCACTAGCTCCTTGTTCTGGCAGCCCAACACCGGGCATCCAACCGCTCAGCTTACCCTGCAAATTAGGCAAAAGGCACAGGAGATCAGGAAAAGAATGTGGGTAAAAGATTGCTCACTGTACTTTACCCACACAAAACAGTTTACTTCAAGAGTTTCTATGTTTGCATATAATATCACTTACGGTCTTGCTAAGACAGATGAGACACAAATCTGCAGAATGATCTCTTGTGAGTTTCATTTGTGCCATTGGAACTTATTTGCACGAGAGAATTTATGATCAGCTGTAAGAAAATTATATTTCATGAACCATGATTTTACATGTAAAAGTACCCGTCACAACTTAGAATAACAATTTAACTTTCCCCATCACTATAGCAGGTTTGGAGCCATGCTAATATCATCTTATTTACTTAATTAGTTAATCAAAGATATCCAAATAATAGCGCAAGGGAATGCCATCTGATCTTTGTCACTTCAAATTGTAAACATATATAAGAAATAATGCTCTGGAAATACATTTCTTTATTCATGAAAGTTAGATTGTGAGATTCAGTTATTCCAGTTAGGTTGGAGAGAGCATAAGCATGCCAGATCAACTAATAATGCTATCAGAATAACTGAAACTTTAGGAAGTGTAACGCTACAGCTTCCTTTCCAGAACCTTGCTGAAACTTTAAACGCCTACATGCTAGACAGAGTTAGTAGCTGAATCAATACCAGATCAAGCAATGATATGAATGCGCACACACACAGTTCTTGGTCCAAAGATACACCACGTATCAGTATCGTCAATTCCATATTATAAGTCAATGGTTTACTATTTTGACCTTCAAATATGACGATAGGCTGATTGTGGCTCCTAGATGTTGTTGGCAGTCTGATGAGCTATGAATCCTAAGTTACCAAGATAGCTGTTATAATTGATTGATGTTCTTTCTAAGTCCCAACATATATTTTGAGGACTTGTGGACTCTTTGTTGCAAGAGATGCTCAATGATGAAATCAGGAAACGTTATGCAGTGTGAGCAAGCAGTCCGGTGATATTGACAACTTTTCCAAATTTAGAGAACAAGGACCTGAATAATCTTCTCAAACTGGAAAAGCTTTGATTCTAAGAGGAGGCTTTTGCAAAGTTGGAGTGAATTTTGATATTGTCCAACTATAAGAACAAGCTATATAAAGAACTCGGCAACGTACTGTACCAACCCTCACAGCAAGTGAACATAACTGTGGACAAATATATAAATTATACTACTCTGTATTACAAGTTCAAGTACAAACAAAAAGAAATGCAGAGTGGATAAACAAAAGGTCAATAGGCCTTCATGGTTTAACTATATCTATATCTAAATGCATTTATTCAGATCAACCAGAACTGTTGGATAGGAGACTGAACAAAATAAAGACAGAGTAAAGATCACGAAATAACCTGCAGATAGGCAAAAATCTCAGGCACGGTAACCATTTTCCCCTCCTGCAGCTTTTCTACCATCCATTCATGAAATTTCAGCTGAAAAATATCATATCAGCATATTGTTAGACAACCTTCCATCCAAATCGTGTTGGTCTGACAAGATTAAAAGTAACAGCTACTCTCAGTACTGAGCCAAACTAAATTACAATATAAATAGTTCAATCAACCTCGTAGAGTTACCCTTCTCCTCATCTTGAACCCCACCCAAGTAAAGACATGAGTATACAAATAATTTAGTAAAACTTAATGAAAAATTGGGAAGCTTCCACTCTTTATGTGGAAATATGGATAAAGAGATCCATTGGAATTGTAAGTTATAAGAGCAACAAGCAAAAACAGTACCGAATTTTAATGCAGAAAGTAAGATCCATCAAAGATACAGTTTAAAAATCTGATCCAGTGTGGTTACAAGAAAATTTGTTTGAACTGCAAGTTCCCTAATAAAAACTGAAATAAGACTGACCAACTGCTATGGTACTTTGCCAGTTAAGCACTATGCTGTTAAAGACGAGCATGACATTCATAAGTCAAGATGACAGACTTGCTGCAAAGGATCAAAGTCATTTTTCCACTGAACAAAAATTCTATCATTGTATAGATTATTTAGCATTATGCTACTATGCTCTAGGCACTCCACTGGTATAAATCAAAGTTGTTGGCGACATGACAAATTCAGAAACTCCAGCACATAAGGAGTCCAATAATCTATGACATTGTCACAACCGAAGGATCTACATCTGCACAATATCCATGAAGCATGTTCTTGGCACGAATAGTATAAGACTCTTACAAGATTATCTCCTGAAGAAATTATCAGTCCAAGTGGCCTCTTCGGAAGAAGGAACCAAGGGATTACTGGCAACAACATCAAATGGAATTTGTACATTTTGTAATTCTTAAAATATGAGTTTATTGTCACTTCTAAATAGATGTCGAGAGAATTTTCAAAAAAGACAATAGATTCATGTGTTAGTAAAAGATGCATTCATATCTTCTCGACAAGTGTAATAATCACGACAAAAAACTTAATCGCCGCATGTACATGGACAATATCATTTGAAATCTTTTCTTGATAATGCTGACAAAATAAAGGCCGCCAAAAACCAAGGGTTCACAATTACCGATGAATCCATACATTGACTTGAAGATTCATCCATTAAGGTTATCACTATTTAAAGCTCTGATTTACTGGCACGATTGTTACGCCGCCTTTTCCAGATTACTTGGAGCATAAACTTTTACCGTTAAAATTTTTATAATCAGGACAGGACACGTATTATTGCAAATCAACTGTCAGCAGGACGAATATCACACTATATCTACATGCAAATGGAAGGCCGTCTTCAATAAATACTGCATCATGATTACAACTTCCATAACAGAAACAAACTTCATTTCTCCATCAGTAACAGTACTATTGAAACAGATAGCTCAAGATAAGCAATCACATTTAGAGTAGCACACGTGTTACTCATAAAATCAACAAAATATTAGGAAATTACGGAAGCTAATCTCAGATTAGATGTGGTGCATGAAAGATTAGAAAATAAGGCTTATAATCCAACCCTAAAAGGGAAAGCAAGATTTCGATTAAACTTACATTTCGTAGATTTCATAATCCAATAAGACAACAAGATAAGGGAAAATCAGTCTCAGATGGGAATCTGATTTCTATTGAATCAACATACATTTCCTAAATTTAACAAAAAAATAATCACTCTCAGATGGGAGCCCAATAATTATATGTTGTATCACATATAAAGCGGCTTTGTACAGCACATGCAACAAAATCATCCATCAACAAGCATGAGAAAGAATCAAACTGTATATGAATTCAGTCAAATTCTGAACCTGGTGTATAAAATCAACATCACCAACTTGTTCCCATGCCATAGAAAACATCCAAATCCTGAAATTAAGGAAAGGAAAAGAAAAAAGGCAAATTCAGTACTAGGGTTCTTACAAGAGAGTACTTTTGGCCAGCCTCAAAAGCCAGCTTCTGCTGATTGACAGATTGAGTGTAGAACTGAGAGAGATTGTTAGCAGTATTCTGAAACATTGAGAACAAAACCCTTTCATTCTCATCAACAACAGTGATCTCCATCTTTCTCTTCTGCGCCATTTTCTTGTTTTCTCACTCTTTTTCTTTGCTTTCCAACACAGTTTTTGCTCAAGTCCCACAAAACCCTCAACGTGGTTTGGCTTATAAACGACATGAAGAGAAAAAGACAGAGAAAAGAACCTTCAATCTTTTGTTACACATGTAAGTTGATGCAGATAAGCGGGCACCAGCAGCTTTAATTAATGACAGGTCAGGTGAGAAACATGTACTTTAACGGCTGTGTAATTTTGAACAACTCCAGTTCGACTCTTACATTGCATGCAATCTCTCTCTTCTCTTCCAAACAAAACATATATATGTATACATACATACATATAGAGAGAGAGAGAGAGACGAGAGAGGGAGGGAGTGTTGGTGTCTTGCTAATAACTGGCGAGACTGTGAGAGGGACAAGAGGAGAATATGCAGTTAACTGCAGAAGTTCAAGAAGCAGTTCAATCAAATCTCCATGAAACATTAGCCCATGAACCCACTGAATTTGAATTTGTAAAAATTCGTAATTCTTGAAAATTCACTTTCAGCAAACAAATGGACACTTCGAGCTTCTTCTTTTTCTTCAACCATCCCTAAATTGTTTTTGAGTATCCAACCTAATTAAATCAAATTATAATGAGTGGAGAGGCCACTCAATCTAATAATTGATTTGTGGTTTAACTATTTTGAATGGAATTATTTTTGTAATTATACAGACATAAACTATATAAATATCAAGAATATCATTGCAAATTTAGAGTTCAATTATACTATGATTACTAATGAGGATTGAGGGTTAACAATGATATAAAGGGAAATCAATCAAATTGAGACAATGATTTTAAGTCGACAGAGTCAATACAGTGTCATTTTCTAATAAAAAAAAAATGAAGAAGAAGAAGAAAATACTCCATGCAATCCTAGTTTAAAAAATCTTAGGAAATGATTGTTTGGCATGATATTTTGCAGAAATCATATCTTGAGAAAAAAGTGATGTAGAGTAATTTTAGATAAATGAAATGAGATATAAAAGTGTAATAATTATATTTGATATGATATATTTATTTTTTTAAAATATTATATTGAATATGAATATAATTTTTTTAGAATATTATATTTGATGTCTCATTCTTAAAAAAGTATATGAATCTAAAAATATATTTGAAATGTAAAAGTTGTGAAAACTTTTTGGTAAAAACCCACAAACACATGTTTGTGAAAAAAAATATATCTTGAGATTAATTTTTTTTAAAATTATATGATAAGTAATCATACCCTAATTATTTTATAACTATAGTATGTTAATGCCTGTCTGGTTCCATTTTCAAACTCATTTGTCATATTTCTAATATTTTCACTAAATTTTTGTGTAAAAATAAAAATGTATTTAAATGAAATATATTACTAAATTGATTATATAAGTTTGAAAATAAACATATATTTATTTAATGAATTTTCTATATAAAAAGACATGAAATATTAGTAAATTTAAAAATTAAATTACTAGGTATATAAAAAATATATATAATGTTAGTAAATTTGAAAATAAAAATTTAAAAATAAAAACAAATTATATTTCTAATATAAATAAATAAAACAAATATATTTTTAAAATTTTAAATAATAAAAATTTAAAAATTCCCTCTCAAAATGAATTCAAACAACCCTTTGAACATCACAACACAAGTTCTTTGAAAAATAAAAAAAATTTGGGGGGCAGAAGCAAGACCAACATAACAACTCATTCATAGTTAAAAATATCCCCAATCATTGTGGAGTATCGGATTTCAACCATAATTACTATTCAATAATCGAGTCGAGTCCACCACCATTATCCATCGAAATCCTAGACATGGTATAGTTTCTTTACCACAATAGATTATTACCACAAACTCATATTTTTAAAATCGGATCGAATTGATCGGTTCAACCGGTCCAATCAGTAATGAAAAAGTCAATCCAATCCAATTAGGTACATAAAATCATTTGCTTGATTTTCATCTTTTTTTATTTTCTTTATTTTTAATTTTTTTTAAAATTTAAATTTAATATTTTATTATATTTATATAATTATTTAAATTTTATATTTTATTACATATTTTTTTAGGTAGTTATTTTTTTATTTTTTTATATTTAAAATATATTACACAATAATTAATTTATTATATTATTATTTTATATAATATAATAAAAAAATTTAATCAATTTTCATTAGATCGATTCAACCAACTGAACCGCTAATTATTAGTAAGATCAATTTAATCATCAATTCAATTATAAAAACACGACCACAAACCATGATCAGCTTGTGAAAACTCACAAGTCAAACCAGCACGGCGGCACCACTATCACCTTAGTGGTTACTAGTACAAAACAATTATACTAGAATTATGCCTTCTCCACATATAACAGAAATTTGACTACATTAAATTTGTTTAACGCCCCCTCTCCATAATGCAACAAAGCATTTATGTACCACGCACACCTTTGCTGTCTTACAAATTCATTTTGTTATCATTGTAGAAGGTTGATGGTCGTGGTATGAGCTCATTGAATCTAAACAAACATATCAAACATACTTGTCCTGCCCAAGAGCAACCTTAATCTGGATATTGTCTATATGTAGGTCTATCTTTAACATAAATACACATTCAAAAGAATTAGGTCTACATTGCTGGCTTAACTAGTTTTCTACTCTTTCCAACAGGATGAGGTTCTCCAGAGAAAGTCTAAATACCTGGCCAAGCCAGCAGAGTAACCAAGCTTTTATTAAGACATGTCAGGCAACTATACTTGGATGCAGAGCACATTGCTCAAGGAATAATAATATACTCCATAGTAGGAAGATTACGGCAACAGTTTCTTTCCATTATGGCAAATACCAAAACATCCTCGATGAAGGCAACAAGAAGCCATGTAGACCTACAAATCCTAGCACTGTTGAGGAGTCTTGAGGACAGGGAACGCAATAACATCACGTATACTGGCAGAGTTCGTCAACAGCATTACAAGCCTGTCAATGCCAAGGCCCTGAAAATAAAGTGTTCATCAGGCTCAGTTAATTCTTGATATATTGAAAGTGGTCAAGAACATCCATCAGACAATGTTATGTACATCAAAATTTTAAATTCACTTTGTGCACTTGTTTGCCAAACAAAGCTCCGCTCAGAACTTGAATAAAAAGTACTGAATTGTTCTTGATAGATGGAATAAGCTAATTAAGAAAATAGTTGCAGAAAAAAAAAAAAAAAGGTACAAACAGAAACCTAAAAAATTAAAATATTTACTAGGAAAATTACGCATAGTCATGCTGAAGCTCTATCATACTGTAAACTAGTTCTATCTTTTCAAGCTTGTTGCTTTTTCTGTTTTCCTTCTTTCTCCTTCCCGGGTAAACAGTTCATTTTGTTTCTTCACCTTACTCATACAGTTTTTTCATTTGAACAGTAAGAATATTCTACCTCAGTTAATTTATTAAAGAAGCATACCATTCCAGAAGCAGGAGGCATCCCATATTCCAACGCTGTTAAAAAATCTTCGTCAAGAGTCACATCATATGCATCATCGTCGTCTTTCTTGCTTTTATCTTCTGTATCAGATGTTTCTGAAACTAAAGCTGTGTTCTTCTTTTTATGCTGCCTCACTTGCTCTTCCAGGCGTTCTCTCTACAACCATATCAAATTATCAGACATTATACACTTAGCTGCACGCATATAAGCGCCAGAATTACTGCCCTGCTTTACAGAATCTGTTATTATTTGTACAGATTTATATATAGAAGTTTTTATATTGCAAAATGAAACAGAAGATTAAACAATAAAAGAGATGATAATAGAACAGTAACTAGCTATCCTCATCAAAGAGGTAACTACGACGACTAATCCAGGTATAACAAGGGTTAATTACACTTACCTTCTCTTTGAAATAGCTAAATTACTAACTCCTCTCCATCTTTCATAATTACAAAAACCTCCCATCTAAGTTTGCTCCATTAAAAAACCTAGACAGAAGTCTGAATCTTGGAATTGAGCTCTTAGACTCAAATCACATTTTTTGTTGTTTTAACACAATTTAAAAATGCCCCTTGTGAAACACAAAATCAAGTCTCTCCCTCCTCCTCCCCAAGGATGACCTCCTCTCTTTTCCCCCCTCTCCCTCATACCTCCCTCCTCTCTCTTTACCCCCTTTCTCCATCTCTCCCTCTCCTCTCGCGCCCCCCCCCCCCCCTCCCTCCCTCCCTCCCTCCCACCACTGTTATTACCTCATCCTTCTCTCTTCCTCCCCAACACTGCCCATCTCTCTCCTCTTCCCCTTCTCTCCTGATCATCACTTTCCTCCCACTTTTTCCCATCGCACTCTCCATCCCTTCTTCACCTATCCTCTCCTCTCTCTCCCTCCCCTCTACTGCTTCCCTCCTCTCTCCCCTTCCCCCTATCTACCCTCTGTTGGCCAACCTTTCTAACCGCAGTCTCTCCCCCCCCCCCCCCCCTCCATTTGTTTCCAACCTGCTCTTTCTCACCTCCATTGCCCACCCCATCCTCCTGTCTTCCTACTTGTCATCATCCCATCTCCCTTATCTTCCACTACAATAAAAAAAAATATTAGTGATAATATATTAAGTGACAATGTAAAAGTTGTCACTAATTACATATATTAGGTGACAAGAAATTTTATTTTGACATAATAATGATTTTTCACAAACTTAATAGTGACAAAAATAGTAACACGTCTATAGTAACAAGAAAAAAGTTCTCACAAGTTATTAATAATATTACGTTGTCACTATACACGTTTCACTAATTGTCAAAGTTTTTGTCACTTAGGCCATTATATTCGAAACAAAACTTATTATCACTTAGTGGCAAAGTAAAAATTATTATAACTTAATACATGACATTAGTGACAGCTTTCACATTTTTACTTAACTTTTTTCCATTAATATTCTTCTTTTCGTACCATTCCTGTTGCCACCCTCCAGACAAAAAGCAAAGTGACGACCAGAAAAAACAAAGAACTGAGAGAAAGAATATAAAATAGTAAAGAAAAAATGAGAGGAAAAAAAAGGTGATACGAAGAGAATTTTATTAATTATTTTCCTATATACAATTAAAAAAATTATTTTTTAAAGGCACCTTTCTTTTTCATATTTTAATCTTGCAGCAGTAGAAGTACTTGAACAAGCCATTTTTCTTTGACAAATAAAAAATAATAATTAGTCTACCATATATTTTGGAGAGCCAAAAAACAGCCACCATGGGCTAACTTTAGTCTCAAACTACTATTTTTTTCTATGGAACGCTTCATTACATTTTCCTCCTTTATGTATACAATTATTATATTTACATCCCCTCTGTAAGTTTCAAATCTTATCAAGCATAATTTTTGTGAGCAAAATATTGGAATAGTTGCATCAGGGCAAAATAGGAAGCTCACTTAAATTTTATTCCTGACGTCATCATTTTCCATCCAAAACCCTAAAGGCACAAGAAGCTTGGTAACGTGGTAAACTTAGAAAGAAGGTTGTGGTAATTATGAAAGGAGGAGAGGAGTTGGTTTACCTATTTCAAAGAGGTAGAATTGGCCCTAAAAACAATAATAATGATGATACCTACAAATAGAACTCTATGTTTAAGCAAATATCTGTCCCACAGTAACAAGAAAATCAATATGAAAAGTTACATTACAACCTCAACCTCAGCAATGCCACTTTGCCAAGTTCTATCGAGTATTACAGTAACAGTAAAACTATATTATTAGCTTCAATCCAGTCCAGTAAATCAATCTACCACACATATTGGTGTTATTAACTCCAATCCAAATCTAGCTAATTCATATTGTTTAGCCATGCCTTCTACGACATAATTTTAGAGTATTCATGTACTATTAATAGCTCATTCATAAATCAGAAGAAAAAGGACAACCACATCTCTCATTGATGAACCTAAAATATATATACCCGGGAAGACCAACAGTTGAGTGCAGCTCATCAATTTATCATCTTCTACGCTAGATAAATTAAAAGGTCGTCATTTTCAAACAAGCAGACAATTAGATACTAAGCCATAAATAGCCCTTTGCTCGCATAGGATATCTTAAAAATCCCGTAGCAAAAAAAAAGATAATCGAGGACAGAAATGCTAAAAGAACAGTCAGATAGCGGCACCTTCAAAAACATTTCACAACTCTGCATGCTTACCTGGTCCAAAGGATCAGTTAATTCAGAGAAAGCATTTGCCATCTCGCGACCACATACAAAGAGCTCAAATCTCTCCGTCAAGCCTACATGTCTGAAGATCATATGAAAAGTAAGATACTCCAAATTATTAGCTGTTTTTGTATATAGATATAACAGATGAAATTCTTGCAGAATACTGCACAAGTCTAAATATTGACCTGTACTGAAATGATTCTTCTTATGTGGTCTCTGCCACAATAAAAGGAAATTAAAAAAATCTTCCAAGCCCATCTTTATCATGTAAAACCAATAAATTTCCAATAAAAAACTTCTAATTTGCAAAACATTTTTTATAGAACAGTTAAATACAACCAGTACAGAATTTTAATTTGAAGTGGCACAAAAATAAGCGTAAATACAACCAGTACAGAATTTTATATTTAATGTGGCACAAAAATAAGCCTTATAAAAGTTTCAGCACCTTCTATGCGGTTTGGCTAGTGGAGATACTTCAAGTGGGTAGTCCAAGACAAAAGTGGGTTGCAATAACTGTGGTTCTACCACTAATTCAAAAACCTGGACATTACAACAAAATCAACTCAGAAACTCAACATCCCGTATTATGAAACTGTAATCCCAACATACCAGATAATTTGCACAATCTAACATTCATAAAATTAATTTCCTGCCATGGAACACAAACAGAATATTCTCATAAATATTGCAGGAACTAGAATTCAGTTTGTGAACTAAGTTGGGCTGATCAACCTCATTAAGCACATGGCCAACAGATGGGCATGCTTCAACTGAACTTTTGTTTTGATTATCACGACCAATGTCTAGTGTTTGCAAAGCAACTTTTTTTGCAGTAGTAAGATCATCACCAAACTTGTTAAAATCAATCCCTGTTGCTTCTTTCACAAGATCGTGCATTGTCTCCCTCCTCCATGGTCTTTCTAAGCATATCTCTACACCCTGCAACAAACAATGAAGAGTCAGTTGTTTATAAGGAAAATCAAAATGAGTCTTCTTTAAGAAATCAGCAAAATAAACATTTTTAAACCATCTATCTTTGGTCCTATGTTTCTGATTAAAAAGTCAGAAAAAAAAAATAAAAAGAATTGAAAGTAAGCATATTCTTATTTACATATAGTAAAATGAAAACAAAAGGAGAAGGGAAGGGGAACAAATACAGCAAGAGTATACCTGATAATCAAGGGTAAGTTTTCCATTAACTGCAAGAGCACAATGCGTTATAATCTCTTCTGCCATATTCATCATGCTTTCATAGTCTGAGTACGCTTCATACATCTAATAATCACCAAAAATAATAACCAATTACTGATCATTTCAACAGAATTGGGAGTTTAGTACAGCTGAAACATAACATGCACTATTGAAGGCAGGCATGTGATACTGATTCTCCAAATTAGCTTGTCATTTCCTCCAGAAAATACTGAAGCAAAATACAGGAATTCTTTACCTCAATGGTGGTGAATTCAGGATTATGACGAGTTGAAAGGCCTTCATTTCTGAATATCCTGCCTATCTCATATACTTTTTCAAATCCACCGACCTGTCAATTGGCAATTAAAGATTACTGCAACATGACGCGTGACAATGTTGTAATGACAAAGAAGAACATTAGCAATGGGTAAAAACCAGGCATTGGATACAATAGCCAGGCATTGAGAAACTCAATCAATATTAAAAACTTTTACAGCAGGGATATGTTTTGATGATTGATATTTGTTTATTCCAAAGGAGGGCAGAAGTAAAGAAGCATGGATGGCAGAATCACAACACTAAGAAGGCATCCACTGAAGTGGACACAATATAATTCCAATAATTATATCAGAAAAACAAATATGGCAAAAAAATATATATCTTAAGAGAGAACAAGCAAGAGTAACATGGATGTTTATCTTTATCCTGAATGCTAAAGCAATCAACTGACCATATTGTGTTTGAAAAATTTTCTTAATCTTAAGTAACAGCAGTGGAGGCAAATTTTCTGATATAAAAATGCAATCTAGCAAATATACAAGAATCAGGTGATAAATATAAAGCTTCTCCAGAAGAATGCTACATGAACAAATCATCCTTACATAACTAAGGAAGCACAACTCATAGATAAAATTGATAAGAAAAACACAATCTCACCAGCATTCTCTTCAAATGGAGCTCAGTTGCAATTCGCAGATAAAGATCTTGCCCAAGAGAGTTATGGTATGTAATGAATGGCCTAGCTTCAGCCCCACCAGCCGCACCCTAAAAGACAAAATCAACCAAGAACTAAGACTAAACAAGATATTGACTTTTAAGTAGATAGATGTCCAATACATTTCATTCACATGCTAAACCTTTTTTTCTTTTTCCCTCTGAACTCTCCAAAGGAAGGAAGAAAATAAAAATAACAACCCACCACCCCACCCCACCCAAAAAAAAAAAAAAGAAAGAAAGAAAAGGACCTGAGAAACAAATTAGGCATTAGAAGGGAAAAGGAAAAATTATGGGAAAACAGGCAAAAATAGATAAGCTTTCGGAAAAATAAAATATGAAAGACAAATGAAAATGATTTTTACTCAGTTATCTACTTATAATGCTTTGAGAGAGAGAGAGAGAGAGAGAATAAAGATGAAGATCTAAATATTACCTAACCAATACTAGCAGAAATTCTTAAATACCTGAAGAACTGGAGTTTCAACTTCAACAAAACCGGCACATTCTACTGTCTTCCGTATTTCTGATATAATCTACTGAAAATAGGCAAAAATTAGCACCTCACCGGGTGCAACTAGCATACCATGCAAGAAAAGAAAGTAGACAGAATAACAAAAAACTAACCTTAGCTCTTTTCCTAAATACGTCAGCTACCTCAGGATTAGCAATCATATCTACATACCTTCAAAAAAAAAAAAGAGTGTATGCATAAGCAAAAGAACTACACCAGCTATATAATCACTAGGGCTAGAAGTAGGCAGCTTGTGTTAACAACTAAGTTCTTAACGTACAAAAGTCAGAGATGACGTATATATAGATAAGAGGTTGCCCTTGTGAGGACTGCATTCGTGTGCAGGAATAAATTAAGAGCGGCCTTTCCAAGAAGAAAAATATTAGGGGAAAAACTATCATGATAGTGTTCCATTACTTTGCCAATAATATAGGCAGAGAAACACTAAGGAAAACATTTTCTTGAAATGTGTATCGAGAACTAATTATAATTAATTATTGATATGAGTGTCACCAAACATTGTGGATGATGCAAGAACAATCTCTGCATGAGTTTGCATGGACATGGGATAAGCAAGAGAGAGTCTTACCTTTGGCGATAGCGCTTATCTATGTCTGTCAGGCCATGATATTTATCGGGCAAAGGAAGCAAAGATTTTGTAAGGATTGAGAATGAAGTCACACAAACAGATAATTCCCCTACAAAAAATAGCACGAAAACGATCTATCATAGGATGCACAAGTTAATGAGATCGCTTTAATAAAGCAAGAGATAAAGGAAATCCAAGAAAGGAGTGAAATACCATGGCTTGAAAGGATAATTTCTACTTAAACAATTCAAACCATAATCAATACTGAATTAAACAGATTGTGCATCTGACTCTAGACAATATGATAGGAAGAAAGAAAACATTATCATTCCATAATGTAGTTAAATCAGTTTATTGACTCCATATTTCTGTTTCCCTTATTCATGCCTAAACAGGTAGTCTCCAACAGTTACCCTTGGATTTTCAAATCAGAACATAAAGTTAAAAGCCTGTATCCTATGATTGTGACTTTGTTCTTCCAACATCACCAACAGTCCTGCCTTATAACGACTAGGACTTATCAAAAAGTAAATGAGCATAGTGGTAAACAATTAATACAAGAAAAATGAAGGATCTTTTACGTAAATATACATATATGTAAACCACTGAACACATAGAAAATATGAAAGAAGCATCCATGGAAAAGGAAATTCCTGCAGGTCTAAAAATCATATTGTATGCAAGCACTGGTGAGTGGTGCATCAAGACAGACGTAAATAACAAAAATACATGTCAGTTGTCTTACACAATTAGATTTTACTCCTCCATAAACTCCAAAGTCTAAACAACTATAAAATCGGATAAAATTTTGAAAACATAGATCACTCTTGAGCAGAGAACAAATTGACATGAGTTTGAACGCAACATAATTTCAATTCAAATTAGATAAAGTGGCGTGAGTAAATATCAAGAAACTGAAGATGGTAAAGTGTTTTTTCTCTTTTCTCCTTTTTCCAAAGGCCAAAAGTGTCAGTGATATGAAGGTGCACAGACCCGACTTGAAGAGAAACACTGGAACAAATCAAGCTGATGGAGAAAAGTAGAATTTGGCCAGTTAACCCATCAGGAATTTTTTTCCGAGAATAAGATAAAGTAGGACAGAGAGACTAACAATGAAATACCTTTTTCTGTGCGCTTAATTGAGCCTCTTGCCCCCAAAATATCACCTATATCAACTAGTGTCTTCAAATGTTCGAATTGATCGCTTAGTAGCCTTTCCTTCTCACAATAAAGCTAAAACACAAAAAGAAATATATTTACTAAACTGCAATCAAAAAGTTTTACACACAAACCACTAACTTCATGCAAAAGCAACTTAAACAAGAAACAAGAAAAGAAAATCTTAAGGACAACGAACATAAACTAACAGAAAGAGAAACCAATAATTATATCAAATTGTTGCAGAGCATTATTAAAGTTTCAGACTAAATATTTTAGTGAAAAATGTTGATAAGTAAAATTCTGATAGGCTCTTCTAGTTGACAATACTTAAAAATATGACCAAACAACTATATTTCTGCTAGAGCATGATAATTCAAGGATAATACAAAGGCATATTACAGAGGATTTGTTTAAAATTGTTTTTTTTAAATCAACCATTGATAAAATCATTCAAATGAATTACAGAACCTATTCTTTTCAGTTATTTTCATACCAGCAATACCATGTTAATTTCTTATGTGATGACTTCTAATTAAGTTTGCAATAGATCTTCGTCTATATTTTTCTGATCCATCATAGCTTTATAAACTATAATTGCATTGTTGTCCACCAGCAAAACTTCAGAACTTTTTAGCTTTTGCTACCATGTTGTTCTTGTGGTTAATTTTGTTGTATCTCTCTGATATTATACTAAACTTAAAGATGATGCGACCGAACTAGCTCACCTTAATTTATGATTACAAAAAATCATTTTATTAAGATAACTCGTTAGGAGTTGAACTATCGACTAAAGGATGATTCATTGAGGATTCAAAACGATCTAGCGAGTCATATCAACCTAAATGAAAAAAAGCGTAGTTAATGTGTTGCACCGTGTTGACCCATTGATCGAGTAATTTGTGTTCGTATATAGATATTTAATATTCCAATACTTGACAATTATGTAAATTCATGTCTACCACCTAGAGCTCTTTGTTTTCCACTTACTATCTGCTAGAAACATTATTTCCATACAAATATGAAAAAATAGCATAGTTCAACACACAAAAACTGATAGATAGCCATCTTGATACCTTTCTCAATTCTCTATAATAAAACTGCAGATATAAGTTTGGATTTGATGACATTATCTACACCTATAAGCACACAGACAAGGCAGAGCAAAGAGGGAAAAAGTCAACTCAGTGAATCACATATATTAATTATAAGATACTGAGCAAACCTGGATTGTCCCCGAGTCATCCCTCAAAGTTAAAAAAGCAAGCTTTCCAAAAGCCCTGCGAGCCACAATTCTTCCAGCAATAGATACATGATCACTCTCACTGGTCGACTCTTCACCATTTCCCAGATTCCTGTAAATATCTTGAAGCTGATTTGCTGTATGAGTACGTTCCCACTTATAAGCATAGGGATCTAAGCCCTTGCTCCTTAGCTCTTGCACCTATAGGTATGAAAACCAATGCATTCGGACAAAATGTTCAGGTTTTCTCATTTTCTACAATCGTTTGCTGAGAACAATTCATTTCAAGTTCAAATTCACCACATAGCGTCGAATAGATCATGAGAATCCAAAGCCCCACATTCAGACAAACTCCTTATGTGAACTCGATAACTCCCTCGAAGCACAAGTAAGAGGTTCCCTTAAACGTGGTCAGCATGAAACTGCATTATATAACTTCATTCACTCTCATAGTCTCACCAGTTAAAGGAACTTATTTATAGAACTTTCCCCAATCATAAATTTGGTTACATTGGAGCATAGATGGTAAGATGGAAAAACTTCAACAACTAAGACAAATCAGATGAAAATTAACATGTATCACTCGTACTAGTATTAGATTAATCATGTTAATCTCAATTAGGGGGAAGGTGTCCATTCTCTTAGTTCTTGAACAACACATTCAAAAGACTGTTCAATAGTTTACCATGGAACAAAATCAACGAGAAAAAGATCCAGAATCCAAATCGAAATAAGAGTGCATCTCTTCTAGTTACAAATTCATCTGCCCAATTTTCTTAAGTTTCAAGCAAGCAGCAAAAACCTCATTACATTAACTACATTACTACTCAGTAGCACGTCAAAGACTAGACCTTTTTGATCCGGATGGCGCGAACGGCCTCTCTGTCAGACGTGGAAGTTGAAGACGAGGAGGGCCTGCGGTTGCGACCGCCAGGGACGACGGCTGCGGCGGCCGCGGCAGAAGAAGAAGAAGAGGAGCAGCGGACGATGGAAAAGGGTCGGAGTTTTCCAAAGAGAAAGTGGGTTTTGCTGGGTTTGGAAGAAGCGGCGAGGTGGAGTAGCTGCTTCAGTCTCATTGGGTGGAGGGCCCCCTCCATTTTCGCTCCTTTTGCTTCCTCTGCTTCTCTTTGTTAGAGTTTTGTTATCTAAACCAGTCTTTTTCTTTTTTTTCTTTTTTTTGGGGCATAAGAAAATATTAACTTCTTCTATGCTCTATAATGTAGATTATTTTAGGCTATTTATAAAAATAAAACAATCGATAAGGTACATGCTTATGAATTAGCGGATTTAGATTTTAGAGGAAATTATATATAAAATCTAAATAACTTATTGGTGAGATATCTAGATCGTATTCATATAATATATGTATTGACATATATATAAGTAATTAGAAAAAATTTTATTTTTCATTGATACTCTCATCTGTCAACTAATAATCCATATTTACTTTTAGTACATATATTATATTTATTTCATATAATACTTAAAAAATAATATTTTATTTTAATAAAGATTTATTATATTTAAATATAATTCAATAACTATTTAAAAGTTATTTATAGAATATTATATAAATAAAAAATAAAAGATACTAATTATTATTAAGTAGTTAGCTTTAAATTATGTCACAATTATATATTATATATTATAGAAATACATATAACTTAATTTTTACATAATTTAAAAATAGGTACAAAACACAATTCATATACAAATTATATCAAAATAAATTATATTTTTTATTCAAACAATTCTTTTATATTCGTATTTTATAAATATATTTACGAATCCGTATACTATTCATTTTTCATATTTTTTTTGATCAATTTTTTTGCCTTCATTTTTAATAAAATTTATAATATACTGGTACATAGTAATATCGAATATTTTTCATATTTAACTAACTAGGTCCTACACATATTCAAATAGACGAAATATTAAAATTACTTTATTTCATTTAAGTTTAGTTTACAAATCATTTTAATGAATCGTACAATTTTTATATCCGTTGCCATAAAATAACTAAACTGAATTAAATCGAATTCAATCCATTAAACAACTAGAATGTTAGATTGATTATGTAAGAATCCGTTGCCATAAAATAACTAAACTGAATTAAATCGAATTCAATCCATTAAACAACCTAGAATGTTAGATTGATTATGTAAGAAAGAATGTGATTCACAAATATAAGTTTAAACTGACATTTGATCTTTTTGTTAAACAGGCATTAGATAGTCCTAAATTAATTATTAATTACAGTCAAGATTTAAAAAAAAAAAAATCAAGAATAAAAAGAGTTGAACATGCATTAGCACAAAATTCCGATTTTGAAAAATAATTCCTAAGGGCCGGAAAATTGGGGCCAAGGCCCACTAACTTGGCAGATCAGAAACTTGGGCCTTAAAAGCACAACCATCCAACAACAGATATTGCCCATTGATATTTGCCATCTAAAATATTGCTTATTTTTATTTTCATATTTTCAAACATAAAACCCACATCATTAATATACACTCCATTAATCCAAAATTAATTAAATTTTACTAACTAATTAGATAAAAAAAAATCTATTATTACAAGCAATGGGACTAATAATAATTTTTTTTTTTATCCCAACTTATTTGAGTGATGTGACATACTCTTACATTAAGGTATTGTTTACAATCTCTATAAATTCACATTTTTCACACCATTAATCCAAAGACATTTTTATTTCAACATAAAAATTAATAAAAAAATATTAAAAAAATGTGAAAAATTAAAAATTAAAAATTAAAAAAAAATCTCAACACAACCTCAATACATCCGCTCACTAATAACTATTTGTATAACTCAAACCTACAATTATTTTTTTTTTTAATAAATAAATGAATACTTTTATAATTAGAGACGGATCCAGGGAGCCCTTCAACTTTATAAAAAATATTAAATTTTAAAATTTATTTATTTTAAAATATTAACAATATTTATTTATTTATTATTTTAATAAAAAAATAAATCTCGGCTTCTATCTCTATTTTGTAAATCCGTGTTGGAGCTTCAAATGATAAGTCTTGTTTGGAGGCCCATAATTATAATAGTAAGTGGGGTCAGTCGGTGAAGACATGATTGGCTACTTTCATTTTCATCCAAATACATAAAATGATTGATAACATCCTCCCCCCACCCACTCCACAACAATGATCGAAATCAGCAGAACCAACAAAAAATCTTCATAGAATGATAATACAGATACAGATATAGATATAGAGATAATAGAGATATGCCATTTAACAGTGTGTTGGTGGTGTCAATGGCGAACATATCGGCTGAAGTGTGGCAGCAGCTGGCATGTTTGCCGGAGCGCATAAGCAGTGATCAGCTGTTGGATTTGGTCATCTGTTTCCCTCTGCAGCAGCTCGGCCGATGGGCCCTCTATGTCTGGACTTACCTTTGTGTCTCTCCCCACCCTCATCCCCATCACTATGTTGATGATTCTGATGAGGATTCCGATGATGATGGCGGCGGCGGCGGCGGCAGAAGTGGTGGTGCTTCATCTTCTGCCAATACCCAGTATCAGTACTACTACTATTACAGCAACCAGAATAGCCGTGACTACGACTATTCTCCCCATTCCGATTAGTCTATATTGTAGGATGATTTTTCTTGTAAAGTTATAATCACCACCCCAATTCTTGATCTCTTGTATGCTACTCATTTTGCTTTTCCTTTTTTTTTTTTTTTTTTTTCTTTTTTCACTTGTATGGCTTTGATTAATATGAAAGGGAAAAGAAGATTTTGATAACCATAATTGTCTGCATAATTTCTTGAAGTTTAAGGCCATCATCAAATTATGCGTTTGATTGAAGTTATACAGTTCAAATTTGATAGGGGTAAACACCCATTTTCCAGTTATGTACCTCAAAAAATGCTACTAAAGACCAAATGGGAGGGGATCCATGTGTTTTTTTTGGTGGGTTTCGACCCGCTGCAACTTTAGGATCGGATCCGACTCAAAATATAACACGGGTCCTAATCAAGTTCAAGCCTAACATATATTTGTGTTGTAGGTCAGCTTCAACTCGATCAAAATTCAAGAATCAAGATATCATAAATAAGGTATTACTGATTTTTCAAATCAAAATTACTCAGCAAGTTCAGAGTTGGATACGATAGTCATCCCGTGTTAAGCTCATAAGCAGCTGTCTAGTTTTTCCTTGGATTAGCAATCTTGATTTAGTTCATTTGCATATCAATGCTATCACTGACTGCTCTTTCTCAATCATGCCTGTCTCAACCATCATATATATATATATATATATATATATATATACCCTTTATGTCGTTGTTATGAGGGGACGCAATTTATTATGAAATTCTATTGTTTTGAAACCCCATTATGACATTTTTCTATTTTTTGTTTATTTTTATCATTTTTCGTAGTTGTCTTTTGTACTCAATATTTTACTAATGTTTGCTAGAGTATTTTTGAGTTAAATTTCATAACTTTTTGGTTTAGCCGATTTCTAGACTCTTTTTTTTTTTTTTTTTTTTAACCTAGGTTATGATTGTGTTATTCAAATACTGTTGAACCCATTTTTTGTGATTCATCATTCAAAAATAATATCATTGTACTTTGCATATTTTTGAATTCTTTCTCTTTGAAGCTTGAAAATAAGTTTTCAAAACTTTTAAATTTTTATTGTTTCCGCTCCGTCACCTTATGTCTCAAATTCATTATTTCCATCTCTTTTTTTGGGGTATTCCAATTCCCAAAATAAGACTCAATTTAAAAAGTAAAAAATAAAAAATAAAAAAATTATATCTCAATTAAAATATTGATGTGATATTATTAAACTTTCAACTATTATTTTCAAGAACTTGATATAAAAGTACAAAAAAAAGTTTTATCTTTAACTTTCATGTAAGTTTTAGGACGAACGGAGCATATTTCGTTACAGCTTTTAATACTTGAATGGCTCCATTTGCACCCATACCTTTAAAAACTTCCTGAATTTAAAGTCCATACTCCCATACCTTTAAAAATTTCCAGCCCAGTCCTCATAAAATTTGGGCCTATTGAAAGTAGTTGACCTCTCAACTCGGGTCCAATACCAATATATATATATATATATATATTATTTTATTTTCTTTCCTTAAACGAGGAATACTAATTTATTTCTATTTTTTTTTTAAATAATTCGAACTCATGATCAATTAAATCATAAATATATGTTCAAATCTTTATAAGATTAGTTTCTTTAATTATCATATTAGAACACCAATTATTCCTAACTTCTTTTCATAACATATGTGATATGCTATTTTGATCCCTTAGATTGCGACGATTATTTAGGTTTGAATTGATTTTGTCTGTCTTTATGTTCTTTAATATTTTTTAGAAGAACATAATCACTTTATTCCTCAAAGAAAATATAAATTCGTTCGAAATATTCATCGCTATAAAGTTTTTAGCTTTTTTCCATAAACTTTATATAAGTGTTCCAACTGTGTTGCTGCTTTTTGCTTTTTACATACATACATATTTTAAATATGAAACAATCTTTTTTTTTGCTATATATAGATATTTTTAAAAAAAAAAAAACTTTGATGTCTTTAATAATAAAGCCATGATGATAGGGGAGAATTTGAGGTAGTAGCAACCATAAACCACACCCCCATACACCAATCACGGCCGTTGGCCCCATCACAAGGTGAACTTTTGATCATTTGATTTAGCCAGCATTTTCAGAGAATCACGATCATAATCATGGAAAAAAGGTGGAATTTAAGGGGAGAATATAAAGTCAACATTTTTTTCGTGTTGCATAGCACCAATCATGGAGATAAAATGAAGAAAAAAGCTGCACCCAACTTTCCAAATCTTATATTTTAATTTTATTGTGTATTGTATTTTATAAATATATATTTTTATTTTTGTGTAATTCATAATTAAATATTTATCTAAAAAAATATTTTATTTACTTAACATTTATTTATAGAGTGAATAAAAAATTAAATATTAATTTAAAATACAAAAATATGAAGTTTCTCATTTGGAAACTCTTATGAGCCAAGTTATGCTCACTTATATGGGTTATCGGGATGAATTTGTTCATTGGACAATAATTATATTTAAAATCGAAATTATTTCTTACAGAAACACATACAATCATGCTAAAAATTACTACATTCATTTCTTTTTTTTTTTATTAATAACAATTATTTACCAATATATTTTGTATACTTTCAAGTGTCTAATTCATTGCAAGATTACCTAATTAATTTTTGACTCATTAAATGGAGAACGAAAACAGGTTGTGGCCACGAGGTATATAAATTTGACATTTGACCACTTGTACTTGAAAATTTAATAACTAATTAGTTAGAATCCGGAATACGTAGCTATCAAAGTTACTGAGGGGGACAACGTTATTCCAACCCATTTCGACAATAATTTTTTTTTAAAGCCAAACATGGCTCGTGACAAAGTGCATAGTTTTCTTTGAGAAATGACGTCATTTTGATTGTCGCACATTGAGCTCGTGAAACCAATTTTGCCTCTTCCATCTATGACCTTTCTATTCAAAATGTTGTTTTACGTTGTACGTTCTTATCCATTGTGAAACTTACATACTATAATTTTATTAATTGATATTTATATTATATATTTATTGTTTTATTAAAAATAATAATAAATATGTCTGAAAATATGAGCTTACACTTAATAATACAAGTGATAAGATATGAGTTTGGTCTATACCGTGAGAGGCGCGTGTGGGCAGAGTTTCAAATGAATTGCGCTAGTTAATCATCTTCTATCGGCTTCTTCCATCCAGAAGATTTAGTATTTCTATGGTTTGCATTCACACACCAGCTCAGCGGGTATATATTTCAGAAACATTAGATCCGAGTTGAGGTGTTTGGGCAGCAATAGAACTACTTGACAACAAGCGAGTCTAAGCCAAAGAACTCTGTTCTTAGATGGTCATCCTTCCGCGTCCAAACTGACCTGAGCAACTCGACGTAGGCTTAATGGAAATGACGCGGTGCAAGTTCGAGCTAGCCCGAGCAGCTTGGATATAATATTAGATAGGGGTGATGTGACATAAGTTCGAAGTGATCTGATAATCATCGTTATAAGACAAAATTATGAAATTATCTATGGATAATGATAGAAAATATTATATAGTGCAAATTGGTGGAGTAATGACGTGTACAATACGTAATTATAACAATAAATTAACAAAAATTATTTTTTGTTTCATGTAATGTTATGTAATAAATAGGAGCCTTATGTTCAAAGAAAAATGATACACTTTTCATCTAACATGCATTTTTTTTCTAATAACTTCGTCAGATTTTTCCATTATTTATTACCGACTTAAGTGTCAAAGTATCTATACTGAACTCATCCGAATGTTTTGCAAGTCAAACAACTGCTTATGAGTTGAAACAGAATGATCGGTGGAATAAGTATTTTTGAGGTTTATGAATTTATAATTTTTTGAGTATTTGTTTTGTAATATATCAATAATTACTGTAAATTATTTGCTCATTTCTACCATATATATATATAGGTTGACTTTTTCAAATTAATGAAAAAAATCAGTTTTCCTCCCTTTTTTCATTTACAAACACGTAAAAAAAAAATAATAAAGTGTGCAAATGCATACTGAATATCATATTGAATTCCTACAGGGAAGAAAAAAAAAAAAGATTATTGAAGCCACATAATTAACTTCTTAAATTAAAGAATTGTGAGATATATATTATTGGAATTGAGAAAAAAAATTCATTGATGTAAGGCGCTACTTCAATTTGATTATGTATGATATTGTTTCATACATAAAACTATTTTCTAATTTAATTCTATTCTATTGTTACAAGAATAATTTAATTTCCATCTCAATAAATTTGAATTAAAATATATAATAATCACAGTACGTAGTAATAAAATCCTTTTTCTATAAAGTGGGAAATCTATACAAATTTGAGGCAAATAAAAAAATAGAACACTACAATTTATTTATGTTGGGACGTTTAAGTTTCGATTTTCTCAAATAGATAAAACCAAGACACAGGAAACCTCCGACAGGATTCGCTTCTTTCAACAACTCTTCCTCAAATGGGAACTGGGAACACTCCCAGCCACTTAATTACTTGGAAAAATTCAAGATTTTTGGCATTAATTCTCTTCATTTTCTATAAAAAAATAATCAGTAGTAGTGTTCATAATGCAAACACAACAATTATATAGCTACATGCCTCTTCATATATTTATATATAATACATATATGTGTTTGGTTTGGGGGGGGGGGGGGGGGGGTGTGCATGGAACGATGTTTTTTCTTGCATGCAGAAGGAGCCAAAAGGGCTGCACTATAGTTATGAATCGAATGCCTAATCAAACAGACAACAATTACAGAGTTTCGAAGCAGAAGAGAGAGGTTTTTGTTCATCTCTTAGGATTTAGGTCCCAATAAACAATATTAAAAGTAGGTCTGCATTCAAATAAAAACAACTTATTTGTGTGATTTATTGACAAAATCTAGAATTATCATAATATTTAATTATACAAGAGTTATAAAATAACCTACATTAATTAGCATTAGGTTTAAGGCTAAATTTATTCAACTGGAATGAAAGTTCAAATCTTGTTTGTTGCCTGAAAAACACATTGATTAATTGTTTCTTGCATCATTAATACAGTAAAATCGTCAAAATCAAATAATATTCTAAAATAATTTCCATTCAACCAATATTATTGCTTCTATTTGTTTTCACTATTAAATAGTTTTCACTGATTATTAATATCATATAATTTCCAAAAAAAAAAAAAAAAAGCACACGAACACGTTTCTAGGCAAAAATGTCATATATATCGCTGACAGAGCAGCAATTTGTTACAAAGATCCATGTGATGTGAACAAAAACAGACATAGCAACACATTGCCTGCCTACAACCACCTGTCTTAATTTTAATTTCTTCCTCCCATATTTATATGTGTATTTTGACACTATTTAAATTTTCAGTTATAAAATTAAAAGAAAATTGTGTAATTCTAGTTATTATTAAAATAATATTTGAGAAAATCCTCTAACAAAATTTAAATTGTCAATCATGAAGGGGACAAAAGTCGCATTTCAATTTAGATGGCCCATATATATTGGCAACTATATGACAATGAAATGTCAACAATGACTACATGACAATTTCAAAATTGTCATTAAGATGCGACTATACATATTTTACTAGTTACCAACATTTATAATCCAGACATATTTTTTTTGTTAGTACTAAGTTTGTGAGATTCTTAATCTAACAAAATAAAAATTAATTTTGTTGGAATTATGGGATATCCCATATTAGAAGTTTGTGTGTGATAAGTCCGCAAATTTTAAAAGATTGTTTTTTAGTATGAAAGTGTCTTACATTTAAAAATTAAAAATAAATTTATCTTAATTTTATTTTTAGAAAATAGTAAAATTGTAGTTTTTCTTATGATATACCTAGTGGACTTAGTGAATTTTGATTTAGTTTTAAGTAGCCTTAAAAGTTACGAGAATGATGCAAAGTACCGTTCAAACTTACACCATTGTGTTACACATATTGTATTGCATTGCCCTCCTTAAATGTACACTTTGCACTTACGCTTCAAATCATACGTTGGATTAAAATTAATTTAAAATATATAAGTTGTAATAACTTTTATATTATCATTTAATATCTCGTCACCAATATTATTTTTTTTATAATGTTTCTAACAATTTTTCCTACGAAAATTTCACCATATATATTTATGTAATAAAGTTTAACAATAATATCATTATATATATGATTTAAATGCTCCAAATTTTTAACCCTTTTCATGATTATATAATTCTTTCTTTAATCAATACATAATGTCCAATTTAAGTTATAATTATTCAATCCCATGACCACAACTATAATGAAAGGCCAACCAAACTAAGACCTAAAACCTTCTAGTTCATGATTTATGTAAGAAGAGATTAATATTGAGTTTTAGTTTTGGAGTGTTTTGACCCATGATTTGGCCTAGGGTTCCTGTCTGCAGTGAGGTAGGGTCCATTAGGTACAGTAGCAAAGTCCTCGGAGTTGGTGTGAGTTGGGTACGGGCTCACGGGCTGGGTCTAAAGCTGATGATGGTCGTGCACGTGCATGCCCACTGACCACCCCCTAACGCCGTTGAAACTCCACAAGCCCACTCATTTTTTACCACTGTACAAAAACGTTTACCTGGTCATCCACTGCTTTTTAGCTTTTGTAATGACAAAATTATCCTTGGTAAAATTTGAGACTGTATATGAATTCGTTTATCTAATGTGAATTTAGGGTTGTTCATAATTTTGTTAATTGGTTAAATTAAATTAAAATTAAAACTTTAGTTTGCATTAAAAATTAAATTAAAATTTTAAATTTGATTTTAAATTTTAAATTTTTCAAATTTTCAGTTTTTTATTTGATTTTGATTTTTAATTTCGATCGATCAAATCGAATCAAAAATTAAATTATATTTTGTATATAATATTTTTATACTTGTTATTTATTTTTATACTATTTTTTATTATTTTCACTGAAATTAAAAATAATAAATAAAAAATTATTTTTAATTCTATTATTTAATTTTTATCTATTTTTTATTTTATAAAAAATTAATTAACCAAAAAATAAAATAAAATAACGGTTACAATTGAATCGAATCAATTAATTTGATTCAATATTCAATTTATAATTTTGATCAATTAAAATTTTAATTAACTAAATTTTTTGTTCGATTCAATCAAACGAGCATCCCTACATCAAATACTAATGTCAATGAAATATGAATTTATTTATTTAAGCTAAAATTATATAAAAAATTATTTTTTGCTCGAGTTTGGGACATTTTGCGTGTTTATCGATAATTCATGAAAATTATGTATAAACAGAAGATTTGGACAAGCTATATGTTATAGAAAGTGTCCAAGTTTATGACTCTTTGGTTCTAATTCTGTTTTTTTGTCAATAACTAAGTAGAGATTTGTCCCTTTATTTCATTATTATTATTATTATTATTATTATTATTATTATTTATTCATTTTTATAACTCTCAAGGTACTAAGAATAATTTAGTTCTATGAATTTTGGAAATTGTAACTTTGACCAAATATTTTTGTACTCTACTAGCAAATCAATTTTGACTCATGAACGGCAAGTTCATGGTACATAGTTTAATTAATTAATAACAAGCATAGTAAATTTTATTTTAATATTTGTTAAACATAAAAAAGGGCAGAATCTTTGTCCAGAATATAACTTTGAAACTCCAAGTTGCAGTGATTCTCTGAGCATTTGTCTAATTTTTAATTTTATCCATCCCTTCTCATCCACAATCTCTTTTATTTTATTTTATTTTTTCAGAAAATTATGCAATGGATTTACTAACAATTTTTATTTTATATTATCCAATTTTTTGTATTAATGGCAAAGATTGGTCCAGCGGAATTGGTCATAATTTATTGAATGAAAATTTTGATTGGATTTCTCTAGATTATGTGTGAATATTACATTTTTTTTTATGAACTCAGTCCAAAAAAACTACATTGAAATTACAAGCTATAGAGTTTGAATTTAATAAAAAATATGAAAATTATGTTATTTCTTATCTATATAATCAACGGGTGCTTATTTGACCAAACTGCCCATCTCTTTTAACTAAAATCACAAAACACTTCAGACAATTTTCGATCCAACCCGAGAGATCAAGTCGGGTCGATCCGATACTAGGCCGTGATCTAGATAGTAGATGTAACTGCGGGATCAACATGAGTACAACATTTGCACTTGTTGATGTACAGACTTCACGGACCACAAACTATAAATACTAGCTATCAAAAAATAATTGATTTTATTCATTTTATTACTATCTCTCTGAACTAAATTAAATATACGAGGGTTTCAACTAAATGTCACTTCAATTAATATTTATTGTGTTTTGTTCCTAAACTCTCAAATTAACTCAACGTGCATTTTGTTTTCAGATATTTCCAAACTCAAAATACCCTAAATCGAGTTCTTCTCGATCCTAACTTAGGTATTCCATATCAGCTGTATTTTTTCTTCTTAGAATCTATAAAATATCATATGAATATAAAATAAAAAAGAAAGATTAAACCTACTTTTTAATTCGATGAGAACAATTCAGGAAGTAGTCACGTGAATATGAATCACATTTTATTGTACATTGATGAGGAAATCCATTATTGATTGGTCAAAATCACAAAAGTGTTGGTTGTTTATTTATTTATTTATTTAAAAAAAAGAAAATGAAATAAAAGTTCCAAAAAGATATTAAGCATTATTGATTAATAAAAGAAATCCGTAACTAAAGCAAAATAAGATGAACTTAATCAGTGACATGCCTTTGGAATGATGATTCATCTTTTTTTAGGGTTGAGGCTGTAGATGTCATTTTCTTGAAATTTATCTTTAATTTTATTTTTTGGAAAACAAAATAAATTTATTAACATTTTGGATCCGAGACCCATTTTGTCGAAAACTTCGTTAATATTTCCTAAATTTATAAATTTAAAATTTAAAATTTTAAATGATAATAAAAATAACATATCTTGCAGTTAAAAACATAAATAATGACGATAATTATATAAGTTACTGTCTTAAAAAACAAGTTCCCCGACCAACTTTACAAACTATTTAGATTAAAACTATTTTCACCACACATGTGACTAATTCTTGAAATAATATGATTAATATGTTCCACCCCATAATTTTTGTGTGGAATATTATGGACCAAACTATTTAAACTACCACTTAGCGTAAAATACCAGGTAATTAATTAACTTTTCCTTAATCCTATTCCTTTTCCAATATTTTATAACGTTTTGAACCTCTTTTTTTTTGTTTATGACAGAGAAAAAAAAAAACGAAAATATTTATGTCGAGTTACCTAACAAATTAGGCGAATAACCTTAAAAAGTCTTAATTGCCATGATGTTATCATTTCTGGTCGTTAGTCAACTTAGATATCACAACAATAAGTTTGAGTTGAGGTTACTATCAATTAAACAAAAATAATTATTCATTAATTAGAACAAATGGTGATGTCTCATAATAATTCTTTCTTTTAGTCGTAGCCTTAATACATGATTTTTATGACTAAGATTCATGTGTCATCATTGGAACACTTGCTCTTGGTTCTTTTAGAGAAAAGAGCCCATTGGCCATTTGATTTCATTTTCATCTTATCAGCATTTACAGATTAAATATAGATTTTATTATTTTTTTGTATAAAAATAAAAATATATTTGAATTGATTATGTTTCCATGTAAATTATATATATTTAAAAATAAAAATATATTTAATTTATGGTATTTTTTATATGAAAAATTGTAATATATGAGTAGGTTTGAATATGAGATTAGTATGTGTGTAAAAAAAAAAAAAACATAAAATATTAGTAAATTTGAAAATAATTTTTAAAAATAAAAATAAGTGTTGTTTCTATTAAAATAAGTAAAATAAATATATTTTTTTATTTTCAAATAGTAAAAAATAGAATTTTTTTTTATGAGAATAAAACCAAACAAGCTCTTATTTTGGCAAATGTATTTTTTTCAATTCAGACCTTTTTTTTTTAAATTGATCTTTATATTTTATTTCAAGTTATATATAAATATCAAGCGTATAAAATATTTTTTTAAAATAAATACTTAACTTGTGTCCAATAAATTGAAACAAAAATTAGAATAGAAAATTTAAGATGGTGTTTTCCCCTCCCTTGTTTTACATAAAACTTTAGTTTTATTTGACTTGATACTAATCTAATGCTCTATTACTCTTGATTTTCCTTAAATTTTGATATAATTTATTGAATGATATAAGGGAATGCACCCTCAGAAAAAAAAAATGTAAAGAAAACTACTAAAAAATACTACTAATTACATCATGAAAATTATAGTTTGAATTAAGTTTGGAGTAACTCAAATTAATCACATAATCGATGAATTATACCAAGTATATAACTGGTATAAAGTTATAAAAAAATGACTAATCACATAATAAATATAATAATACTTATTTTATAATTAATTAAGAGGCATAATTTACCAATAATTAAACAATTATTAGCAGTTATTGCCGTAGTAAAGTCCGAAGACCGTATGGGGGTCGGTAATTGAGAAGAAAACAAGGGGCAAATTAGTAATTAAATGCTAGCCAATTTCAAATGACAAGGGCAAAACCGGGAACTCGACAGCACAGCAGTGGCAGATGAGTGGACGCCAAATTCTCCACTATCCCCACTTTTCCACCGTCTCCTTTTTGCCCCTCGTGTTCGAAAAAGCCAATTAGTATTGAAAAATAGTCCAGCAGTATAAAAATCTTGAATAAAAACACACACATCTCATCTCTGCACTTCAATTGGATTTTTCGAAGAACCCCATCAAAGAGAAGAGAGAGAAACACACATAGAGAGATAGAGAGGTCACTCTCAGTAACAAAACAGTACAACTCCAAAAAGGGGAGGGCAAAGGGGCGTAGGATAACCAGAAGCTGGAGCTCTTTTTTTTTTTTTTTTTTTTTGTGTGTGTGTGTGGTAGTCATGGTGGGTTTATGTGATTGAATCTTGGGCGGCTGCTGCTGCTCTAAGCCTCCTGTGCAAAAAGATTGAATCTTTTTGAGTTATTTCACTTGGGTTTTGGTTATTGGAGTGGTGGTTGATTACTATAATGGGCTCTGGGCAGTATAGCAATGGCCACCGGAGGAGGAAATTGGAAGTGGTGTTCTTCTTGGTATGTGTATGGAGTCTGATCTCGCTATCTTGCGCCGGGAGGCTGTCTCCTTCAAGACAGAAGCTTGAAGTTCAGAAACACTTGAAAAGGCTCAATAAGCCTCCCATTAAAACCATTCAGGTCCACCCCCACCACCTATCTGCACAATTTAATGATACTCATTATGTGTATGCACTTGCATGTATTTAGAATTTCTTTTGACGGATTCTTTTTTTTATTTTTTTGGTTGGTTTGTAGATCAGAAAATGTGGGCAAAGCGGGGGTGGGGGTGAATTTTAGTTTATGTTTATTTTTCTTGGTTTTTTCAGTAAGCACACAATAATTAAATTTATTAGCAAAGTTCAGCTTGCCACCTATTTTTGTTCAGAATTTATTGGTTTTCCTACATTTTCTTCTCAACTCACTACCAGTTCGTAAATGCTGAGGGGGACTTCACTGGATTGTTCCATTTATGAGTTTAGGCTTGAAGCTGCAGTGATTTTCTTCTTCTGTGATTTACTTTTTTTTTCTTTCTTCTGAGCTTCCATTTTCTTTTATTTTTTTGTTGTATTAGTGTAAAGGAGAGATTTCTGGGTTTGAAGTTAGTTAAAGATCTCATTTATTTATATTTTGCCATTTGCTCCACATGTGATGATTGAACAGAGTCCAGATGGGGATATCATTGACTGTGTGCACATCTCTCATCAGCCAGCTTTTGATCACCCTTTTCTCAAAGACCACAAAATCCAGGTTCATTTCTTCTATTTTATATATTCTTCTTTTTATCTCCTTAGGTGTAGTGTAAGCTTTTGCCTTGTTATTCTGACGGTAGATATGGTTATTTCTTTATTCCTTTAGGCGAGGCCTAGTTACCATCCAGAAGGGCTTTTTGATGAGAACAAGATGTCAACAGGGCCTAAAGAAAGAACAAACACAATCACTCAGCTGTGGCACATGAATGGGAAGTGTCCCGAGGACACCATTCCCATAAGGAGAACAAAGAAAGATGATGTGTTGAGGGCAAGCTCTGTGAAAAGGTATGGAAAGAAGAAGCAAAGAAGCATCCCCAAGCCCAGGTCTGCAGATCCTGACTTCATTAATGAAAGTGGTCATCAGGTAATTAAAGCAGAACAAAAAAGATGAACTCTTTATCAACGTTCTTTTTTTCCTTTTGTGAACAAAAACCATAAAATAAGCTTTTCATCAAGAACATTTTCTACTTTACTTGCTCTTGTTTAATTTCTTGTTCATCCTTTCCATGGATTGATTCTCCTTTTCTAAAGTAATCTTTTGTTTTGGTCCACTATGTTGTGTAACCAGCATGCCATAGCATATGTTGAAGGGGACAAGTATTATGGAGCAAAAGCAACTATTAATGTTTGGGAACCTAAAATACAACAGCCTAATGAGTTCAGCTTATCTCAGATTTGGGTGTTAGGTGGTTCTTTTGGTCAAGATCTTAACAGCATTGAAGCTGGTTGGCAGGTATATTGTCAATCACCTCAGTCCTCAGGAAATATGATACTAGTCGAATTAAAGTAAAAAAATTAGCAAGAACAGCCTAGAAGCTTAATTTTGTTACATTATGGTGTGTGATGGATGGATGCATATTGGTTTCAGGTCAGCCCTGATCTCTATGGTGACAACAACACTAGGCTCTTCACTTATTGGACTGTAAGCTTACAATTTTTGCTTTTACTTCCGCTCATTTAGCTGTAAATATCGAAGCCATTTGTAAAAGTTTTCCATGTGATTCTCTAATTTTTACTCTGATAATTGCAGAGTGATGCATATCAAGCAACCGGTTGCTACAACCTTCTCTGCTCAGGCTTTATTCAAGTCAACAGTGAAATTGCAATGGGTGCAAGCATCTCTCCTGTTTCTGCATTTCGGAATTCCCAATATGATATTAGCATTCTTGTCTGGAAGGTAAAATCCAAATTCACCCCTCACTGCTTTTTGTAAGTTGTTGGACACTTACCATAATTTATTGGTGATATATATTGATGAGGCTGATATAATATTTGTGCTGGAAAAGGTACCTGAATATGTTAATGAATAATAGTGCTGAAAAGACAGCATCATTATACTGATGCTGAGAATCTTGCAATTTTCTTTACCTACTTTTGTCTGTTGTACTCTAATTGTTATATTAACATTTAATGCATTTTCTAAATTTTCACTGTCTTCGGAGGTCATGGCTAAGTTCATTAACAATTTGGCTTAAGTTACACTTAACGTCTTTTTCTTCACTAGCTACACCATCATTACAGGATCCAAAAGAGGGGAACTGGTGGATGCAGTTTGGCAGTGACTATGTGTTGGGGTATTGGCCATCTTTCTTGTTCTCCTACTTAGCAGACAGTGCTTCCATGATTGAGTGGGGTGGAGAGGTAGTAAATTCAGAACCTGATGGGCAGCACACCTCAACCCAAATGGGCAGTGGTCATTTCCCAGAAGAAGGGTTTGGCAAATCAAGCTATTTCAGAAACATTCAAGTTGTTGACAGCTCCAACAATCTTAAGGCTCCTAAAGGACTTGGCATCTTCACTGAGCAATCCAACTGCTATGATGTTGAAACAGGCAGTAATGAAGATTGGGGACATTACTTTTACTATGGAGGCCCTGGCAGAAACTCCAATTGCCCATGAAGTTAGAAGGGTTAAAAAAAAAAAGTGGCATGAAAGAATGAAAAAACAAAGAAAAAGATGACCCTTTGAGGAGCACTGTACAATCAAATCTAGTATGAAATGTCCCTAGTAATCTCTCTATGTATACCACTTATTTTCCCTTTTTTTTTTTTTTTCGAGTTTTGTTAGGTTTGTTCAGTAAATGTAACCTCTGTAGTGGAATTTTTTTGATCCTTTTGTTTTCCTCTAAAAAAGTTCTTCATGTAAGTGAATGGGGGGGAGGGAAGTGGCCAAGTTTCTTGAAAAAAACTGTAGAGAAACAGGCCTTTGTCATTTTCTCTGTATTTCATTACTTAAATTACTCCACTCTTGGAGTGCTTTGTTAGTCTACTCAAATCAGATGAATGGAGCTTTCTGGTTTTGCCAACAAAAGAACAATTTTTATTTAGACACCACACAATAATAAATTCTATTCCTAACTAAAGAATGGAAAAGCTGTCCTGTTTACCAAACTTGTCAAATTTTGCTTTCTTTTTGGACTGGTGTGGATGGGGACTCTAAATGTGATATGTTTGAAAAAGATGTGAGACCATTTGGATGAGATTTGCATGTGAGTGGAACAAACTACTTTTTTAGTCTTGGGATTCTTGGTGCATTGCCTTTCTGTAAACAACCCCACCAGGCCACCACCACCACCACTCCCTCCAAATTTTGATATGTTTATTAGCTTTCCTATATTATATTCAAGCTCCTCCATTATGTCATTGTAATGGACTTAAAAGTATTTTTAGGATTGACATTTATATTACCCCCATTTAGAGAGTTTGTAAAGTGGATTCCATTTTTTGGGTGAAACTTTTGTATGGATTGAATGCAATATATTTGTAGTCCGTCCATATAAGAATGTTTAATGAAAGGAGTTTTAGGTTAAATTTCTCATGAAGAAGATGAAAGGCTGAAATGGGAAAATGGAGTATGAGACTTAGTTAAGTGGTCATCACAATCATATCACAAGCCCAAATTTTCCATGGCTTGGCCCAATGTATAAGGCCTGTTCTAAAAAATTGTATTCATAAGCTGCAGTAATGAAATTCTTATTATTATCATCTATATTATTTAAGAAAATTAATCAATTTATTTAGTTCTTTGAATAAATAATTGGCAAAAATGTGTAACGTGAAATATAAACTAAAACATCAAATTGAAATAAATATTTCAAAGTATACTATTTTATTAAGCAGAAGACTTTAAAGTTTGAATGTTCAATCTTTTTAAGTGAATATATAAAATTGCGCTAGAAAACTACAAAAGAAAATCCCAAAGACGTAAATTTCTTCCCTCATTAGTAACTATCCAGGTTAATTGGCCTTCATTTTCTTTACCTCTTTATTTTTTTTCCTTTTTTAAATTGCTTTCTTGGGTAAAAATGGGAGAAATAAGATAATTTGATTTAATTTCCAGATTATGAATAAAGCATTTATTTATTACAAGAGGCAAAATACCAAGGGGAACAGGCCCAATCCAATTCGAAGGAACAGCCCATTTGGCAATATATTGGGCCCCATTTTATCTGAAATTCCCAATTTCCACGGCAAAGGGCAATAAGCCCATTGAGTTTGAGAGTTCTCCTTTTGCTTCTTATGTCTTCGTTGAATTGATTATATATATCATTGCGCTATAACAATTATATCAATTAATATTCTGTAATACTCGAGATTTGTACTACTCATTTAATAAATATAGTTAATACATTTCATGCAACATATGTGATATTTATATTTTTAATTAATATTTCATAATACACTATATTTTATATAATATTAATTAAACTTTTGAAATTGTCACCTGATATTAGTTTTAAAATTCTTTAATTTAATTGGTTGAATTGATACTAAAATATGATGATCTAGGTGTCAACTATTAGATACCATTAGGATATAAGTGAGTGAAATGTGACACCATTATTTTTATCGGTGTAGGATAAACTATACAAATAAATTAAGTAGGGAGAAAATAGTAATAATAATGATAATAGTAATAATAATAATAAAATAAGGACACTATCATATTAATTAAAAGGGTATAAATTTTTATAAAAAATAAACTTAGGAGCTTATAAATAAATATTAAAAGTATTTTATATTAATTATATATAAAAATAATATATATATGTATACACATGTACAGTGTACGAATAAGATTTAATTCATGTTTAAGGAGTAGCTATACATATGTTATAATATATATTATATTAGAATTTTTTAGTTGTTAAGTAATAATTATTTATTAACACACACCACACTCACGATTAACACAAGAAAGGAAAGAAAGGAAGAAAAAGCATGACAGGAAAGGAAAGACGAGAGAGGGAGAGGGAGAGGGAGAGGGAGTTGCCCCAAAAAATTCAATCTTATAAATTTTAGTTTCTTCTCATTTTTATTCGGCTAAAAATATATATTTATACTGTTTATTTTTTATTTGAAAGAAAGTTTGTTGATTTAAATTAACTAATTATCTATATGTGAGACAATAATTAATATACAGCTTTAATTCAAAATTAGTTATAAAGATTTGATTTTGTTATTTTATATTAATGGGATGAATGAGTTAATTTATTTAAGGGATTGATTGCGGAGATTATAATACATCAATTACATAATATTATAATGAATTCAATACGAGAAATTAAGGTATTTAAAAGATTGTGATTGGGTTGAAATATAAATTTTAAAGTTTGATTGTTATTTAATTAAATTTAAGATTTAATATCTCATATGAGATTTGATATAGAAATCTATTGATAAATAATGAAAATTAAAACACTATACTTTTATAGGCTGCCTTATATTTAAGGTTAAGGAGGATAATTTTATTAACCTTCAGTAGGATATCAAATGTGAAAACTGAGTGAAAATTCATTTACAACTACAATACATGAACATAATATTTCGTGAATTATCTATATTACAGGTGATCATTGTACCTTGATGTGTGTATTGTTAATATTATACATACCTTATAGTGCATATATCACTTGGATGATGGGACATAAGATCTATTGTGTCATTGGACATGCTATTCATCAGAATTTATATGTCTATGTATAATACAAACTCACAATTGAGTTTTGCACGCATTATATTATTTTTAGAAAGAAAATATTTCGATTGACCAATATTAATGTACCGAAACCTATGTAGCTTATTTATATGATATTTTGGAGCGCCGCGAGTATTACTTATCGGAGGATTATAGGGGTTGACAAGGGATATGCCTCTGGTGGTTACAAGAGGATGGACCACTTGACTGTGCCCTTATTAACGCCACTGTTGGGAAGACTTTCGAAGGATCACAGGGGAAGACAAATGGTGGACCTCTAGTGATCCCAGGAGATAACCCCCGAACTGTGTCAATTTGTTTATGTCCATATGATTATTGATATTGTTGAAAACTCTATCTGATATATAGTTGGTGGGTCAAGGGCCAGTGAAGAAAAATAATTTTGAATGAAGTATTTTTGATACATGAGTTTACATTTTTGTCATGACTCATAGAAATGCATTGCATATATGTTAAATTATCCATTCAGCATACATGATTTTCACTTAGTGAGCATTAACTCACGTAATTCACATATTGTAGGTGAATTTGGTGATATTTGAATCATAGACTTACTGAGCAAACCGCTAGAGTTCCTATAGGTTATGAGGATCAGTATAAATTGATGATAACCTATTGGATTGGTTGTTAACTTATTTGATTTTGGAGTTTATTGTATTATATTTTTTGACTTATATTATGTGTTACTTTTAAAATTTATCTGTACATAAGTATGAAAATATTGTGGTTGTTATGGGTTCTCTGTAGGTATATATATATATATATATTAGTTTGTGAGTAAAAAAATAGTTTATTATTTATTAAATTATTATAGGGAGAAAAAAAAATTTCATGCATACACACATATTCTATTATGTCAAATTATACAATATGTATAATTGTGTAGTAATAGGGGTGTTACATAATCAATCCCTAATAATAATTTATAATTTAAAATTAACTAATCAACTATTATGAAAATAGATAAAAACTCACACTCCGATTAGATTTAAATCTAAGATCTCATAAGCTCGAAGTAGACTTTACCACTTAAATTTGACCTCATTAGTATTGACTTAAAGAGTTTAGGGGTAAGCCATAAAAATGTAACTTCTACATTACAATCAATATTATAATCAAATTGTTAGCGTCCATGTATTTTAAAAAATAAATCCAAATTATATTTAAAATACAACTAAAATTATAAATAATATCAAATTAAATGAATAGTAATAACTCGATTTTGCACCATTGCCATCAATACCTTGCAAGATGGTGACAATATGATGGCTTTACTTGGTCGAGCCCTATTTTTACTATTTACAAACGAATTCGGGTAGGTTTTGAATTTTTATTTTTAAATATATTTTATTTATTTTTTAAAAAAACTTTTTAAATATATTGTATATTTATGTAATTTTTTTAAAAAATGTATTTATTAAAAAATTTTAGTTTATTATTTTTAAAAAAATATATTTTTAAATAATTTTAAAATAATAAAATGAAGTTAATACATTTAACTCATCAAGTTCTTATGTGGGACCTAAATAATCTAGGAGTGACAAAACCTGCCCTTGCCATAATGTAGATTGCACCATTTGCTAAAACAACTATTAAGCATGGTGATAAAAGGCACTTATAGCTCCCCTATAAGTAACACAGTAGATAGTGGTTGGAGTACTAATATGAATATTTAGAATTCGATTTTTCATGGAGCTTTAAAAAGATTGGTTGATAGGTGATTCAAGTGTATTACTCCACCTGATAAGAGTGAGATATCGAATTATCAATCCAGTTGTGTATATACCGTGGACACCACGCGATTAATTTTACCCAATGAGTGTTATTGAGAGGTGAGTATTTACTTTACGACTTAGTTGGGTCGTAAATCTTGAATATTTATATATAAAATAAAAAATAAAAATAAAGGTACCTATATCAATAATCAAACAAACAACTATGATCAGTTTTATTTTTGGGCATCTGATTACATTCTAAAAACTTATTAAGAATGATCTCTGTCAAATCCTTATCACCCAAGCATGTTTTTCAAGTAATTAAGGACATAAATCACACTTATGTCTGAATAAACCTTTTAACTCCCATACTCTCCCACCCCATCATCTCCAGCTATCCACCTCTAAGATGACAAAACGTGCTAACACCCTATTGGTAGGTAACAACCACGCACCATCGCCGCACGTGAGCATCAAATTCTCTCGGACTATATTCCCAGCTGTTACTTTTATTATTTACAACCACAGGCTTAGATAATTGATTTTTAATTTTTTTAATACCCAAACCCGTACGCTTTTACTCTTTCTTCTCCACTCTCTCTCTCTCCTACTCCTTCTCTCTCTAGAAACCTAAAGCCCCGCCCTCTCTCTCTCTCTCTAATTTCATTCCTCTTTTTGTCAAAAAGTGTAGGGTTTTTAAAATCAGTACTCACTTGACTTTCCTTAGACATTTTCAGTCTTTTTTTTTTCTTTTTTTTTTTCCCCACTTCCTTTATGGATTTGACAAAGCTCGGAAATTAGGGCAAAACCCTAGCTTACTTTTTGTTGATTATGGTGGGGCCAGTTATTATGCTCAAAGAACCTAGCTTTCTTAGCTGAAATCTTCGTAGAAATGCCCCAATTTTCCTGAAATAGGTAAAATCTTGTGTATGCTTGAAAAAACTGTGTTCTATTGCTCATTGAAGTTGAAAGTGTCTGCTTTTACTTAATATTGAATGGGCCCGTGAGAATTGAACTGGTCATTTTTGTTTTATGGTTTTTATTCCTTTTAGTTTTGAATTTTCTGATAGTTTGAAATTTTTGCCTTGTGAATTTTTTGTTAGTTTCTTGATGTTTTCAGTTTTTGTGGTGGTTGTAGTTGATAGAGAAAGGCAGAGAAAATGGAAGGGGAGCCTGGGCTGATCCTGGCATGCGTAATTTCAGGGACCCTTTTCTCTGTCCTGGGTGCAGCTTCTTTTGTTTTACTGTGGTTGGTGAATTGGCGGCCTTGGCGCATTTATAGGTGACTACATTTTCTTCCCCTTCTTCCGTGTGTAGTTTTCTGTTGCCATTTGTTTTTTTTGGTCTTTTTATATGATTATACTGTGCTATAATCAAGTTACTAAATATTTAGATTGTGGTTATCTATATGTCTATGAGTATGGTATTTAAGTGTCTAATTGGACGCTTGAAGTAGGGCATGCCAAAATTGTTGAATTGGAATAAATAGGATTGGTCAAATGGGTCTCAGATTATGTAGTATTTGCAAATATGCATTATTTTTCCAGTTTTAATTGGAACTAGGAAAGCATTAATATGATACAAGAGAGATAGAAGTTTTAGAAGTTGGGATATGTGAGGTTAGGCTTTGTTGACTTAGTGACCTATTCAGAATAACGAAGGTTCAAGTGAAAAATCTCATCTAAAATTTATTGCAGCTCTGGAGTTCTTGCAGTCTGCTTCCTCGTCTTGGTATCTTTGTAATGGTGTTGAGAATCCAATATTGCTTAAAAGCATGATTACATATAAACTATCAAGGAGTGCTAGACTAGTTTCTCAACCTATGTCAATGTACTCTGAATATTATTGTTTAGTTGTTGTTGATTCAGCTGTCAGTAGCCCTTGTGTGGTGCTTGTGCTTATGACATTGGGCTTGAATAGACTAACTGCCACCTGCCTGCAGCGGAAATTACAAAAGAAAGCATGGAAACTATATTATTTTTTTGGTGTACTAAATCTCAAGCAGACCTCGTTGTGAGGCATTGGAAATAGAATATCAGAACTTTGTTCATTCTTTGGTTAATTAGTAAAGAAAGAATGGTCTATGAGTTTTGGATTATACGGGAAAGATATGTAGTGATTGTCTTGCTCTTTTTTTTTTCATTTATTTTTTGAAACATTTTTCTGTTCCTGGCTAAGAGCAAATGAAAATTCATCCTGACATATTTATGTTTTTTTTTTTCATTTATTTAATTTGCTAGTTTCTCTTCCCAATAGTCCCAATAGAACTTTTTCTTTTGATACTATGCCAAAGTTATGAACCCATCTTAAATCTCTGGCTTTCTTTCCTCTCTGTTTATTTACTCTGGTGTTTATGTCACTCAATTTATAAGAAATAAGAATCCAGGGGGACAAGAACATCTAGTCTAGTCTTAGTTGCTAATGGAGCAGTTTTTGTATTTTTTTTAAAACAAAACTATTGGCATTTCTGAAGGTAAAAATTTGGATTTTTACTGTGAAGTTAAGGTAGCCTTTGGGAAGAACCTTAACTGGTCCTAATAGGTAATTATGCTAGTTTATTCTGAATTTTTTTGGTAACCTGATTTGTTAAGTATTAATTTATGAATAAGATGATCAATTTTGGGCTCAAAAAAGGGTTCTGCTTGGTTTATGGTAGATATTAAAAGCAATGGAATGCAAGAACCAACTTTAAACAGTTGAATATGGTGGATTGATTTCAATTTCTTATCATTATTAGCACTAACATCTCAGAATAGAATAATATTTACTAGGCACATGTTATATCCCCTGTAGAATTAAAAAGTTGATTTTTCACCTTAAGCAGCATCTCAATTAAAACCATTTAATCAAAAAGTATTTTATGTACATCTCTTTTAACCTTCTGAAGTTTCTTCCTGTATAACAACTTAACATATTCAAGAAGACCCTAAAAGTGGAATATTACACTGGAGAGAATATTTTTGGAGTGAAACTTGATCAACAATCTGGCAAAAAGAATTGTGTTTTCCAAAATTGAAATATTCAATTAATCATAAAACAAACACAGTAGTCGATATGTACTGAGCACGTTCCTTAATTTAATTTGTACAACTTGATGACTTTTCTCTGATGCTTCACTAGTATTTCTTGAACTTTGAAACAGGCGGGTTTTTTGGGAATTGGTCAAATATTGAGATATAGAGTGAATTATTATGTTCATATCTAGAAACTAGGGCATTTTTGCTGAGAATGAGTAAAGTTTGGCACTAAAATTTTTTCACTGTCCTGTAACTGAGCCAAAATTTGTCAATTCTGATAGCGAATTTTTGAGTTTGCCATGGATTGCATTTGGTTAATTAGTTCCGAGCACCTGAAAGAATTTTAATACTTATCCAAAAACCTTGAACTATTAAACAGAGAACACGGAGTCTTAATATCTAATTAAAAAGGGTCTCTTTTCTCTGTGATATGATGCATCTTACACAAGGGGTATGGGTGTATAATTGGGATATGAAACCAGTGAGAGTGATATAAGTTGTTGAGTTAGCACCGTTCAATCTATTGGTGATGTTTGCCTTCGCCTTTGGTTATTTTTAACTTAATCACATAGAGCTGTTGGGTGCTTTAGTTTTCTTTGGTCGACCTCTTTTTCTTGATTAATCTGGATTGTCTTAGTGACATATCTGTCTACATGCATATTTATATATGTTGTTTTTCTGCAATTCATGTGGAAAAGCCGATAAAGAAGCAGAGAATTATCTGTAGAAGGGCGATGATATCCACTCAATCTGATGCCATTTTACTACTTTGAAAAAGCTGGACTTGTTCAGCCTCTTTTCATTGCTTCCAATTTTATCCTCATTTTTGTCCCAATTTTTTTGTGGTTTAGAAGATGATCTTTTCGCTCAACAAATCTGTTTCCCCCCTTTTTTGAGTTCATGATTAATTAATTTTGGCAGGCCACGGCGCTCTACTTTCTGATTAAGGTGGTTCGATATCCTTGTAAAACTTAATTTATTTTTTCCCTCCTCTTGCCCCGTCCAGTTATCCGAGTCAAAACTTTCCTTTTGTGCATAAATACAGTCAGTCGTCTTTCTAAATTACTTTTATGATTAAGTTTGAAGTTAACTTTGCTTTCAACATTTATGATTCTTTTTGAGAAAATAAGACATGCTTCAGTGTGAACTTGATGAACTAATTATTTTGACTGAATTCTTCTTCATCGCCACTTTTGCAGTTGGATCTTTGCTAGAAAATGGCCAGATTTCTTGCAAGGACCTCAACTGGGAATATTATGTGGTCTTCTTTCCCTCTGTTCATGGATGATTGTCATTGCACCTGTCCTGGTGCTTGTTGCATGGGGATGCTGGTTAATAGTGATATTAGGGCGAGACATAATTGGTCTAGCTGTTATAATGGCTGGAGTTGCTCTACTTCTGGCATTCTATTCCATAATGCTCTGGTGGAGAACACAATGGCAAAGCTCAAGTATGTATCTCCTATTCCTTTTCCATATCTGAATTTTTGACAAGAAGGAGATGAAAACTTGTGTTTACAAGCTATACATTGTCCACTGAATAACGCTTGGGTTTAACTGATTGTGTATCAATGTGATTACTTTTACTCGTTAAACACTAAGGCTTGATTTTGTTCAATTTCATCAAATCCAATCTCCAGCTGTTTATTGATGTGAAACTCACTTGGATAACAGACTTATGTGTAGCAGACCGTGGAATAAAAAATTAAAGTATTCAATTTTTGTGAAGTTAAGAGCTGATGTCATTCCTCAAGTTATGCCATCCTAGATTGAAAAGTTAAAAATTTTCAGGCATTTGAAGCTATAAAATATTATTCTCATTTCTCCCCTTCCATTACTCTTTTCTTTTCTTTCTGCAGATCCCCTTAGTTCAACTGATTTTGGAGTTGATTTACTTTAAACAAAATTAATGTCATCTGAAATAAAGTATTCTGTTTCATTGGTATGTTTATTCACAGTTTTTCCCTATGGAAATGACACAACTCGTGTTTCAGTGATTTATGACCGTTTCATGTTTCCTGTCCTTTAAGATTCAACATAGTGATTTGTTACAGGATCAAGTTTTCTCCTCTCTTTTCTATTGAACTTTTCTTGAACAAAATTTGGAAGCCTCCTTGTAATCTGAAATGTAGTGTTGCTGCAGAAAATAAAAAAGTTTGAAGGGTTGGTTTATAATTTCTTTTTCCCCACTGTTTTTAAGTTGGGATTTTCAAAATTGGAATACATAGTAAAAGTCGATAACAAAGGTTTTGATGAGCTTGCAGAGATGTTATTGAATCTGTTTTATAGTGCTCAGAACCCTTTTACTTGGGTCACAGTTTTTGAGTTATTTTAACGAAAGTGGGCCCATTATCTTGATACACACTTTCTTGGCCTGTAGAGTTTTCTGCTTTCAGAGAGCCTAGTGCAAAAGATGGTGGCGGATCCATGCTGCAAGATGTTTTTCCATTTAATGGATATAACTTCTGAAGTATTGCAACGATAGGGATGTGATCTCTGCATTGAATATTTTTTTTTAAAAAAGTGTCCTTTTGCATCCAACCACTTGTAACTCCAAACTTGTCACCGTCTCCTTTATATTTGATTAGAGAAAGCTGGTGCCATCCTTATTCTTTCCTAACATTCTTCATCAAGGTGCATCTTCCATCACCACCACCACCACCACCCTTTTTATACTTCCACCTCCAGAGTGAGCTCTGCCTATGTCTCGACCACCGTCCCCAAAATCTCTGATCGCTTGCTGTCCGGCCTCCACCGTGAGCTCTCTCACAGCTGGTTGTCCCACCTTGTCCTCCAGACTGTTTGCATCTAGGCAAATGGAATAGGCTGAGGTACTAATGTGGAGATGATCTGATTGGTGGTTGATGTGTCATCCTGAAATAGCCAAAAAAAAAAATAAAAAAAAAAAATGAAGAAAGAGAGATGTTCTTAAATGCGGTGGGAATGCAAGTGCTGGCAATGGATTGAGGGAAGATGGGGGCTGTTGGACTATGTTTTTGAGAGGAGAGAGAACTGCTGTAGGCTGTTGGAAGGGAGAGAGGAAAATCAGTGTAGAGGAAGCATCATGGTGGGTAGAAGACAGTTATTGAGTTGGATTGCTTTGTTGGGGCTGCCATTTGCTCTGTTTCTTTAAAAAAAATTAAAATTTACTGTGGATTTTTACCTCTTCAATATGTTTATGTTGATAAGGGTGTGATTATAGTTGAGGTCGCTGGTAGGCTGGCCTGGACATATGAGAATTTATTTTAGAATGAGTTTCAAACATTTTCATCCAAATGCATTTAAAGTTTTCAACATATTCCCGACACGTCACTGGCCAATTCTCAATATTTGACCATACTTTTCCAAAGCCTTGCTCAAAAACCCAAAAAATGGCAGAAAACAGAAGCAAAAATGTAATAAAGCTCCTAGATATATGTATTGAAATATGGTCATCCTTGCTAAATAGATTGAAATCTGTGGCTGCTTGTTTATATTATATATGCAATTCATTCTAGTGAATTTAATCCTTACAGCAACCTTCCACAGGGGCTGTTGCTGTTCTTCTTCTTCTGGCTGTTGGATTGCTTTGTGCATACGAACTTTGTGCTGTATATGTTACAGCGGGTGCGAAGGCATCCGAGCGGTATTCACCTTCAGGCTTTTTCTTTGGTGTGTCAGCAATTGCCCTCGCGATCAACATGCTCTTCATCTGTAGAATGGTTTTCAATGGTACGCCATTCATTGTTTTCTATGGGCGTCAAAATTAATTTAGTATTATGTTATTTCCTTTTTGACATTTGTGTTTTTGGTAATCATTTACATTTGAGTCCTGGCAGGGAATGGTATAGATATTGACGAATATGTGAGAAGAGCATATAAATTTGCTTACTCTGATTGTATCGAAGTGGGTCCCGTGTCTTGCTTACCTGAACCACCAGATCCCAATGAACTATACCCTCGACAAACTAGAAGGCAAGTCTTACTTTTAGTTGTTTGTATTAATCTCAATTGTGCTTCCCCCATTGGACACTCAACGATATATTTTTCCTTGTGAGTATCATTACCGATGCTCTTCTGAATTATGCCTTAATTGCATTTACATTTGCCCATATGGTAGTCGACCATGGAATTTTCTCTTTTTGTTACTCCATTTGGTAGTATATTATGTTAAGTTTTCTTGCCTATGTTGTTACTTGTACCTTTCTCATTTGATTTAACTATTGCAGGGCATTGCACCTTGGGCTTCTCTATCTTGGTTCCCTTTTGGTTCTGCTTGTGTATTCGATCTTGTATGGCTTGACAGCCAAAGAGTCACACTGGCTTGGAGCAATTACATCAGCTGCAGTTATAATTCTTGGTATATCGACTAGACAAATTAGTGTATAATTTCCATTTCTGCTAGTTCTTATCATTCGTTGTATATCATCCTAATTTTCTTTTTCCTCTAGATTGGAATGTGGGGACTTGCCTGTATGGATTTAAGCTTCTTAAAAGTCGTGTTGCTGCACTTTTTGTTGCTGGGACATCCCGTGTCTTCCTAATATGTTTTGGAGTTCATTACTGGTTTGTTCATCCCTTGTGGCAGCATATTCTACATTATTTAAGTTTTTGTATATTTTTGGTCTAGTTTGTCATGAGTTGTACCCCAATTTCTTTATTACAGGTACCTAGGACACTGTTTAAGCTATGCTGTTGTGGCATCTGTACTACTTGGTGCTGCTGTTTCTCGTCATTTATCTGTTACTAACCCATCAGCTGCAAGAAGAGATGCCTTGGAGGGTACTGTAATTCGCCTCAGAGAAGGATTCCGTAAAAAAGAGCTGAACTGCTCATCCAGCTCGTCTGAAGGCTGTGGCTCAAGTGTAAAACGTAGTAGTAGTGCAGATGCTGCTCACCTTGGTAATGGTACAGCACCTTGTATTGGTGACGTTACTAGTTGGAATAACGTTGAAGGAATTCATAGTGAGAAGAGCATGGATAGTGGAAGGCCAAGTTTCGCATTACGTAGTAGTTCTTGTCGTTCAGTAGTACAAGAAACTGAAATTGGGCCGTCATATACAGATAAAAGTTTTGACCGTAATAACTCTTTGCTTGTTTGTTCTAGTAGTGGTCTGGAAAGCCAGGGATGCGAGTCTAGTGCATCTAATTCTGCAAATCAAGCTCTGGACTTGAATCTGGCACTTGCTTTCCAGGAAAAGATGAGTGATCCAAGGATTACATCTATGTTGAAAAGAAGAGCAAGACAGGGAGAGCTTGAACTTACCAGTTTACTGCAAGATAAAGGACTAGATCCTAGTTTTGCGGTGATGCTGAAGGAGAATGGATTGGATCCTATGATCCTTGCATTACTGCAAAGAAGTAGTTTAGATGCAGATAGAGATCACCGCGACAATACTAACATGACTGTGATTGACTCAAACAGCGTTGATAATAGGCCGCCTAATCAAATCTCATTTTCTGAGGAGCTTAGGCTCCATGGATTGGAGAAATGGCTTCAACTTTGTAGAGTAGTCTTGCACTATATGGCAGGTACCCCAGAACGATCGTGGCTTCTATTCAGTTTTGTCTTTAGCATGGAGACCACTACTGTAGCCATTTTCCGACCCAACACAATAGATCTGATAAATGCTGCGCATCAACAGGTATTCTGCCATTAAAATATATAGCATGTTTTCCATTGTTTGTGACGATATCATAAAATCTTTGATATGCTTTGTTTTTCAACACCTTAAACTCTCACGTACAAGTTTGGTGTTCCTTTTTTGGCAGTTTGAATTTGGCATAGCAGTGCTGCTATTGTCTCCTGTTGTCTGGTCAATCATGGCTTTCCTTAGGACGCTTCAATCTGAAGAATTATCTGCGACTTCAAAACCTTGGAAGGTAATGTGGTCATATACACTCCTCGATGATTGTTTAAGAATGTGTTTTACTTGTTATTTCACATGTTCAGATTTTGACTTTTACAGATCATTTTTTTTGCAGTTTAATTTTTTAATGTGCTCAAGATATTTATTTTATGCTTCTTCTTTTTTCAGTTAAGACTTGAATATTGAGGAGTACCATACTTCAAGCCACCTTCTCCTTCCCTTGATGCCTCTTCTTGCATAGAACTTGCTTTTAAATACAAGTGATGGAATTTTGTGTATTCGTGCATGGTTATCAAATTTTTTTTTTTTTTGGCCTGTACGTAATGAAGCTTGGGAGTGTAATGTTATCCTGACTTTTCTGGTCTATGGTGCTCAAAATGGAATACTATGCATTATCATTTGTCGTTTTCTTTTGATTTATGGCACTTCTCTTGGCATTGAATTTTCATGTATTTTCTTTTGTCTTTTATGTTGTCCAGTATGGCTTTGTTGCTTGGTTAGTGAGCTCTTCTGTAGGATTGTTGCTTTCGTTCTTAAGGTATGATGTCTTGAAATCATGTCTTATATCCTTAAACTACCTTCACCCTTACTATGCTGCCAATGTGGCAGTCTTGTTAGCTATTGACATGAATTCAATCCTGATTGTAAATGTTTCTGCAGCAAGTCGTCAGTTCTTCTGGGATTGTCTTTGACGGTACCCCTGATGGTCGCATGCCTGTCTATTGGCATTCCCATATGGATTCGCAATGGTTACCAGTTTTGGGTTTCTGGTGGTGTTAATGCAAGTCGTGCAGGAAATCATGCAATTATTGGGAAGAAGGAGGTATGCCTTTTACTTTTCTGGGAATTTATTGTTAGTTATTTTGTCTAACAGGATGGATTGCTGATAGAATAGATGGTGCATCTTACTTCATGCCATATTATGATGCAGGTTATCAGGTTAATGCAAAGACCATGCCCTTTCTGTTATATCTTCTGATTTCGTTTGACTAAGTCATTGTTGGAATGCAGAATATAGATTATCATGTAATTTAGCCCCATATATTTAGAGGCTTACATGAGGCTTCATTATTTATTTTGTCTCTCTCTTCTGACCAAGCTGGCTCACTTGAGATCGATGAGCAATTAGCTCGAAATTTTCCTAGTTTGCTTGTTTTGTGAGGAGCTAAAGCTGCAAGTCCCCCATTGTTATATATATTTTGTCCTAATAACTATGGCTATTCCATCATTTAAAATTTCAACATAATGCTATTCGTCTTGGATCTTTGAAGGACGTTAATCAGAAGGTGCATGATGATGGGTTAAAACAATATATAGTGCCAGCCCTAATAAGACCTCACCATTTCTATTATCGAAATTCTTGCGCCTTACAGTTCATCATTTCTTCTTCAAACTCTAATTGAGTTTGTTGTTTGTTTTTGACATGCTGTGGTGGTATGTTCTTTCACAAAACTTCAGTGAAATCCGTTGTTTAATAAACTGTGTAACTTAAATTTGTGAATGCTGTCATTATTTGTATGTACAATATGTACAATAGGAGTTACGACTTTTCCTTCACTTTCTTGCTTTTGTAATTGATGAAATTATCCCGTTTTGTTTCAGGGTATTATTCTTTTTATCTGTATATCCTTATTTGCTGGATCTGTATTAGCTCTTGGTGGAATCATATCTGCAAAGCCTTTGGATGATTTAAGCTACAAGGGGTGGACTGGTGATCAGAAAAGTGTTTCATCTCCCTATGCATCATCTGTATATCTTGGCTGGGCTATGGCTACTGCAATTGCCTTGATAGTTACTGGTGTGCTGCCAATAGTGTCATGGTTTGCAACTTATCGATTTTCTCTCTCATCTGCTGTATGTATTGGATTGTTTGCAGGTGAACTGTCATTTTTTATTTCGTTATCACTCTTTTCCCCTACACTTTGAATCATCATTGTTTAAATTTGATTCCATTCATGGGCTTTGTGTGACATTGCGTTCCTAAGGTCTTGTTCCCTCCTTTTGTAGCTGTCCTTGTGTCATTTTGTGGGGCATCATATTTAAAGGTTGTCAATTCAAGGAACAATCATATTCCAACAGAGGCTGACTTTCTTGCTGCTTTGCTTCCATTGATTTGCATGCCCGCAATATTGTCACTGTGTTCCGGTTTGCTCAAATGGTATGTGATTACGAATATGATTTAAGCAATTACACTTCCTGACTCGATGATTGTTAAATCCATGAGAATTTATGTTCATGGAATGGTATGTTTAAGAGTGATTGAAAACTTTAACATTTTTAGTTTATGATTGCAGGAAAGATGACAACTGGAAACTTTCTCGGGGTGCTTATATTTTCATAATTATTGGTCTTGTTCTATTACTTGGTGCAATTTCAGCGATTACAATTACAATTCAACCATGGACGGTTAGTAAACATTTTTAGTGCAACTTTATTTTGCATTTTATGTCATTTTAGCTCTACCTAAGCTGATGTTTCTTTCTATTGGTACAGATTGGTGCAGCATTCCTTTTAGTTGTTCTTCTTCTGGTTCTGGCCATAGGTGTCATTCACTACTGGGCTTCAAACAATTTTTATTTGACACGATTTCAGATGTTATTTGTTTGTTTCCTTGCTTTTCTTTTGGCTTTGGCAGCATTCTTTGTTGGCTGGTTTCAAGGTAAAGCATTTCTTCATCTGGCCCTGTACCTAATAATGGAACAATTGCGTTATCTGACTTCCTTTATCTACTTTATCAAATTTCTCATTTACGTGATGTGACCTATTCTAACAAGGTACATGACATTATAAATTATTTGTGTTTCCCAGATAAAGCTTTTATTGGTGCATCTGTCGGCTACTTCTCATTTCTTTTCTTGTTGGCTGGAAGGGCATTAACTGTGAGTAACATCTTACTTTAGAACATCCAGACCTGAAGATGCCCCTTCACTTTCGCCTAGTCTATGAAACAAAAAGCTATTAATCTTGTCTGGATTTGTTATATCTTATTTTATGTTTCTGCACGTACTTTGCAGGTGCTTCTTTCTCCTCCTATATTGGTTTATTCTCCAAGGGTATTGCCTGTATATGTTTATGATGCTCATGCAGATTGTGGAAAAAATGTCAGGTGTGTTAGGCTCCTCTATTATTTTGCTGCAAGCAGATAAAAAAAGTTACTTTATTACATCTGATTTTATATTCAGTTCTGTGGGTAAGCAACCTGCTGCTTAGTTTCTAATCATCTGTGATCTTATGATTTTGTACAGCGCTGCATTTCTTGTGCTTTATGGGATTGCATTGGCAATTGAAGGCTGGGGTGTTGTTGCCAGTATAAAAATTTATCCTCCTTTTGCTGGTGCTGCTGTATCAGCTATTACACTTGTTGTTGCTTTTGGCTTTGCTGTCTCACGTTCATGTTTAACTCTTGAGGTTTTATCAGTTACCTTGGCCTCATTCTCACAATCTAGCATTTTAAAAATATCGCATTGACATTAGCATGCATACAGCTCTTCTCTTTTAAAAGACCACCTTGGAACATGTCTTGATTCTACCATCCCTAAATTGTTTCTGATCTTGCATATTTCTGCATTTTGCTCCCTTTCTTCTGTAACATATTGTTTTCACTTAGATGGTGGAAGATGCTGTTCACTTCCTTAGTAAGGAAACTGTAATTCAGGCAATTGCTAGATCGGCAACCAAGGTGAGTCCATTGTAGTTGCCACTTGACATCTCAATAAGATTTCATCTCTCTTTTCTGAGTTTGCTGTTTAAATGAAGTTTGTTGTACCTTCATTTTTTCTTACTTTTCAGTTTCTCAACATAATAGTTATACCTGTGAAAGTTTTTCTCTTTTAGATTTTTCATTATAATTTGTTTGTTTTCTTGCAAATTATGAAGTTTCTAGTCTAATGGTTGGCTATCTTGAAACAAGGAGTTTTCAGCTAAATGATATCATAATATGTGAATTTTTTTTGTATTTATAATATTTAGCATGTGTGTATTTTTGTCGAAGTCTTGCAAGGTCAATAAAATTTGCACATAATTCCATGCCTGATATCATCTGCTTAAGCACCCTTCTTTATTTTATCTTTACCCCATCCCTATGAAGAAATGATGCAGTAATGCAATGAAGAAATGAAATGGACTAAGACTAGAAATTGTAATGGGAATCACATAAAGAACCTTTCTGCTGGCTACTTCTCTGATTTAACTAAGTTTCAGTTGCTTTGTTAATCATGCTGAAAGATTTAACTTTTGTTTAAGTGATGTGTGTGCTTGCTTGGATCTAAAACTCAATCACGTTCCCTGCAGACGAGAAATGCTTTATCTGGAACATACACTGCTCCTCAGAGATCAGCCAGTTCAGCAGCGCTTCTGGTTGGAGATCCTACTATTGCGAGGGATAGGGCAGGGAATTTTGTGCTTCCCAGGGCTGATGTTGTTAAATTAAGAGATCGTTTGAGAAATGAAGAACTGGCTGCAGGATCAGTCTTCTCCAGATTGAGAAGTTGGAGGATATTACGGCATGAAGTTACCAATGATGTAGGTTACAGGAGAGAAATGTGTGCCCATGCCAGAATTCTCGCTCTGGAAGAAGCAATTGATACTGAATGGGTTTACATGTGGGATAAATTTGGTGGTTATTTACTTCTTTTGCTTGGTTTGACTGCCAAGGCAGAAAGGGTGCAGGTAATTACAGTGATTATGCTTGCCATGGATCGTCTCTTTGATGTTATCTGCTGATGATCTTCTACCCTGTTTTTGTGCTTATCCAGGATGAGGTTCGCTTGAGATTGTTCCTGGATAGCATAGGTTTTTCAGATCTAAGTGCAAGAAAAATTAAGAAGTGGATGCCTGAAGACCGTAGACAATTTGAAATTATACAAGAGAGGTTAGAAAGTTCTTTTTACAAATTTGAGTTCCATAGCATTTCATTGCCTTTTCCCTGTTATTCTGATATTTCTTTGTTGATGCTTGTAGTTACATAAGAGAGAAGGAGATGGAAGAGGAAGCTTTGATGCAGAGGCGTGAAGAGGAAGGAAGGGGTAAAGAAAGGAGAAAAGCTCTTCTGGAGAAGGAGGAACGTAAATGGAAGGAGATTGAGGCTTCTCTCATATCATCTATTCCTAATGCTGGCAACAGGGAGGCTGCAGCCATGGCAGCTGCAGTTCGTGCTGTAGGAGGTGATTCAGTAATCGATGATTCCTTTGCACGTGAGCGAGTCTCAAGCATTGCTCGTAGAATACGTGCTACTCAGTTATCTCAACGGGCACTGCAGGTCACTTTTGTTAATGCTACAATTCAATTAATTAAACTTCAATGATATGACGTGCCAAACTCTCTACTTTTGAGTCTAATAACTATTGTGTAGAGGTAATTGTGGACATAATAACGGTATGTTTGACTACAGGTTACTGAGATTCTGTTCCTTTTCTATTTTGAGTAGGTGGGATGCATTGCCTGGTTGACTTGATGTAGGCAATTTGTCTAGTTTGGAGCTTAAGAAAGACTTGTATAGATTGCTGATGCCACATTTTTCCTTTCTTTGAACTTCTATACTGTTACAGACTGGACTTGCTGGTGCTGTATGTGTTCTTGATGATGAACCCACAACAAGTGGCAGGCACTGTGGCCAGATTGATCCTACTTTATGTCAGAGCCAGAAGGTCAGCTTCTCTATTGCTGTGATGATCCAACCTGAGTCTGGGCCAGTATGTCTCTTGGGCACTGAATTTCAGCGAAAAGTTTGTTGGGAAATTCTTGTGGCTGGTTCTGAACAAGGGATTGAGGCTGGTCAAGTTGGCCTCCGTTTAATCACAAAAGGTGATAGACAGACTACTGTTGCAAAGGAGTGGAGTATAAGTTCATCCAGTATTGCAGATGGAAGGTTTGTGGCTCTGGATTTTGTGTCAACACTCTATACTCTGCCATTTTAGATGTTTTTGGACTTCTGAAGTTTGTTATTGTTTGATGCCCTATCTTTCCTTTTTCTTTGGTAATCTCTTGGTTTTCTTTCTCTTGTGTTTGCTATTTTTGCTGTTTAATGCTTTCCTCATGTTACATTTAAACCTGATTGATTTCAGGCAGCTTTATGTTTCTCTGAAAATTCTGTCTTGCAGGTGGCATATTATCACAATGACTATCGATGCTGATTTAGGTGAGGCAACTTGCTTCATTGATGGTGGTTATGATGGCTATCAGACTGGACTTCCACTTAACGTGGGAAATGGCATATGGGAACAAGGAACAGACATTTGGGTTGGTGTTAGACCACCAACAGATATGGATGCATTTGGGAGGTCAGATAGTGAAGGCACTGAGTCCAAGATGCATGTAATGGATGTTTTCCTATGGGGAAGGTGCTTAAATGAAGATGAGATCGCTGCTCTTCCAGCTGCCATGGGTTCTGGAGATTACAACTCTACTGATCACCCCGATGATAACTGGCAGTGGGCAGATTCTCCTCCGAGGTTTGTTCTTCTTTTTGTCAACTTTATTTCTGGTTCTGGACTGCCTTACAAGTGTGAATGTTCTAATATGCAGTAAACTATTCTCTGATTGCTCGAGTGTGTGCCATTTCACTTAGGTTGAGGACTGGGAGAGCGATCCTGCTGAGGTTGATCTCTATGACAGAGATGAGGTAGATTGGGATGGACAGTATTCAAGTGGGAGGAAGAGAAGATCAGATCGGGAAGGGCTCATTGTAGATGTAGACTCTTTTGCTAGAAGGTTGAGGAAACCTAGGGTGGAGACTCAGGAGGAAATCAATCAACGTATGCGCTCAGTAGAATTGGCTGTTAAAGAAGCTCTCTTGGCAAGAGGAGAACCAAATTTTACTGATCAAGAGTTCCCGCCAAATGATCGTTCATTATTTGTTGATCCTGACAACCGCCCATCAAAGTTACAGGTAACTTTTCCACGAATATTGCCTGTGAGTAGTAGTGCTTATTTTGTCTTGTTTTGCCATTTTAGTGCACTATGTGGGCTGCCTAACTTAGCTTGATGTTTATCATAGGTTGTTTCCCAATGGATGAGACCTATTGAAATAGTCAAAGAGAAGCATCTGGATTCTAGTCCATGCTTATTTTCAGGAACAGCAAATCCTTCTGATGTTTGTCAGGTTCTGCCCATCTTGCATGTTCCTCCCTCCTCTTTGTCTGAGCATGCGTTATATATTCATTTGTATGTGTGTTGTAGTTGGTGCTGTCTCTCTGTCACTTATTATGGATAAGGGAAGCATCAATTCTGTATTTAATTGTTCTGCTTAGTGCTCTAAATATATCTTGAACAGGGTCGATTGGGTGATTGTTGGTTTTTGAGTGCTGTTGCTGTGCTGACTGAGGTTTCACGCATATCAGAAGTCATTATTACTCCGGACTATAATGAAGAAGGAATTTATACAGTTCGTTTTTGCATTCAGGTGATCCAGTTTTTCTTGTCACATTTATTTCTCCTCCTTGTTGAATTGTTAGGTACTTTTATGTCCTGGAATTGTTCCACTGCATCATGCATCGCCTTATGCATATAAGAATTCGGCATTCCCACACTTCAACTGATGGTATTTTTGGTGTTGTCATTAGTGTAGTTTTAAATGTAGTGCTTGAATATTAAATTGTTATTTAACAACTACTTGAAAACATATTCTAGCAACTGTGTGCGCTGCTGTTTTGATGATTATTTTTTGTGTTTCTGGGGGTTATATGATACTAACTCTGCATATATGTTTGTGTGCGCGCCGCCTTCTTTTTTTTAGGTCATAATATTTCTCATTGGCTGGTTTACTTTGGAGCTAATATTAGCTTTTCTTTATTTTAGGGGGAATGGGTTCCTGTAGTTGTAGATGACTGGATCCCATGTGAATCACCAGGCAAACCTGCATTCGCGACCAGCAGGAAGGGCAATGAATTATGGGTCTCTTTACTGGAAAAGGCATATGCTAAGCTTCATGGATCATATGAAGCGTTGGAAGGTGGGCTTGTTCAAGATGCTCTTGTGGACCTTACAGGAGGTGCTGGTGAGGAGATTGACATGAGAAGTGCTCAATCCCAAATTGATCTTGCTAGTGGAAGACTATGGTCTCAACTATTACGCTTCAAACAAGAGGGCTTTTTGCTTGGTGCTGGTAGTCCTTCCGGGTCAGATGTGCATGTATCTTCTTCTGGAATTGTGCAAGGGCATGCTTACTCAATATTGCAGGTATGCCAATGTGGTGTGTATCTGAAACATCTTAGTGCCAGGTGATGGAACTTTGAATATGCTGATCACTTTTTTGCATATTATAATTGCTCAGGTGCGTGAAGTAGATGGCCACAAACTTGTTCAGATCAGAAATCCATGGGCAAACGAGGTTGAGTGGAATGGCCCTTGGTCTGATTCATCACCTGAATGGACAGATAGGATGAAGCACAAGCTCAAGCATGTCCCACAGGTTAATTGAATTTTCTACTCCCTCGAACTGGTCATCAATTTTTGTACTCTTTCAAGATTGATGTTGCCACTAACAACAGCATAATATGCTCATTAACTTGCATGAAAATGACACTCATGGAAGTTCAATCTACTTTTTTGAAATGTCTAATGATGCAAATTTGGAACAGGCAAAAGATGGTATATTTTGGATGTCGTGGCAAGATTTTCAAATACACTTCAGATCAATATATGTATGCCGTGTGTATCCACCAGAAATGCGTTACTCTGTCCATAGTCAGTGGCGTGGTTACAGTGCTGGAGGTTGCCAAGACTATGATACTTGGCACCAAAACCCACAGTTTCGATTGAGAGCCACTGGGTCTGATGCATCATTACCTATTCATGTATTCATTACATTAACTCAGGTATAGTCTGTTTATTATTAGGCAAGCTTATTGGTGATTATAAACTATGGTCTTCTGTTGGTTTAACCTAAGTAAGTGGTTATTGCTAGGGGGTGAGCTTTTCGAGAACGACAGCTGGTTTCAGGAATTATCAATCAAGCCATGATTCAATGATGTTTTACATAGGGATGAGGATTCTCAAGACCCGTGGCCGCAGAGCTGCCTACAACATTTACTTGCATGAATCAGTTGGTGGAACTGATTATGTCAATTCTCGGGAAATATCATGTGAAATGGTCCTGGATCCTGATCCAAAGGGGTACACGATTGTTCCGACCACAATACACCCTGGAGAAGAGGCACCCTTTGTTCTATCTGTGTTCACTAAATCCTCGATATCACTTGAAGCTTTATAGCATGCAGTGACTGCATTCACATGCTTCTGGGGTTCAGAGTGCCTCGACAAGGGGCCTGCCTTGCTTGGTTGTCCCTTAGTCACTCGTTTGCCCGCCAGTCAGACACTCAAAATTGGTGGCGAAATAACATGGTAATTTTCTTAAGCTGGGTCCTAGTATACTTCTTTGCTTTATATTAGATGTCCGTATTGTGTCTTTTTTTCCTCATGTTTTGAGTAGTGAAATTGATTCAATCAACTGATATTGCCCGAGAGTCTTGAAATTTATTAGCCCCCCATCATTGCACATGTTAGAATAGGATATAATCTGGATGGCTTTGTTTTTCATGAATCGACAAATTTTGTCTTCATGTTATGAAGTTTTCAAATACTTGCAATGCTCGTTACTTATACGATTACAAGTTGTGCATGATTTCCACCAGAATCCCGACTTACAGGTGGTTTTTTACCAACTTCACAGCTATACTTCATATCTCAAACGGGCTCCTGCTAATAAGCACCCACGTACGATTGCTGTAAGGACCGGCCAATCAAATGTTGTGAGCAGCTTCTCTTCATGCTTGGGAAATTTGACCCGGCTTCACCCAAATGGGTTCTCGGGGTGAAAAAATGTGTACATGTGTAGATGTAAGAACATAGGAAGTAGCCTTGTAAATGAGCAGTAAACAGGAAAAAGGGTTCAAAGAAATAGGATAATAGTTCAGCATAAGCTTTGTAGAGAGTTACAGAAGAGCAATGTGGCTGAGGCAAATGAGTCTTTAGCTGCAATTTTGTAGCTTATGGATAGATAGGTGCAAGTCAATTGTACAAATATTTGTTTTCATGAGGAACTCAGCTTTGCTTACATCTTGGTTGCCCTTCAGTTGTGCTGGGATGGAAGCATTTGGCTTTTGTACGAGCAAGGATTTTAAGTGATTTTATATGAGCAAGGATTTTAAATGATTTTATATAAAGTGGATTTAAATTTATCATACTAAATTAAAAAATAACTTAAAATAAAAATTTTAGAATTTAAAATTTATTGTAATGTGAAATTATTCAAACAAGTTTAATTTATTTATAATTATGGATTTCAAATATACCCTTAGTTATTCATCTAAAAAGAGATGAGATGGAAGCTCAGAATATGCTCTAGCGTCCATCTTCCTCGCTTGTGGTTTTCATTTTCTTCGAGAAGCTCCATTTTTCTTTCAATTTAATTTTGAGATTTTAATTGCTAAAATTTTGTAGCTGGTTCTTGGAAAGACAATGGCTCATTAGACGCAACTTACTTTGGTATTTTCGAAATAATATTATGAGATATTAGATTATACATTATAATTTCAATTTTTGACATTTCTGTCCAAATATTCATTGGAAAGACAATGGCTCATTAGACGCAACTTACTTGGGTATTTTCATTTTGGTATTTTCGAAATAATATTATGAGATATTAGATTATACATTATAATTTCAATTTTTGACATTTCTGTCCAAATATTCATGTGGAAAATAATATGAAATTTATGAATAAACCAACCTTGCACTGGTGGTACACAGGACAGGTCAACAAAGTCAGAAACTGCCAACTGCGTAGGGATTGGGTATGAGTGACACAGTGAGGTGTTCCATTTGAAAAAAATGGCTTTGGTAACTTTATTAACTTTTAAAGATTCGGTTGAGGACAACCTCAGCATCAAAGTTTGGTCTAACTTTTCTTTCCAATAAAAAGAACTTGTAACCCTAATTCTGTCACCTCTATCCAAGCACAAAACAACTCCATTTGATGACAAACATTGCATCCCACACAAAAACCTCCAAAATGTGCCAATTCAAATAGCTCATCTCAGAGATTTAGGCCATCTATTCTATCAAATTTACCACCCTAGCAACAGAGAAAACTCAGAGGTTATCACCATTTGAAAATGTGAGTATACTGCATAGCCACTCACCATTGGAAAACAAACATGAGCTGCGTCTAATATAATCAAGAAATCAGAAGTATCGACCAGGCTAAAAGAGATTTTTTTTTTATGAAGAAGAGTGTCGTGCAAATAGCACGAGCAGTTCATAGTAGAGATACAACCCCACAAATGGGAGTATGCATAACAGAGGATGTGGTGAAACTTCACTAGCAAAACGTTACTACCTCGCTGTCAGACACCAGACTACGCTAAAAAATACCACCCTCAGATATGTCTAACCTCTCTGCATCTTCCAAAATTAAACCAAAAATTCATGTTCCCTACTGCATTTCTCACAGCAAACCCATCATTCTGAATCACTTTCCATGCTTCCCATAGCTTTCAATCCTCTGGGTTTCTGCTGCAACAAATCACATTTGAATTAAATATACTCTTTGAAAAGATTTATCATTGAATCAGAAAGAAACAATATCGGAAAAGAGAATGGCACAATCCAAGAGGATCAAGCAAATATTGAGATAAAAGGATTACCTTCTTGGAAGTCTTCTTCTCTCTCACTTCATACCTCTCTTGGCACAAATCTGTTAACCATGCACCAGGACTCACCAACTACAAAAACAGAGAAGATGGGCTGCTATAATATCTCAATGGATAATTTAGACAACCTAGATCAAACAAACATTAAGTTCCTTTAGTTATTCAAACTTCTTTATCAAATGAAAAACTTACTAAAATGGTTCTTTGGATCAACTTGGCCCTTTTCTTGGGCCTTTGAGGTGGTTTACAACCTTTCATTGCCATAAAATCTTCCTCTTTTTCTTTACTTGATAGTGTAATTAGCAACTTTGGCCAAACGATTTTCCTGTTTTCCTCCTTTGGATTTGCAAACAATGCCTTGCCACCATCATCAAATCCACCAGATCCCCTCGTTGTGTAATACCTGTCTTCCTTCTCAGGCGATAAGGATGTTGATGCTTTTCGATTATCATTTGCAATAGATCTACTCATCCCCAATTCCCTGAAGTAAAGTTTGCCAAAATGATTATTTCACTCTCATTTTGTGTAAGCTATCAGCTTGTATTTCTGATATTCCTAATTTTTTTGTGTTTAATTTGTAGAAAGAGCTTGGCTAAGTAAAAAACAGTTCTTATCCCAGATTCTTCTTTTCTTCCATGCCGTATATTAAGCTGAAATAAAATTTATTTTCCACCCCAAGAAACACGATTGACCATATTAGCTTTTTCCAACTGGCTGAAATCTAAAGGATGAATAGTTGTGTGGATCTAACCAACACTCCAACAAACTCCAGAAGAATTCTCAAGTTTACCAATTATGATAAGTTCCTTTTACGAGATACTGAACCCAAATCTAACCTTTTTATAACAAAAAATTTACATAACAAAACTTAAATTTACAAAGTGCAATTAAAGGGACGAAAAACAGAGAAATTTTCTGAAGCACCCTCCTTTATTAAGCAACTCAGAATAGAAAATGAACACCATTTTCGAAACCCAAAATCATTAGCAGAAACCAAATCTAAGAATTCATCTCAGTTTGCTCCAATATCAAGAAACCAAAAAGAAAAATAATTAAGCACCAAATCCATTAAAGAAAAAACAAATAACGACAATATGAAACCTCAAAAAGTCAAGAAAGATTCAATTTTCCCCTCATTTCCATGGCCTAAATCTTGTCACCTGTTAGGTCGATGAGGAGATGGAACTGGAGGAAGACCATGTCCATCTTTACTGCTGTTATTAACATTATTACTGTTATTATTATCCACCACTCTTGAAGTGATTTTCTTCTTCACAACACCGCCGCCGCCACCACCTCCATCTGATTTTCCATTCAAAGACGTGTCTTTTACTTTTACACACCTCAGCCTCTTTCTATTCCCCCACTGCAACTTATCCATTTCTGAATGTCAAAAATCTGCAGCACCAACAAAATCTAAAGCACCCCATTTGAGATCTTTTGGCTTATAAACACAAGGAATGCAGATAAATATATAAAATGTACTGGAAAAAGAAGAGGAAGAAAAGTCAAACCCACCTCAAGATCTGTGGAAGATGAAAGTACCTGTTAAGATTGTCCAAATTCACCCTGTATTCAAGAATCTAACAATAATATAATCCGCACAATCCCATGCAGAAAAAAGAGAACTGCAAGAAAAATATAGAGAGACAGAGAGAGAGATATTACAAGAATGAGAGAGCTTTGTTTTTGAAGAGCAGCTCTAAGAATAAGGATTTTTCTTTCTTGGTTGAAGGTTGGTTAAAACTTAAGGCAAAAAAAAAATAAAATGATTTAATTATGTCAAAAGGTAAGATTGTGTCAATGCTCCAGATTTATTTTCTCTTTCAATGGAGTGGAAAATTGGCTCTTTTGCTGTACAACAATTTCATCTTTATTGTTTTTTTTTTTTTTTTAAGTATTATTTTCTCTTTTTCAAAGTTGAGCCTCAATTTATGAGTTTATTGTGAGAAAAAGGGGAGTCTTTGGATGGAGTAGGATTAAGCGGAAAGAATCTTGGCCGTTGGGTGTTGAATGGACGGTGGGATGGTTTTCCCTCCAACTGGCCCCCGGTTAATGGAGCGTCGGGGAGATATGAGTCACGTGACTCTCACACTCTCCTTCACTGGATTTTCTCCATGAGCCCATTTTTGTTAAAACTCCACATCGGACTTCGGAATAATGTTATGGGCCTATGAACAAGCCCAGGAAAAAGTCAAAAAGGGAAAACCTAGGGCAAATATTGGGTTTTTCCTAGCGGGTTCTCAAAATTTATGATCAATCATTTACAGGCTATAATTAAAAAATAAATTAAATTATTCAATAATTGATTTAAAATCGATCGTTAATAGTTCGATTGAACTCATTTCATTAACATAATAAATTAGGTTTGAATGTATTTTTTTGTTCATGAGATCTGAAGATCGACTCGAATTCGACTTGACTCAATTATTAAAAAAATAAAAAAAATAAATGAATAAATCAAACTACTTGAGTTCAATTTATATTTAATTCGATTAAAATTTGTTCAAACTTAATTCGTTTAACTATCAAACTAAGTTCAAATACAACTTTTGAAACTAAAAAAAAAATCAAACAAATTTTAATAATAATGTATTTAATTCGACTTGATTCGTTTACACTCTTACTACCAGTAAAACCTTCAATGAACCGGTGAGATTTCTTTGAATCCGCCGGTCTAGAAGCCCTAGGACTTGTATAGAAGTATCCTTTGGAAAAAGGTCCATAGGAACAATATAGCTTATTTGTTTCTAAATATAACACACTTATAGAAATGCATTTGGTATGGCCTTTTGTTGAAGTCGAAAAAAAATTAATTATTATTATTATTTTTAAAATGAAAAAATGCAAATTTGAAAAGGACCTTTTTGACCTCGAAGAATGAGGAGGCTTATAGCATCTTTTGGTGGTTCCATCCACATATGCAAAAATCTTACCAACCATCACCATTGTTATGCTTTTAAGGCATACCAAAACTAGATTTATTCATAACCAACTAAATGTTCCTTCATTTAGTCTTCCTAATCTCATCATTAACATAACCATGTAAAGGCAAATTGAGAACACAATCACAAACTATATTTTGAAAAAAATATAGGAAGCAAATTGGGAAAGAGCATTTACTTATTTTCAAATAATCACACAATAATATCTTGTCAACCGGTCAAATTACAAAATTCAAATTTTCGGGACATAATCTTTTATTACATATCGTACTATATTTTCTATTTGCATTGCATTTGTAATCAATGCATTGTGGAGGGACGGAGCCAAACCGTTCACTCTCAACTCCATAATTTTTTTTAAATTAATATAAATTTTTATAAAGTTATTAAATTTTAAATTTTTATCCCCTAAAAATTAAAAGTATATCTTTATCTACTCACGTGGGTGGAATTAAATATACAATACAAGATAAAGATTTTAAGTAGAGGGTGACTTGGCCCTATTTGACTCCTTTAATTCAAAATTACTACCACTGGTAAAGAGCCTTAGGAAGTGTGAAAGTTTATAGAATTTTTAGAGTGGGATCTCGCAAAAAAAGTTGAATACTAGTTCAAATTATATATGGAAAGCTTCGATCTCGTCTTATAATTGATGTAGAGTATGTTTAAGAATGAAGAAAATTGTAAGATTGAAGAAAGCTGACCAATGAGAATTCTTGAAAAACTAAAAAATAAAAACTCAAAATTATTATAAATTATTATTGAGTCAAATAGATTCAATCTTGATCAAACACCACATTCTTATAATATTTAGTTATAGAAATTTGGGGATTTACTCATTTTTCAACTTTTCTTGAATCAAGGATACAAGTCTTATCTATATATTATGATGAAGTGAATGTGTTTAGACAATCTTGGAAACTTTTCTTTTTCTTTATATTTATTTGCTATAGAAAATTGGAACTATTTTATATATTAGTAAAAAATTCGGAGTTTGATACGTAGTTTATACTTAATTTGATGTTCTAAAGTTTGGCCTGCAAGAATTTGATTTATTTATTGCTATAATTAATTATTTTATTTATAATTTTCAACACATTTAAATATATAATATGGTAGAGTTAAGTAGTTGTATATTAAATTCAAGCTTGCAAACTAAGAAATAAGAACAATGACTTTGAAGCAGTGGATATGTGAGATGTGAGTCCAGTTTTTTATATTTTCTGCATGTTATCACTTTCTTTTCTCTCTTTAGGAGAAAAAACAATGCTGCTATCTACAAGGAAAAAAATTTGCAGTTCGAAAAACAAAGCATTATTTTGAAATATATGAATATTTGGCCCGCATAATAAAAAAAATCATAAAAAAAGAGCTCGTTTGGTTTTCATTTCAACGGAGATTTTCCCATTTTTTATTATTCTAAATGCTTAAATTAAATTTATTTTATCAAATTCCATTAAAAATAACTCATTTTATCTTCTCATTTTCCAGTCAAAAACATTTATTAACTTTATTCCCGTAATTTTTAAATCTATTATTATACAATATCAATCAATATTTACATTCAATCAACTCATTTCTCCCCAACAACTACTCACTAACTCTCTTTAACATATTATTATTACTAACTATATCATTACTGCAGGACTCACTCTCTAAAATTTATTCTCCTTAAATATTTAACTCACATAAAATATTAATTGTGAATCCTACTACTACTAAATTATTTAATATTATATCCATATATTTTGAAATGATTTTATTAAAAATAATAAACCAAACATAATTCATTCTTAACCCAATGGATTTTCTATAGAAAAATAATTATTCAAACATATTTTTAATTTTACACGAAATCTAATAAACTCTAATGAAAATATTAAAAATGAAAATTTTCAACAAAAAGAAAACCATACGAACCCCAAGCTCTCATTCCTCGTATTCCCCCATGGGTATATTTAAGGAGTGGGCTTGGGAGACACGGAAAAGGAATTAGACAATGAGAAAATAAGATTGTTTTCGAACGAAAGGCTTATTAGTTAACACCCGTTGTTGAAACACAAGTAGGAAGGAGATGTTTCGGTTTATATTTCTACTAAATGTGACTGAGATGGAGGAGAGTGGAATTTCGGTCGAAATCCCTATATCTAAGCAGGAGTCCTCTGTTTTAATCAATTTTAGAAAAAGAAAAAGGAATTTGATCTAGAATTCAATCTAGTTTAAAGGCTCTAAAGTCTAAGTTGCCTGAATGGCCTTGTCGTCTAGGGCATCCTTGTACATTCTTCACAATTTGGCATGAGTGGAGGAATCAGATTAGCACAAAAAAGTATGGACATTGCCATATGTTATGTCGCATATATGAAGAGATTATACTTATGTTTTCTTGCTCTTATTTACAACAAGGGTTTCTCCACAAATGAAACTTATCAACTTATCTGCAAAATTTTGAGGGGAAAAAAGAAAAAAAAAATGTTTTAGAAAAAATAAAAATGAAATTAGAGTTGCGTCTGCCGGGAGTCGAACCCGGGTCTATTGCTTGGAAGGCAATTATCCTAACCGTTGGACTACAAACGCTGATTGACTTAAAAATTTAAATATATACATGAAAACGTAGAGTTTTTAAGATCATATGATGTCTCTACATTTGATTCATATGTTTACAATATTTTTATTAAAACATGGTCATTTTAAGTCATCAATAAAGTCTGGTTGGAGATGCATGGTTCCTTTGGTGGATTTGCATTTGCCTTCCATGCCAAGATGCAAAACCCACAATTTCAGCACAACAATTTTGCTCGATCCCAAAACATTCTAAAAGTTTAAGCCGTTAGAAAGAGAAGTCATTTCATATTTAATAACTATTCGTGTTACCTAATATAAACCTAACATGGGACGGTGTAAACTCCTTATTCATGGACCATCTAAGGGCAATCCAAGGGATCTTGTTAGAGATCATAAGGAGGAAAGTGGTTTTTGCATTTCATGAACATCTTGGGACTGCCACAAACAATTTTGTTGAGATATTTGCCTTGTTTAGAGGCCCTTCAATTTTGTCAGGAACATGGAATTTCACAGCTTTGGTTTTGAGGTGGATGCATCTAAACATCATTCATATGATCAACACATCTCAACATGCACACTGGACATTACAACATTTACTAGACAAAAATTAGAATCATTAACAGTGGAGATCACACATATCTTGAGGGAGGGGAATTAAACTGCTGATGTTTTTGGCAAATGATGAGTGCAATCTTTGAAGTGCTTCCCTTTGCAGACTTAGAGAGGAGAGATCACAAGAATTATTAGGGATTAACCGTAATCTATATTTTAGAAGAAAAAAAGTTATTTATTTATACGTATAAGGTAGTACTATTTCGTGTTTTATTTTGTATTTACTTTTATAAAACATCTTGTATTATTTTCTTTGAAAGATATATATAGGTAAGGGTTCATAATAACTTTTCACCTACATATAGAAATCTTTAACGACTATCGTCTTTTATAATGTGATTTCAAAAGTGACTAACAAGATATTTTAGTTAGATGATGTTTTGAAGACCCTTAAAAAAAATTCATACTTGAGAGAATGAAGGAACAACAAATTAAATAACCCTTTTAAAGAAATTATGTGAAATGAGGGGGAAAAAAAGAGTAGTCTTAAACTTAAAATCCTTTGGGTTTGGGAGGCCTTTCATCCAACCCCACTTTATCATCTTGTTCAAGCTTCCCCTTCATTTTGCCTAAATTGGTGATTTGCATTGCCCTCTCTCTATGATTTTTGTTTCCTCCAAATTTTAGTCCACTTTGCTAAACTTCTTGGAACTCTTATTTATTTTAAATTGGCATTAAATGCAAATTGAAAATGCAAGTTAGAAGTGTTCTATCGAAATAGTCCAAGTAGAATAGAAAATGAAATATAAATTTAATTTAAAATTTTTATATATTTAGAGTAATTCAATTATTTGTTCTAGTGTTTCATCTCAATTCCACTTTATATATACGGTAAATCCAATAAAATGACTTCATTATTTAAAGAAAAAGTGGGGTTAAAAGGGTACAATGACTTCATTAAAAAGTTTTTGATTTCACAAAAAAGAAGTTGAGAGACACACATTGATTCTAACTTCTAAGGTCGAATAAATAAACTTTTGAAATCAAGAAAATGGTCATCTATGATTGTCTAACAGGATATGATTTCCAACATAGTAGTGTAAGATACAAGAGCAAAAGCGTGAGGTACAACTTAATTTTGTGTTTAATCATAGTGAAAATTAGTCCAAAAGCTAAAATGAAAAGAACAAAACAGTGGTTTAAGAAAACAGCTTAAGATTTGTGGTTTTTGCTTTGACGACAGCTGTCTGTTCTTACAATGACTTCCGTCTTGGACACTCTGTCACTTCTAGGGCAACTCGGGCAGACCCAGCTCAGTTATTGCTCATATACTACATCTTTTTTGGTATAAATATTTTAAAACAAATACGAATTTCCCAAACAAGTTCAAAATTTAAAAACTTCAAAAAAACACCAAAAGAATTTCGAAAAACAAGCCTTAAATCTCATCATAACCCAAATTCAATTGTTGTAAAATTTTATGTCTTTAAGTTGAATACTATTTAAATTAATCAGTGAACTATTTAAATACGTAATTAATTATATCATCAAAAATAATTTAATGATTTATAACTCTATTTGAATATTATTAACTTGAATTCAATAACCATCTTTTTATATGTGTTAACGTCTTACCCTCTAAAATTATATAAATTTTAATTTTTTAATTTTTATCTAAAATTTTGTATTAAATTAAATAAGATTTTAAATTTCATGAAGGAAATGGTGATAAAACATTCATCTCGGGCAGCTGCCCGTAGTTTCTGTCCCCCTCTTTCAGCTGGAGGAAGCTGGCTATCTTCTGCAGTATATATAATCCCCAAACTCTGTTCTATCTCTACGCCAACCCCCCATTCCTCTCTGGCTCTAAACGCACACAAACACATTTTTGTGTGTGTATTTGTACAAATATATCTTCCCTTTGAAGAGGAGCAGAAATTCTTGGAGTACATATAAAAATGGAGGCCATGAAGATGAAGATGTTGGCTGTTGCATTGATGATCGTCATGCTGATGGCACGCTCCGCCATCAACGGCGTCGCCGCGGCGGAAGCTCCGGCTCCCGCCCCGGCCTCCGACGCCTCCGTCTTCCTTCCCACTTTCCTCGCGTCCTTTGCTGCCATGGCTTTTGCTCTCCTCTTCTGAATTATGATCGTCATTTCTACCTCTTCATGAAGTAGACAATTTTTTCTATTTCCAGTTTTTTGTCTGTGTTTTTTTTTTTTAATAAAAAAAATATATATTGTCATTGTATTGATGTGGGATTTGCTTGGGGTGTTTATTTTTTCATGTGGTGTATGATTAATATGAGATATTGTCATGATTTCTTAAGCCTTGAATTTTTCCAATATTCAATTTTATTTTAATGTCAAAACTAGCACTTTTATAATTTATTTTCACTTCACAAAATTCTACGTGTATATTAAATGTTATTGAATGCAAAAAAAAATTAAAATTGCAATCAAGACATATAGTTACTCGTTTCTGTCTCGAAATAAAATTATCAACTGCACTGAATGTAACATCTCATTTTTCATCTCATTTATGTAAACAAGAGATCACAACAAGGGTTCTTCCCATGTCCTCAATTGTGTAATGTCTATTACATCTCATGTAAAATTCGGCTAATTAATCATTTGAGTTTTAGATCACTAAAAGAAGAAAATTCTGGTAAATTATGCACCAAAATATTAGAAAATACATGCTTATGACATAAAGATTGAACATAATATACTTCAAATCGAATTTGAATTAATCAATTTTTGTTGATATATTCCAAAAATTAGCAAGAATTAATGTCCAAGAACTTCAAAACATGGGACATTTTTCCACGGTCCAATAAATTGAGGTTTTGTACTTAGAACTAAGATTGTAGGAAAACCACACACAAAGATATTGTTAGTGGGAGCATGGGACATTTTTTCACGGTCCAATAAATTGAGGTTTTGTACTTAGAACTAAGATTGTAGGAAAACCACACACAAAGATGTTGTTAGTGTGGAGTAGGTGTTTGAGTGAATTATCTTCACTTGCAATGGATATTGACACCAAGAAGGCCATGACAAAATAGTACCCCAAAAATCAATATCACTTGAGGGTTGAGCAAACTTCAATTTTCACCCAACTCTGAAAAATATGACATCTCAACTTACACAAATCTAATTTATGGGTCTAATTTCACTTCTCATGGAATGGTAATAATTATTCAAAGTTTAAGCACACAAAAATGTTCTATTTACACCCAATTCCCCAATTCTTCCTACTATTTTTATGTACAATAACTTAATCTCATCACTACTTTCCACAAAAAAATTATAAATTCGAATTCATCCATAAATATTAACATAACAACAAGGAGATTCCTATGTTGTTGTCCTTCTCCTATCTTTTTCAAATAAAAAAAATGTCACCATTGTGATGATGGTAGCACATGGTTCAAGAAAGTGAAGATTAAAATAAAACTATTGCCCCAACTCAAAAGACAGCCCACCTGCACTTGGGACATCTTTCTTTAATTTTTCTAAAGCTCAGTGATTAGTACAAAGAGTAGCAGACCAAACATAATCTAAACTTATCTGGATTCCAATTTCCAACCACCACATGTGTCTTAAAATAATTAGATGCTGTCCTTAATTTTTAATCTCTCTTTTTGTGTTTGGTTAATTATGCCTAAAACCCATATGGTTAAGCACATGCATCATGGGATCAAGGGGGGGTTGTGTGCATATCATCAGCAGCAGTAAGGTGTGTTGTGGGGGACTTTGTCTCTCCCGTGTTACTTTCCTTTCTTGTTTTCTTTTCTCTCAACACTACACTTTCTCTAATAACTACTAACTATATTGTCTTTAATCAAGTGCCTCTCTAATTACTATACCAATATAATGCAACTAATCTTGCAAAGCAAGATTAAGTAGCTTAGAACGAACTTTAGGCTTCGTGTGGTTCTATTTTCTAAAAATATTTTTCTTCTCCCAAAAAATATTTTGAAAAAAAAAATATTTTCTAAAAATACTTATAAATTATTACTTAAATTAAATAATCATATATCATATTATATACCAACTAACGGTTAAGAATTAGCCTTGTTCTAATTTTGAAAATTCACCAAAAATGAATAAAATTGTGAAAGAAAATAAACTCAAGAGACACCAAATTTAAACATATTCCAAAAATGCGTCTGGCCGCATCGCAGCACTTAGGCGCTGCCATTACTATTTCTGTCAGCCTATGTGCCACCTAGGCGCCCTTTGTAGTGCCTAAGCGCTACCTGGCAGTGCTTACGGTTCTGTTTTCTTCCCATTTTTTGTTTTTTTTTTTCTTGTTTTCTTTGATTTGGGCTCCACAACTCAATAATCTTCTACTTGGAGACAAATCAATCATCATGTGTCCAATTGCTGCGGCAACAACTTCTTACACCTCAATGAGAAGTCCAACTGAAGTTGCGCACAACTTCAGTTTCTCAATCGGAACAATCTTTGTCAACATATATGTTGGTATAAGACTCCTAAGAATCTTCTCAAGTACCAACATTCCATCCTCCAAAGCCGATCTAATGAAGTGATAACACACCTGTATATGCTTTGTTCTTGCATAATATACAAGAATTTTCACAATAACACAATCTTCATACTTTTGGGTCAATTCTTCCAAGAATTATTATAATTAAATCATCTCTTTGCTTGCTTCAATCATAGCTGCATACTCTATCTCAGTAGTGGAAATAACGACTATTTTTTGCAACTTCGAAACCCAACTAACCATCGTGTCTCCCAAAGTGTAAATATACCAGATAGTACTCTTTATGTCATCAATATCTCCAACTATATCAGCATCAACATAACCCTGTAGTCCCAAGTCTGATTTCTTGAAACACAAAGCTAAACCCACAACACCTCTCAAATATCTGAGAATCTATTTCACTACCTCCCAATGTTGCTTGTCTGGATTGCTCATATACCTACTCACAACTCTCATTGCTTGTACAATGTTTGGTCTAATATATATCATGGTATACATGAGACTACCTACAACAGAAGCACAAGGCACCTTAACCATATGGGCTCGCTCCTGCTCAGTAGTTGGTGAATGCTCATTTAACAATTTAAAGTGATTTTCCAAATAAGTACTCACTGGCTTCGTATCATCCATGTTGAACCTACTAAGCATTTTCTTCACATATTCTTCATGTGGCAATTTTAAGACACCACTGTCCCTCATAATCCTCATTCCAAGGATTTGTTTTGTATTACCCAAATCTTTTATTGCAAATTCCTTAGACAACTCTCTCTTCAGCTTGTCAGTCTCCAATTAACATCTACCTACTATCAACATATTATCAACATAAATTAAGAAGATAATATAAGAATTACCAAGGTTCTTCGCATAACAACAATGATTTGCATGTCATCTCAAAAAATCATTGCTACTCATGAAATTGACAAACTTCTTGTACCACTGTGTGGGAGTCTGTTTAAGACCATACAAGCTCTTCTAAAGTTTGCATATCATCTTCTCTTTATCTTGTACTGCAAACCCTTGTTGTTGTATCATGTATATCTCCTCCTCCAAATGACCGTGGAGAAATGCAGTCTTTACATTCAACTGCTCCAAGAACAAGTCTTCATTTGCCACTAATGGGAGTATTGTTTTGATTGTGGTTAATTTCACCATTGGAGAAAAAATCTCAATGCAGTCAATACCTTCTTCTGTTGAAACCTCTTCACAACTAGACTTGCATTATATCGTTTGCTAACATCATGTTCTTCTTTAATTTGGTATGCTTATTTGTTATGCAAAGCTTTCCTAGCTTTCGGTAACTCTATCAGTTCCCATATCTTATTGGACAATAAAGAATCCATCTCATCCTTCATGGCCAACTTCCACTTGACTGATTCCTTAGCCTATACAACTTCATCATAGTTTTCTGGCTCACCCCTATCTGTCAACAAAATGCAATGTAATGATGGAGAGTATCTCTGTGGCGGTCTAATGGTTCTGATTTACATGACCGTAGCATCATGAGTGGTCTGATTTTATTCCGGAGCAATATTTTCTTGATCTTTAATCCCTATGTTCTCAACTTCAACTTTAGGAATATCCTTCAATGGGATTACATCAGGTCTCGTATCTAGAACCCGAGTTTCTAAAGTCATTGTTATATCTATCCTTGTAAAGGACACCTTCGTTGAAGATCACATCATTGCTAATGATAATCTTTCAATTTTGGTCATCCAGAAATGATAACCAAACTCGATTCCACCATATCCAATGAAAAAATATTTTTTAGATTTAGCATCAAGTTTACTTCTATGTATATAAGAAACACAACTAAACACTTTCAAATAAGAAAGGCCTACTTTTTTACCATTCTAAACTTCTTCTGGTAAGTTAAAGTTTAGTGGTGTAGAGGGGCCTCTGTTGATCAAATGAGTTGTAGTGTTGATTGCCTCTGCTCAGAACATCTTTGACAATCTCGCGTGTAACCTCATACTTCTTGCACGCTCATTTTGAGTTCTATTCATTCTTTCAGCTACACCATTATGTTGTGGTTTCCTAGGGATAGTTTTGAATATTTTGATTTCATTCTCATCACAATACCGCTTGAAATCATCATCTACATATTCTACCCCATTATCAGACTACAAGTACTTCACCTTCAAATCTGTCTCATTTTCAACCAGAGTTTTCCACCTCTTGAAAGCATCAAAGACATCAGATTTATTTTTCATAAAATAAATCCATATTTTTCTACTTGAGTCATCAATGAATGTCACATAGTAATTTCATTATCTATGTCAAAGGCCCCCATAAATCCATATAACCCAACTCAAGTTTCTTGGTTTTTGGTTCTTTGCCTGTTTTTAAGAAACTAACCTTTTTCTATTTCCCGAAGATACAACCTTCACACAAATTGTGATCAAGTGTCTTCAAACCTGTTAGTTTTCCCTCAGAGTGAACGCATTCATTCTCTTCTCACTCATGTGCCCAAGCCTATAATGTCGTAGCTCAGAGTTAACAACGGAATCAGCAACAACTATGGTATCCCTGCAATTGGAACTAAAACAGAGGGTTCCAGTCTTACTTCCTCGAGCAATAACCATGGCTCCTTTTGTGATTTTCCAACCTCCGCAATTGAAGGTGACAGTATGTCCTTCATCATCAAATTGTCCAATCGAAATCAAGTTTCGCATCAATTCTGGTACATGTCTCACCCTTTGAAACATCAACACATACCCATTAGGCATTTTCAGACTGATATCACCAAAACCAACAATATTCAAAGGTTCCCTATCAACAAGATAGATATTTCCATGATTTCGAGCAACATAATTCTCCAAAGCATCATGATTAGCCGTAGTATGAAATGATGCTCCAAAATCTATCACTCAAGAATCACAAGAGTTATCAACATATAACAACAAAGCATCACATACCTCATTAGTGACTAGATTGGCTGCATCATTGTTATTTTCTTCATTCTTCTTTGGAGCTTTATAGTTCTTTTTTATGTGGCTAGACTTGTCACAATTCCCACACTCAAAGTTTCTTTTGTTTCTAGACTTACTTCTCTTATTCTTCGATTAGCCCCTATTTCCATTACTTTTTTTGGAATTCCTTTTGGAATTTCTCCCCCTATTCTCAATATTAAGAGTTGCATTCGACGTTTAGACTTCTCCAGAATCCTTCTGCGAACTTCTTCCGCCAGGATAGAATTCCTAATATCAATGAATTTCAATTTTGCATTCCTAATTGAATTCGTAACGACCGCTCTCATAGGTTCCCAACTATTAGATAATGAGGCTAAGAGAATCAAGACACAAATCTCATCATCAAATTTAATATCTATTAATACCAATAAATTAACAACAGTAACTGAACTACCTTCAAGAATCTTCAAATTGAATATTTTTTTCATGAGATGTACCTTGTTATTAGCGGAGAGATTCTTACATTTATCTCAAAGGACCTTCATCAACCCTGTCATGGCCGTCTCTTTCGCTACGTTGTGGGCCACATTCTTTGACAGTGTCAAACGAATCACCCCTAACATGTTTATCAAGGAGATTTCAATCACCATCCTTTATGCCTTCAGGTTTTGTGCCTTCCAAAGGCAAGTGCAATTTCTTGTTGTAGAAGTAGTCATCCATCTGCATCCTCCAAATCGAAGAATCCGAACCATCAAATTTGGTGATACTCGATCCCAATCCTTATTCGCCTCCCATCATTCTCAACCTAAACACTGGACTAGTTGTTAGGAATTAGCAGTGTTCTAATTCTAAGAATTCACCAAAAACGAATAAAATTGCGAAAGAAAATAAATTCAAGAGACCAAATTTATACAGGTTCGCCACCATGTGTAACTATATCATGTTTTGCCGGTGCAGATTTTACTATAATGAAAAAAGATTATAAAGTACAATAGAATTCTCAAAATCTCTTAACCTTAATGTGTTTTTCTCTTTCTAAAATACTCAATTCTCTCAATGTAATGAATACCCAGACTTCTAGTAGACTTCTAGTCTATTTATATGCAAACTCCCCCAAATAGCAGCGCCCTTATTGTTTCTATCAGCCATGGACTGATTCTATTTTCTTTCAATTTTTTGTTCTTTTTTCCTTGCTTTTTTTTATTTGAACTCCACAATTCAACATTACCATCAGCAAAACTTATTTATTAACAATATATTTATTAATCACATCATTTTTTCCCAACAAAATATAAAATTTCATTTTCCTGTAGTTCACTACTATCTAATCAAAATGCCCATGGTACATGCCCCACGACCACATAAATTCACTGTGGACGATAATATGTGAGGGAGAGATCCCTCCATGCTACTATGGCTGTGATCCTTGTACAACCTAGTGATATCATGCTTCAAAGTTAAATGCAACAGCGATTCAACAAAAATATTGGAAAATGGCTGAAGAAGAGGAAAGCAATGATGAAAGAGGGAGAAGCCATGGATGCCTTCCAGTTAGCTTCTCGAAATAACATCAGTTAGAATATAAAATCCCGTAAGACAGAAATTCACTCAGTCAATAACAAAATGAATCCTCATAACAAGTGACAAAATAAGTTTCCTCATTTTCATGTGTCAATAGTACATAGAACTCTATGAATCACGATACAGATGGGTCCAAGAAAGATGCTAAACAGACAGTGAGACAATCCCTTGTATAGGATAACTCGCTCAATCAAAGCCTCAGGGTTGCTCCAGAGGCCCATCACGCTGGAAAAGGCTTTACACAATCAGATCAGGAGCTTCTCAATGGCATCCTGCATTAGACAAAATAATTTGAAAATCAATGTTACTATCAAATAATTGAAATTTGAAAATAAATTAGATATAAAACCATTCGCAAATTACCTTCAATTGCTGTATTTGAGATTTCAATTGGCTTCCCTCGTTGCTAGTCACAGAACAGGCAATAACTGGTCTGGTAACTCCACAGGCCCGACCAAGAGCTTGCTTAGATGGAACAAAAACATAGGGCACGTTCTGCAATCATATGTAACAGGCCAGTTTATTTTTTGTCACTTACAAGTTTATACTCTCGACTAAATCAAAAGAATATCAAATCAGACTACAAGATCAGAAGCAATTCTAGTTTCATTTTGTTATTTGTCACTGAAATCACCAAAGCATTTTCAGATACTCCCTACTTGTCAGGGATCAATTATCTCATGCTGTTACTTAACTAATACACACACGCACACCCATATATATACACACATGTAATTTTATGCCGTCACAAATACACATAAAACAATACAAGTATTAGGAAATAGCACATTAGGATGGCACAGTACACCTAAGGATCACTCAATTAGAGCTCAGTACCGAGATAGTTGGCAAATAATATAAAGTGGACTGATATGAACAAATGGACTCAACCAATCACGTATTTCAGATTGAGTATTCTGATAGAAAGATAAGGTAGAGAGGACAAAATAGATGGGTGTGCAATCTCGTTAAGGATTATTTGAGAGTCATGGAATGCATGAAAATTAGGTAAGATAAACCATATCAAACAGTTTATGTTATATATGCAAAGGCTTTTTCTTGTCAGTCTGGAAACATGAGATCTGAAAGGTAAATAAGTTTTGATAAAGGCAAAAGAGAGAATTATCACGCAACTTCTTTGAAACGCTTGAATTATCATACTAGGATACACACACAATTACTGCATGTTCCGCTGCTTATAAAGCAAGATAATCATAATTAGAGACCATCTAACCATCCAAAACACCCACTGAAAATAAGCCTTCACATGCTTAAGTAACAAAGATGTGGCCACATTTTGTCACTCCTCTTAAGTTCTAACATTCTTAAGGAAAGGAGAAGATAACCTCAGAGAAAAATGCAATAGAATCACACAATGAGCTGAAAAGAGCAGTCTCACTTAAGCAAGTTTTCAATTAAAAATTCCAAGTACAATTAATGTCTATAAAGAAATCCTGATACTCAGTAACTATGATACATATCAAACCTCATGATGTATAAATTCATCCTTGAAACTCCTTAGAGTTGCGTTTGGATTGAAGGATTTGGTTCAAATTCATAATAACAAATCATTGGGGTTTCAAATTACAATGCATTTCAAATCCTTTGGGACCTAATTTAAGCTATTTTCTCTATATATTGGAGTAATTTGAAATTCTCAACTCCAAATCTCTTCATCAATCCAAATCCCTCCATCCAAAAAGCAGCCTAAACGTAATTGTTGCTGCTTGCTCTCAAATGGGCACTGACTAGTCATTTCTTGCACTGGGCAGGCATCTACAAAATTTATTTTAAATTTTTTAGGTATATCACATCTTAAACTTTTGGCAACCGTTCTCTCCTCCTCACAAATATTCCCCGAGTTACAAACAATAGCAAACAAATATCCTGTTTACACCGTATTCTTATCATACAACACAGTAGCATCACCAGTGTACCGCATAAAATGAGAAAGAAGGAACCCACCAATCAAAAAAGATTATAAAAGGAACACCTTTCATCACTCAAGGAGTACATATACTATCCCTGAAATTACAACAAAAATCAAAACAAAGCTCTTCACATAAATCAGAAGTTATGCACCTAAGCAATCTCCATACAGCTATCCACATAATACTGACACACACAACTTATCAATAAGCACATATCACAAACACATTTAAATTTTTGATATGCCAGATAAGAAAAAGTTACCTTATCTTCAGCAAGAAGTGGAAGGTGAAGAAGGATTTCAAGGGGCTCTGTATCAGCTGCCATCACAACGAACTCAGAAATCCCTCTGTTCAGCGTCTTAGTTGCTGCAACAAATTAATTACAACAAACAGTCCTCCATAAGTCAGCAGCAGTAAATCAATCAAAAAGGACATAAACTTATAATACAATTAAAAAAATAAAAAGCTTTTTTAAGGGGCCAAAAAAATAATAATAATCACAACCCCACCTTCATTAGCACCCTTTTTGAGTTGTTTGTAATTGGCAGCTTGTTGCACCAAGTCAAGAATGGTTATGGTGAGCTGGGCATCCGCCAAGGGGTATGCTTTTGGGTTCACAGCTTCTGCAGTCTATACACACACATAATAATTACGCATACATTACTCCAAAAAATTTAGCATAAAGAAGAGAATTTATAAAAATCAAAACTTTATATTGAGAAGCGAAAATTAAGCTACAAAGAGGGTTACCATGATGGCGGAGAATTTCTAGCACAGATAGCGAGTGCCGAAACTTCAAGGGAACAGATATATAGGGTTTTGGGAGAACCTCTGAAAGAGAATTAGGGTTTAGGGTTAGTAGCATATAGTAAGAGTTTAGGATGAAAAAGGTACTTGGCCCAAATTGAAAAAAGTCCATGATAGGAACACTACATAAAGTCTGGCCCAAATGTGAAGAAGAGAGTCAAACCCCAAAACTATCCATCGCAGTCCAAATCAATCTTCTCATCTTTTGGTAAATGAGAAATCCTTGGGCTTGAGGCTAGAGGTAGGAATGGTAATTGTCAGCTATGCTACGGCTACAAATTGTCTATTATTATAAAGTCAAATTTAATCACTTATTTCATTATTTATGTTCACCTCGTGTGCTTTTAGATTTATCATTTAGTGTTGAAGCCAATTAAGACACATGATATCAAACAATCATTTAGAATTAAGAAAAAGGAAAAAAATAAACTTTTGGAGTCACAAGATAATGGTTTGTTTTTTTAGAAAAAAAAAAACAAAAACAAAAAAACAGAAACACCTTAATGGGATTAAGACAATGATCCACAACTTACAGACACTATTGAAAATTAATAATACAATGTGTTTCATAAAAGATAGCAAAAGTAATACAAGGAGTATTACTCCTTTTACAAGCTTTAATTGGGTGAATTTTATGTGGGGTTAGATCAAAAAAGAAATTCTCAAAAAGTGAACTAATATGATCATGTATATTTAAAGTTCAAATTGATCGATTCTAATTAATCCAAGAATTGTCCCCAAAAGTTGCTATAAAGGTATTTGAGGTGAGTATGTTGCAAGTTTCATTAGCCAAAATTAAATCTGCTACCTTGTTTCCTTCCATATAAATGTATCTGCTACCTTGTTTCCTTCCATATAAATGTGGCTAGTATGATTTTCATATGTCTCAAATTCTTCTTGATTTTGACAAGCGGAATCAGAGCGGAAGAGTTGGGAATGACTCCTCTCCAATAGTGACTTTTATTTGTTGATTGATCTCAACCGTTGTTTCGATGTTTGACCACTGGATCCTTCTCCATTTCATATGGGTACTGGAAAGTGGAAAACCTACAGTACATTAACAATTGAAAACCTGTTGACACAAAGGCTAAAGAAATTCTAATACCCAACTAATCACGAAACAAACTATTTTTCATTAAATCCGATCGAACCTGCTTCCAGACCAAAACTTTCAAGGGGCTATTTGGGTGAAAATCATTTGTTATTGTTGCTGCGTGACGAGTAGTATATCGATAAAACGATACAACACAGAGCATCACATGAGATCATTTTCAGTGCATATTTTTCCTTGTTATTGCTATAACATTAAACTTGAAAGGAAAACAATCTCACAGATACATCACAATGTCACCAGGTTGGGAAATCGCAACCATCTAAAGTCCGAGTCAAGGTGGAAACTACATGATACATTGGAGGAATAGATTCTGAAATTTACATGATTCCTCACTACAGTTGAAATTCCAAGCAAAACCCCTCATGGTCTTTCACATATTAGTTACTCTCAAGACATAGGATGTAAGCACTAGAGTTTACTAAAAGAGAGACAAAAAAACAAGGTGGAAACAAAAAAAGAAAAGAAATCGAAACCAAGTACTATAGTAGTGACTTCTTGCAATCTGATACAAAGAAGTTCCAGCTCACAGAGCTTCAAGGAACACAACTAGTTTGTGATGTCTCTTGAAGGAAATATTCTTGATGAAGACGTCTCGCCCAAGGATACAGAGGCCAGGGATGATGCCCAAACCCGAGCATTTCTCGCCCCTTTATGGAAGTTCCTAGTTTTACAAATCTTTAGCTTGCTCCAAATTCTCTTAACATCAATCAGATGGAGAACATGCCCTAAAAGCTGCCTTGACTCTCCAAAAATTCCCATATTCAGATGAGGAATGTATGCCACCCATAGTGCCAATAATCGAGATGCAATCTCTGGGAAGAAATGCAGAAAAGCCCTGGAAAAGACAAATACTACAGAAAGTACTAGATACGGTTCCTTCAAGAATGTTTTCTTCAAGAAGGCTCCATTCCAAAGTTGAAAGATTTTCTGACCACTCTCCGAATTACTGGACGTTTCTTCAACCATAACCACCACTGGATCTAGCCCTAAGAAAATAATAACATTCAGGCATGAGAGAAAAGAGCCTGGCAATTTTCGTATGCACGCATGCATGAGAAACATTAATCTTGACGGATACAAGCATTCAGAAAAGTTTACATCATCAAGAAAAACTGTTACTGCAATTGAAAAGGTAGGATAAATACCCACAAACATGGCCATTTAAAATAAGCAACTCTTCTCCTATATTGCATGCAAGACCCATGTCCTCGAGAGCACCAACCCATGGGAGGGTTCATGTAAAATGAATCTACAGCACATTAAGTTTCAGTATCTTGCTAATCTATTATCTTCATCTATTTATGCCACAAAATAGAAATTTAAGATAAACTACAAAGAGTTTTGCTTCAAACACCAATAAGTTAGATGTATAAAAAAAATCTTGCTGAAAAAAAAATCAAAAATAAAGGTCTCGAGAAACTAAAGTAGAACTAGAATGATCATTTGACACTTAAGCACTCACCAAGTTCAAGACAAGACTGCATTTACTCTACAGTTTCTACTGAGATTAAGATCAGTTATTCAAATTGTAGAAGGGGCACCAGCTTTAATATTTGACAATGTTATATATCTAATCCAGAATACAGGGATATAACTACGTCATCAACTCAACTCAAAAAATAAAGAGTTTATCGCGGGTGCTACCTGTAGTTCTTTTATAGAAATTTATAAGCGACTGGAGATCTTTTCGACCATGATATCTCGTTCTTGTTGTCTGATTCACTACCAGCACCGAGGGTACACTGTGAATCCCATATCTAGAGAAAACACTGCACGCATAACACAAGTTAGATTTCGGCGAAAAGTAGAGACTTGAATGCAGAGAAGGGGTTATTAACCTCCCAAAGTTGTGAATGTGTATGAGTAAGCTCATCGGAGCATCATAAATACGTACTAAAAGAGGAAACACCACTTAATTATGTGTTTGGTCCCTATAATATCTTAAGAGGAGTTAAAGTCCTGTTGATCAAACACCCAATGAAGCACACTCTGCATTATGTTGTAATTGGATGGTATGAGTACTTAGCATAAACTTTGGTAAAACATATCCAATAGGTTCCCATGTTTTACAGTGGTAAAGCAGATGGCTGCAAAGAGACATTGAGTCCTTTTGCAGGTAGGCAGGTGGTGGATGGGGTGCACACAAATGCTGAGACACACAGTAACCCGTAAATATTCTCAATTGGTTTCCTAGGAAACCAGCACATTTGGGATTGGAGGGGACGAAAAATATACGGAGGGAATGTAGATTAAAACACCTACCTGGGCATGGCTGAAGATTGTTCGACCATTATATGTTTGATCTGTGGATACATGGAACTGAGAGTAAAAAACTTCGACCGAAATATGCTTGAGAAAGGACACCAGGAAGCATAAAACAGAACAGCAGTATATTCGTTCTTCTGATTGGAGCTCATAGCTTTTTCAAACGATTCTCCATCCACCTTCAGTGACATTAATTTATCCATGAATGATAGAACAATATAAACCAAAAATATTTTCAGAAGTCTGCATATCAGAAAAGAACGGAAATTTAAAGTTTAAAATCAATCACATGCCGATTAGGCCACGCCATCCATCAACATCATTATAGCAACCACCATGATACCATCATAATAGAGAAACACAAAAGTATGTTCCTATGAAAACACTTTCTAGAGCTGTCTAATATCCCTCATCCAATCCACTTAGTTTACATAGACACTTTATGAATCTGCTCCTTCTCATTTATTGTGTTTTATTGCCATCACTAATCAGTTATATTTATCATCATAATTGGCCATGGATACAGAAAATTAGACAATAAACAACATTGATGAGTCAAAATTTGTCAGTGACCAGACTATGAAGTGTCAGCGAGAAAAGAAAGAAGTGATTGGTCTAATGCCCAAAGGAACAACCAAAACAAAAAGGGAATAACTTTGAACTTTAGCTTGGGGAAGAACATCTATTCAGTTGTCCTGGACGTGAAGCCTTGCCTTGTCAGCCAAAGAGCCTAACCAAAACAAATTAATATCTCCAGAAGATGTATTGGTACATCACCTCCTAATGAAGCTATTGGTGCTTTTGGAAAACCAAGACAAGAAAGAAAATTTGCACAATAGAAAAATTACTCGACATGGATATCCAGTTTCTTGATAGTGATATGACATGCAACAAACACCCCCATCGGCCACACCAAACCAAAACAACAGCTGTTGACCAGAAAAGTACCACAGATGGTCATATATTGGGCCAGTTTAACACTCAACCCATTAGGTAATAACAACTGTAAGTGATCAACAGTTTATTAAACCTTTATGTCAACAACAATCTGCTGCTTTCAGCCAGATTATCACAATTTCTTTGCCTTTTTTCATTTAATTCATACACCATATGCAGTCATCTATTTGACCACTTTAAGTGCTTTGAAACCCCAAACTCATTATTGATATCTGCACATGATGATCAGGTTATTAAGGAATGTTTGGATTTGTTTTGGGTGTTTTGGGAGAATGCACTAGAAATGTGATGTATTAGGAGGAATATTGGAGAACGTAAAATATGTTTGGTTTTATTTTGGGAGAATTAATTGAGATTGAAAATATTTTGGGAAAACAAAAACAAACATTGCCTAAATCTTCACTTGAATATTTGCCATTTATAACCTAACTATATTAAAGTTCATGATGTGCTGAACCGCACTAGAGTTATCACAATTCAATGCAACAATGTAAAGCATATTTATTATTCACTAAAATAGAAAGGCGCGGTCAATGATGAAACATGAGATATAATTGTATGTAGAAAGCAGTGAAATTAAAGAAAGATCTAAATTGTACCATAGAGATAAACTCAGATATACTTCCAGGGTTTTACTTTTTGGTGAACAGTAGGGTCCGAAGCTTTTCATATTAGAGAAGAGCTACGGTCGTAGATGCTGCAACTGACTCATGAATTACCATCAGTAAGAGTGAAGTATGCAGACTACCATGAAACAAAAGAGACAAAACCACTAATAGATCATATGACCAGAACTTTACTCCACTCAAAAGAAGACACGTGTGGTAGACCATAGGGTAGAGAACAAAGCATCTACTCTTGACCAGATGCTAAAAGATCATTTGAAGACCCCAATGGCTGCATTATGGCTCTAGGAAAAATGCAGGCGAATTCAAAAGGCTCGTTCGGCTGGCCAGACTTGCCAGACTCGTTAATCTGACTCGAGCAAGTATAGCTTTCTTTTCTTTCCTTGAAAGAACTGATTCGTTGGAGTCAGTACAACTGACGAGTCCTTTAAAGAAGGAACAGATGCTAGTTGCAAGAGTCATTAATTGTATTAACCTTGACTTCCATACAAGCTCTCTGATATTATTCCAGCTATTTTTTCAGTTATTCTAAAAAAATTCACAAGTGTAATATTACTTGAATTTGCAAGCTCGTGGAGCCTCATCACTAAGTAAACTACCAAATTTATAATATTTCTTACTTATCATATAGTGTGCTTTTTGAATAATTTGCTCCTTAGGTCATTTGATTTCAAGCACACAGGGTATATGATAAATTGAACTTCCTGCAAGAGTTTCTCAACGATATTTCACTCTCTATGTACAAAATCGAAAATAATCCTTCAACCAATGCAATCTTCTTATAGGTCAAATAAGCCCATATCCACGACTTACTGCATAAGATACAATGCACCTCATAATATATAGGAAATCAATAAAAAGAGACATCATATATGGATCATCCAAGCTTCTTATAGGTCAAATAAAGCTCTATCCACGACTTACAGCGTAAGATACGGTCTACCTCATAATATAGGAATCAATAAAAACAAAAAATTATAATATATATATATATATATATAAATTCCGTTTCCTTTTCTACAAAATTGGGGCGGCATTCAACACCACATTAACTACAGATATCAGCATGCTAGCATCTAACATAACCTTTCACTATTGGACACTTTTCACCTCTTAAAGATTGAATAAAAGTCAGCACTAAAGTAACAGTAACGTAATATGAAAACTTGGTTGTAAAGCATGGACAGAAGAGTGTTGAGAAATAAACAAAAGAAGTATCAGCATCAACAAAATACACAGCCTTAACTGGGGAACCAGTTGAAAACTCTTTACATATAAATTGCATAGTTTCAGAAGAGACACAATAGTTTCAGAAGAGATATACAAGTGATAGCTATATTCTCTTATGGACTCTTAACAAGCAAAACAGCTTTATCTCCACCAGTGACTTTACATTCATATGGTGCTAAAGCACTATGTAATTTACATATCTCTTCGTCTTAGCCGCAACCAAGATGATCGAAACATAGGAATACAGTACATTTCCAGCCAAAAAAAACTTTTGTTCCATAACAAGGTCTGCCTGATGTTCATTATTAAGCTGTGCTAGACTTAAAGTACGCGGCCCAAATGATATATTTGCACAAGCGTGCATGAGGTGTGTGAATGCGTGCAGCCCATGCATTTGTACAATCTAAAACATTTGGTCTGCTTGCATCAAGTCTACATAGAGTGACCCAGTATTCCACCCTCGAAAACATTTTTGTATTTCAGGCAATTCATAATACATGGATCATTTTAGTGTACCCATGTCATCTCTTGCAAACTTGGATAATGCAAGGTATATGGATACTGCATTAGTGGTAGATTTTTACAATTCCACCATCTGTCTCATATTAGTAAATGATTTTATGTAACATGGTACTCAAGAAATCACAAGAAATTTTCATGTCTTTCATTCACATCGTTTATGTGAAAAATTGAAGAGTCTTGGAGGACATTTATGTAAGCTTAATAGTCAACAAAGAACATCTTATAAGATGCTTTACAGCTATCACCAGTAGGAAAGAGGAGCTTATAGGCTCCAAAGATAAAATATCATCATCTTATAAGCTCCTTTAGTAAAAGAACTTTTTAAAATCTTGTAAGTTTCTCTTATTTGAATGTTTCAATAATCTTACCTTCACCTATTATATTGAAAAATATACCCCAAAAAATGTCTATTTAGTTATTAAGCGCTTCAAAATCCCCTCTTAAAGTCTGATAAGGTCCTCTCAGTAGCCATCCCATCATATAAATCAAAACTAAAGCAAAAGTTGCATGATCTTATCCTAGAAAGAAAGCACCACCACCTCCTTAATAGAACTTGAAGATCTCTAACAAAAACTCTAGTCTAGTCCTAGCTAATCATACTATAAACTGATTTAGCAACAAATCAAGATGCTCCTCCCGTGGGCTCCTTGAGAAAAACTCCACCAACAAAACTATGGTGGAAATTTTTGGGCTAAGAAACCCATCAAGAAATGGTTATTTTTATGCCCAATGCCCGTTTCAAGAAAGAAATTATTGCTTTAGTCTTTTCCAATGATAAATGAGTCTGAAAAAACCTAGCATGCCATGAGAATCAGAAAATCAACACCGCCCTCAAAAACCCCAACAGGATTAATAACACTGCATATAAAACTAAATAATCCCAAAAAAAATTTTATCACCAACTAAGTTTTTCAAGCGAAGCAAAACAACAAACCAATTGGGTAAAAAAATATTGACGAAACATAAATTTCTCACTTGAACTATAAATTACACAACGCACATAAAAAATACATAAAAAATAAAAAAACTAAAAAAAAAAATACCTGGACTGGTGAAGACGAGAAGGGGTTCGAAAACGGGCACTGAGAATTGAGATCGTGAAGGAAGGTTTTGAAATCAACTTGACAAACGGAGGAAGATGAAGCCAATCGAAACGACGTCGCCGATTCCGCCAATACCCACATCAACAATAAACATAGGCATTTTCTCATCGAAACCTCCATGGACAGCATCGAAACCTAAACCCAACAACAAAATCCTAATTCTTTCCCCTAATTATCAGTACAACAATATTCGATTCCACGGAAATAGAAAAAGAAAACAAAAACTCTAAAGATTAAACTGCAAATGGTGAAAACTTAAAGGATTGCCGAATCTATTTCTTCTTTTTTATTTTCTGTTTGAAAAGTTTTCCTAATTTTTCTTTTTTTCTACTCCGCCTCTCGTTCGTCGACCTGTTTTATCTATCTATTATATTATCTTCTTGTTAATCTTCTGATTCTTTATAATTACTCGCTTAAGGGGAGGCTTATTATCTCACCTGTTTAGGACATTGAGGCGGTGACGGTCGAATTTCAGTGGCTAACTTGTGTACAAATCATGGGAATGCTTGTGGGACCATTTTGTCGGAATATAAATAAATTGAATTAAATAAAATAAAATCTTATTTACATTTGGTTAGAATATTTATTAAATTTATTGTATTTAAATTTAATTTAATTACCAAACAAATTCAGATTAAATAAATTTTAGTCAATATAAAGTTAATCTAGCTCAATGGCTTAGTATGATACATGTATTTTATAATTTTTAAATTAAATTAGTTGAACTCGAATCAAATTTTGAATTTTATTGAATTGAATAAAATAAATATTCAAGTTTAATTTATTATAATTATCAAATAAAATTTAAGCGAGAATTATCTCGAATCAAAAATTAAATATACAACCCAAAAAAATAATAAACTTTTAACTTCTATAGAATTTGATAATTGAAGTACAAAGGTAAGTTTACAAATCGAACTAGCAAATACAGGTTGCACGCTATTAGGAATTTCATGATATCAACTAATTTGTTAGATGTGCCATGATAATATCATGCAACAATATGTTAATATTGCCATAAATAATCCATTAACTCATAATGTACTGTTCAAATGAATAAAGATAAATTATATAATTATTTTTGAGGTTTGACCTATTTAAAAATAAATAAATTATAATATCTTAAAATTATAAATACTTCCTTGAAGTGTTACAATTTTAAAATTTAAATTTTTTCAATAATTAAGTCAGGTTTTAATGATAATTTTTGTAATTTATAAATAACTAACATTTAATGAGTGATTGCAAATTCTATTGCATCACCCTATAACCAAGAACCAAGGGTGTGGTCAAGAATTACCACTAGTTGTGCTAAAATGCTCCTTGGATTTCTTCAAATATCCACCATTGTAGCTGCAGAAACATCCATTCAAGAAATCAGTTAGAAACAAATTGTACTAATGAGCAAAGAAAATGCATCTCATGCACTACAATTTCTTACCAAGATGGATAGCATATGCATGCTTGTTACCAGCTTGATATTGCTTTTGCACAAAAATCTTGGCTGCATTAAATTACAGACATGCGAAACTACATGCAGTGGTGAAAATTCCAGACATGATCAAGGCACCTGAAAAAATAAACATGAAGCAAACACATAATATTGGACACGGAGAATGTTTGCATGCAGGGACGAAGCTAGAATTTTTAGTCTTGCGACTTAGGATTTTGAAGGGAACAAAATTTTGAATTCACTGGAGCTTCTTAACAAGTGAGGGGGGCGACCACCTGGTCAGTCCCTACTCACTCCGTCTCTGTTTGTATATCTAACAATACAAAGAAGTTTGGGAAAACGAGGTTGAGAATATATACCTAGTTGTGCTTCATATTTTCTGATGCAGCATGTCCATGTTTAGTGCCATTTGCCTGCCTACATACCAACCTGAACCTTTCCACAATACCAAAGCCCCTTTGTTTCTTGCAATGCCGAAGAATTCAGCAAACAAACATCTATAACTCAAATTTTGTGCAGCAGACTGAACAGATGGCAACGTTATCGGGTACCAATTGCACTGCAGATAAGCCCACAACAAGCTTCTTGGTAGAGAGGTAGAGGCTGTCCATTGTCAGTGGCTCCAATTGTTTTAGTGAAAATCCTAAGTGAAGAGCAACAATAGTCTTGTTATTGTAGTAATGACAGATAGATCCAAGTAGCAGGCAAGTGTGCAAATATTTCCCATAATATAGAACATGAGGAGTATGATACTTTTTCCAGAATAGGTTAGATAGGTAATCTTTAATAAAACGAAATAATCGAGATGATGGAGTAGGCAAATTGCACAATGCATGCAAAGAACTATTGTACTCACTCAAACCCTCTTAAGTGCTGCAGTTTTGTAAGTGGCTCCAAGTAGAGAATTGAGTTGCAGCCCCTGCTTGTAGGTGTTCAAGTTTTTGATGCAACAGAAACAATGCAGAAATCAGACATACCCGAAGAATAACAGGGTGCTAAAGATTAACTCGCATTATGACATGGAAAAAACCATAATATCCATAAACATATACTAGTATGTGCTACTAAATGTAAATGCATGTTAAGAGAATTCGTATAGGCAAAGAAAGTTGAAGGAGAAAGAACCTTGAGCAGGGCCATCTTAGCAGCATGCAGTCTGGCAAATTCAGCAAGATAGTCATGGCGTAAACCACCACAGTATCTTAACACCGGATAAAAGCTATCCAGTAAGGAATCCGTTTATTAATGGCTAGGCCAATATGCAATATTGCTTCTTGAGGATGTTAAACCATGATCAGTTTTGGTAAACATCGAGTCTTCTCCCTCAGGCAGGGGCACTTCTGATGAGTAGATTTTCTTCATTCTGAAACTAATTTTGTCTGTCCTTCTCTCTCTATGTATCTCTATGATTGAGTGTGTGCGCGTTTTTCTTGATGTTGGATGTTGCTTTACACTTGTTGCATGCCAAATTAAGTATTTGATGCTCTTACTACTGCTATATTGAAGTTGTTTTTAGGCTTTGAACATGATTCTAATCTTTACTTGTGTATTATAATGTGACTTCCCTCCACTTCTGTTGAGTAGAGTTTCTTCATTCTTAAACTAAGTTTCCCTCCACTTCATTCTGAGTGTGTGTGTGTGTGTTATTGTATGACTTGAATCATACAATTTGTGCCATCCTTTTCGTATAATGTACATTGATAAGGTGAATCATATGGTAATCATTTTCTCTGTTGAATGGATACTAAATGAATGATACTAAATGAATGCATGTTTCGACTGGTAAAAGCACACAAATGGGATGACTGATTGACTCCTGAAACTAGCCAGGAAAACTATTTCCATCCACGTCCTTTTGCTCTTACTTAGACCATAGCAACAAATTGATACAAGCCATGTTGAAACATGCCAGAAGAGAGGAGGGATCTTTTGTAGTTTGTGAAAATATATCCTTGTTGGATACAATATATACTATTGATAGACATCTCGATCATTTCAACAACCAAAAGAAGCAAAAATGCTAGACCATACTTCAGCAGTGCCAGCATTAGTTCCAAAATGCACTGAAGCCAAGAAAAGCATGAGCATATCATCAATCTTGTTACAAAAATAAACCCTCTCTCAGAGATGCATTTCAGAGTACATTGATTATTTGCAAAACAATTTTCCTAAATTTCCAAATAAGCAACCCTCCCCAAAGTAACTTGAGAGAATCTTGAAGAACTCCACACCCTATCCTAATCCGATTCAGTTCAGTACAAAAATTCTGTTCGGTCATCGTTAATTATCCTTAACTTTGAGGGTGTAAATTACCAAAAACCAGAGACCAATACAGTGTGGCCAAAACATTATTCTGATCCAAAGCTCAACCCCAATGAACACTTGCATCTCCAGTTTGAATTACAATCCGACAGACTTCTCAAATTTCTGGATTTGGTTCAGGAATATCCAGGTCATCTGCATAAGCACAAATCCAACAATCAAAAAATCTAAAATTAAGCAGAACAATTTAAATGGTATTTTTTCGTAGTTTGTTTAAGTTGGGAGGGAAAAGGGAGTGTCTGGGGGGAACAAACAAGGGGGGCAAGAGAGAGGGTGTACCATGACATGAGGCGCAATTCTAACACAATATACTGGAAATCCAGTGTAAAATTTGAAGGGTCCTCCTGACTTCAGTGTTTTCATGACACAATCTAGAGAACCAGTGTATGGATATTTCCCTTCAGCATCTGGCTGCATTTTCTGTATTTGGGTTTTGACATAATCAAATGGCAAACTACAAGCTGATGCAAAAAATCCTGATACAGTACTGGCTCCTGAAATGAGACAAAAAAGCTTTAAACTCTACCAAAAATCAATCATGAGAGCTTGCAAACTATAACAGTGGAATCCAGTAGAGTGAAGAAAAAGCTACTAAAAGCGCAGATGCAGAGAGAGAGTATCTCACCTATCACTGTAGCAGCCTCACCAAAACCAAGAGAATCCTTGAAGAACTCCACACTTTGATCATAAGAAGCAAGCATACCCATGTTAAGTGCCATAGCCCTTACCACAGTAGGGCCAGCACCTTTCCAAAGTGCTAGCACTCCTTCATCAGCAACAATGCGATAAAGGGCATGAAATGCATTTGTGTAATTCCGCCGTTGGGCAGCAGGTAATGTTGCATCAGCCTGCATGCGTATGAGTGCCAAATCTGCAGGACTACCAACAGATGCTCCAATTGCTCCTGCAGTCAATCCACATAGAGCCTTCTGATAAAGTGGTAAGGGCTTCCCATCATTGGCCTCTATTGCTTTGTTTGTCAAAATCCTATATAGGAGATAAGAGTTCTCAAAGTAAGTGGATGATGTTCTATAATTTAAATTGCATAGCTTATGAAATCTTCCAGAGTTTTCACTGTTATAAAGGATAATGGGAGACATAGTCAGACTTTCTTCCTTCCAGTAAACATAACATGCAATCAGTAATTGAAAGACGAAAACTGTTAAAATGGCTTAGAAATTAGATGGTGAAGCAGCCATTTATTATCAGATATTGAACTCAAGGAATATCAGAGGATCACACGAAATGCCTATAAGACATGATGGTTTAATAATGCCAACAACATGGACAGACTGTTGTGGGGGCATGGAAGGGCCTATCCCCACCCCAATCCAAAAAAAAAAAAAAAATGAGGGAATCTTTTATAGGGCCTATTTATGCCCTCTCTGAATTTAATTGATCCTGTTTGAATTTAAATGGGTTTTGTCTCCAATCCAAACCAAAAATACAACTAAAGCCCAGACCATTCAATATTTCCAAATTCTAAATTGGTTATCCCAACTCTGAAAATATATAAACAATACCCAAATTTTAAACTCACTATATTTCTGTTTCTGATGCTTGATCCCCAATTTAACAATTAAGCAGTATTTACAAAGTCATTTCCATGAATTTTTATACCATAGAAATTGAAATTAATGCACTAGTATCAGTTGAGCTAATAATTTTTATTTGACTTTTTTATTCATTAATGAATAAAAAAGTCATCCAATAGAAACACCACCTCGCCTAAAAACCCCACCCCAAACCCTCTATGCTTCTTCATGCACATATCAAAGAGCCACAAAACTTGCTCCAGGGAAACAGGTCATGGAAATAAACCTTGAGACCAATCTAACTCAAAGTTTTTAGCAGCCTACTATATAGCAGATTCAAAAAATTAAATTCTTCAGCTCAAAACAAGTTATTCTCTATGCAACTGATGTATTAAACTTCTATTTTGAGAGAGATAACCTCTAATGCTAAAAGTTAAGATAATTTTATCGCAAGGGATTCAAAACTAGTACCTTGAATGGCATATTTTTGGTCCAAATGTTAGATTCACAGTTAAATGATGATCAGCTATGAGTTTTGACATATGTTTCTGAGAGATCCCTCCAAGGTATAAAGTTGATCCCCATACACCCAGTTTAACAGTTGATCAGCTCGCTGACCATTTCGAAGTTCCATTATATAGAGAAATGTTTTTCCATTCCCATTCTTTGCTACATCTTCCAACTAATGCTTCTCTAGTTTCCGTGTGAAGTGTATATTTTGTTATCAAACGAAAAAAAAATTAAATCATTAAGTCTATTTATTGTCTCAATTGTAACTAACTGCTTTACAAAATTACAGATGCACGAAGTATGGGAAATAACTGTCATATTGCACCAAGAATGGCAAAACTAAAATTAAAATATGTCAAGATTTAGCTGACATCTGTTGCAAGGATGAGAAAGGAGATTGCACAGCCTATAATCATTTGCCACTTGTTAGTAGACAAACTGCACTAGCATAAAAGTTATTCATACATCATAACTAATAATGGTGACTGTTTTCTTCTTTATAGAGAAAGCTATAGAGGTAAAGCATGGGGATAACAAAACTGGTTCACTTTTTAGCGTGCCTACCTGCTTAAATGAAATCAATGCTCCATACTTCACGTGATAAAATAACAATTAACTGCAGATGCAGGGTAGAGCAAAGGATGACAAGCACAAGCAAGAAAATGCTTAGCCATCAAAAGCACAATCAACTTAATTCATAGGCAATCCTCGCACTCAATGAATTCTAGATGCTATGTTGGCCAACAATTAACATGGTCATCACTCCATTGAGCTACAAGGTCCACAGAATATACTCACTTAAATGATCCAAGCCGTGCAGTTGTATATGTAGCTTGTCTAAGAAGCCCAGCAGACAAACCCTGTAGAAACAACAATATTAATAAACAAGAGGCAAGTTAAGAACTAAAAGGCATGGTTGAACTTTGAAATATTGCATAGAATAAGCATTAAACCACAGCAGGTATGCTCAAACAATTTCCAAAGCTGTTATTTGGAGACATATGACACATAAGACCTTTCAATCCACTACAAGTGTTACTGGAAAACAAGTTTAAAATCAAAATGTCTTATCTATCTACTTTAAAGAGGAGGAGATTACAAAGATTCCTCAACTCCATCAAAGATAATGTGATGCTCTATGTTGTGAGCCAAATAATTCCCATGAGACAGTCAGGTATGACACCACAAATTCTGCAACAATTGCCCAATCAAATTAAAGATGCATCTTTTAGGACTTATATTATAACTTTAATATCAAATAAAACTTCTCATATCGAAATTTAACTAAGAAACATTTGGATTAAAAACTAAGTACTGAAGTTAGTCATAACTCCTTGAAACAAATTCAATGCATTACTCAAATTCCACATTCATTAACTTAAAAACAAAATCAAGCTGCCAATGTAAATCATAAATTATCAAGTATACTACTGCTTTCAACTATCTAGAGCCTCTATTTCCATTACAGTGATTGTGAAGAAGAGTGAAATCTTACAATGCTAAGACTTGCTAATTTTAACTGATAAGCAAGTTAAATGACTCTCATATACCTCACTAAAACGAGTTTAGCTTTCTGATGACACTAGTTTTGGGTTAGTCAACATCTCCCCTACCGCAATCAAAAAATAGTGCATATAAAATGTCAAAGAGAAATTCAATTGTGCCTCCACAAATGCTGCAGCAACCTTATGAGCCAAATCAATCAAAAATTAATCATGTAGCAAATATCTAATACTTAATCCCATCCCTGGAATACAATTTCACTTTTCTTGTGATGATCAACAGCATACAATATCAAAGAAACTTGTAAAATATCATAGGATTGACTCTTGTCAAACAAACCTTGTAAAAGGCACCAACACCTTCATTTTTAAGCATGTTCTTAGTCACCTCAGCAGCTGATCCTTGGCCCAGTTGTATTCTCACCTGAAATTCAGAAATAAACCTCACAGATCAACATCAACACCCTTCAGCTCATACAAGCACAAAAAAAATTTCCAATATCATTCCAGATGATAATTTCAAGATTCAAAATATGGCAACTGAATAATTAGATCTAACAGGACCCAGAAAGAATCCATTTTCCAACCAAATAAAACTATAAACGAACTGTTGCTCAACAGAAAACAGCAATACATCTTTAAACTCCACGAACAAACAAAAAGGAGATCTAAATCCCATAGAGAAGCATTTGAAAATAAAATTAATATGAAGAAGTCAAATAAAAAGAAAGCACCAAAACGATGCCAAATCCTCAACAAGATTCCAAATTCAAAAACGAAACCCATTTGATCTAAGATCTGAAACCATGCCAAGAACCCAACATTCATCCAAGAAAAAGCAAAGTCCTTCAAAAAAAAAAAAAAACAAATTTTGACAACTAACAATTCCAGTGGGTATATGTGATTATACACAAAAAATCAATACCTTGATCATGTCGATGGGCTGAATAACACAGGTAGCAAGCATACCGGAGGCACCGCCATTAACGAAGGGCTTCACCGTGGGCCAAACTCCAGCTGATTTCGGCTTCTCCTCTCCCATTTTCTTTGGTTTTTCCTTTTTCTTTTCCTTCTCTCTAGTTTTTTTTTTTCAAGCAAAGGGAGAGTGACCAGAGAGAGAATGAGTTCTCTGTGGTGAACAATACGAGGGCTTGTATCTTGTGAATATGGAGAGGAGGTTTTTAATGCTGAGTAATATACACATATAATATTTGTAAAGTGTATATTTTCAGCGGCAGCCAACACTCGCAATTACCATCTAAGGTGGCAAATTTGTAACCAAATTTCCTTTCAGAAAAAAAAAAAAAACAAAAACAAAATCTTGTTATCAATCTCAACTTTCATAATTTAGGATGACAATCCACCGGTTTTAAATATAAAATTGTTTCGAATCAATCTTATTTGGATCGAATTTTAAAATTACTAAACAAAATTCACCCACCTCAAATTCGCTCTTGTTTACTTGTTTTAATTTAGTATTTATGCATTTATACAATCTTAGTTTGAAAAAATATACTTTTAAAAAAGTTTTACTAATATTATTTTTAAAAATATATATTTTTTAATATTTTTAAAATTATAAAATAAATTTAACGAGTTTTGTTCAACGAGTTTAGATTTAAATTCTGAATTGAGTCTAAAATCCTTCAGAATTTTAGCAGGACGGACTACGGACTATAAATTTTGACAAATATATCTTACACTCTGTCATCCATAATAGTGAAAACTCCTATTATTACACCGAGTAAATTTATACTAATTGCTCCCTGACTTTTCTTTTACTTCAGGAAAAAAAAAAAGTCCTCTTAATTAGGTTTTGTTGTCCCTTTTTCTTGTACCTGTTTTCTTTTGGGATTTTTCAGGTTGGTATTTGTAATTTGGGCCCAAGTTTGTTATTATTTTCAAGATTGTCAGAACATTTTGTGGATATTATTTTTTAGTATTATTGTTCTTTGTGAGATTTTTTTTTTCCTTTTCATTCATTCCTTTGTCCTTTGTATTTTCTTGGACCACAATGCTTGGGCCCTACTTTTCATGCCACCCCCTTTCTGTCTTTCAACTGTTTACTGGTACCCTTTTTTTCTTTTATTTAATTAAATTAAACAAAATTTCTAGCAGTTTTATTTGGGTTTTTTAGTTGAATATTTGTAGTTATCTTATTTTTTGTTGAGTTGGGATATGATCAACAACAATAGAATTGATTTGAAAGTATTAATTATAGATAAAAGACCAATAACATGCAAAATATAGTGAGTGTGAATTAGTTGAATAATTATAAATTTATAATTATTTACTTATCAATTAAACTAAATATCATAGTTGTCAACTATTTATATTTTTATAAAAAAATTATCATAAAAATTGTACACAACATAACCTCAAAACTAATAGAGAAACGTTACTCGCGAGTGCACCATTTTTTACAAAAGTTATTTCATTATATATATATATATGTATATATTAATGAAGAGCCAACTATAAATTTTTAAAATATTGTAAATTTTCGGTACGTTTTCAGATGTAATTTTTCACTCTTCCTTATCAATAGTACTTGACCATAGTTAACAAACTCTTCATTTTTATTTTTATTTATCCAAGTAATCAAAATGTTAATTTTATTTTGTATAAAATAAAATACATTTAACTAGCCATTCAAGGAGATGTATTTTATGCTTTGGAAATGAAGATAGGAAATATAATATAAATTTTAGGGGGCAATAATGAAAATAAGTAATTTTGAAACCATTAATGTTGCGCGCCTTTGGAGAGGACCAGCTTGGCTGACCCATCAACCTCATCTATTTACCTTATTACCAAATGAGTCCCTCTATTTGTCTTCAATTTGCATTCTCACCCCTTCGAAGTTGTCGTCATTTGTGGCATGTAGTGGAGATACACCCAAAACTTATTAGAAAAAATCCAAAAAAATAAATAAATAAAAGAAATACTTGAAAGGATTAATATTTGGACGTGGAGCTCTAAGAATGGATAGCTAAGTTGAGGTCAACTACTTTTTCTTAGTCATTTTCAGGATTTTCTTTCAATTGTATTGATATAGAAAAAAAAAAAAAATATATATATATATAAGGATGATATACAATATAATATTTTCGAAATCGGATCGGATCGAGTTCGATTGATTTGACCATGAATCGGTGATCGAATCAGTCTGATTAGTTTTAAAAAATTATTTTTATGATTCAATTAGTCAAAATCGATCATATTTTTTAATTATTTATTTATTTATTTTTTAAAATATATTATATAATAATTAATTTATTACATTATCATTATACATAATGTTAAAAAATATATAATTGATTTTCATTACACTAAATCTCTCCAGGTAGAATTCAAACCTACAATCAGACCGACGATGAAACTAATTCAATTAATTAAATCACGGAGGCCCAGATTATTTTCATGGACTAGGTTGAATTTACAAAATAATCCAACCCACTCCAATGCATACTTTTGAGCATTTCGGCCTACATGATAATCATAAGTCCGGTCTAATTTTAAAATTATGTGATTATTTATTGAATACAAATCCTAGATAGAGGGTGGAATTTGATTATCCTACCAAACCCACCAAACCAATAGACACATTAATTATCTATTTTATTTTTAAAATTAAAAATAAAATTATAATTTTTGCCCATTTATAAAAAAATAAAAGTATACACTCTTAATTTTTTTAAACAGACTTTTTCCTACAATTCATTCTTCTTGCTCGTATTTATGAAACCCTTCTTCTACATCTTTCTTTTTCAGTTGAGGCAGGAGTTCTTTCTTGTCTTTTCAGTTAAAGAGAAAAAAAGCCGCTTGCTAATAGAAACATTAAAATTCTCTTCAATTTGAAGAGAAAAAAAAATACAACAGCGGCAGCAACGATGGCGCAGATAGAGGGAGAAGAGAATGGAAATAAAAAGAGGAAAAATAAAAAGAATGAAGAAATAAGAGAGAAGAGAAGAGGAAAAATGAGAGGATTGAAAGAAAGAAGTAAAAAAATTATAAATAAATCTGTTAAAAGGAGAAAGAAAATGAATAACAATGAACATTGGAGTTTTGGTCATAGAAGATAAACGAACAATACATGAAAAGGGAAACAAATTATGAAGGTATAATATTCATTTTATTATGATTTTACTTATTTATCTCACAAAGTATACATTTATTTATATTTTGTATTAATATATCATTCTTATAATTCAATTAAATTTACATAATATTTATTAATATAGTAATTCATATCCAACAACTTATTACATTTTTAATCAATCATTTTATATCCTAACTAAAAAAATAAACGAACCCCGACTCGACTGATAATAAGATTGATTTAGTCTAATTATGAAAATACTAATACAATATATTAATATACAATGGAACAAGAAGAGACTGTACCAAAATAATGATCTTATTTTTGCAAGAATGTTTTAATTCAACAATGAAATGTTGTACATTTTGCAACACTTCATAGTATCTTAGTGGGCAATTTACTGAAATTAACTATTCAAATTTATTGAACGGATTATGTTATTTTGGTTAAAAGAATACTAGTTCTAAATTCATAATTATTGCCAAGCGAATATAAATTTATAATACAGAAGAGTGTTGAAGTTCACTTAAGTTGGTGAACTTTTGGGCTAGTTTGCCCAATTGGGCTTTTAAATTCCTTTGAGCCCATTTATTATTTCATTAAATTGGAAGCATTAATTGAGATCCATTCAAATGATCCAACATTCACATTTCGTTATTCAACGTTAAACAATACGATAAAAAATAAAACGAATAAGTCCCGGAAATATTTCAATAACCAAAATTGGTGAAGTAATTTAAAGAAAAATTGTTACATCTTTTGCATGGTATAAGTATCAGAAGTTTGTCTTATATATTGTAAATTTGAATAAGAGTTAGCTGAATTTGGATCGCAAAAAATATTACGGGCCGAATCGAAGTGTTGGGTTTCAAAAATTTTGTATAATCAGCGGCCCAAACTATTTCATACACTTTTGGGCTTCAAGAGACATTCTCAACGAGCCCATGTGAGGCCCAAAGTTGTGGTTGTTAAAATGGTATTTATACGAAGTGATTTTTTGGGGTGTATTCAAGTAGACTAAGTTGATACTCTCTTCGTCCCAAAATTAAATGTGAATATAAACATATTATTGAATTATTATATTTTGATTAATTTTACTCAACGGGTCGAATGTATGGGGACTCAATTGCGCTTGAGAATTATCCAAGAACTTAATTGATTGCTAACATTTTTTTTTAGGGTAAAATTTGTATTTTTTTTAAGTTCTTTGAGCATTTGTAACGGATTGAGCGTTTTCGTCCTCCATACGATGCTCATGCAGCCCTACGACCTCTCGATGCCAATTTAATCCAACAGGATAGTAATTGATTTTCGCTCTGTCTTGGGCTCATTAGGGGATCAACTCTGATCCCCCGACCAATTTGTGTAAGAGATAATCAAGTCCGTTTTGCAACGTTAAGTTCAAGACTAACAACAAGGTTTTCAAATTCAGTCGGGTTGATATACCTGGACTCTTGAAGGGTCCTATTATTATGTTTAACTAAAAAAATGAAAAGAAAAAAATGGGAATTTGGATTTCACCGCCTTACTTCAAATCTTATATTACAATTTGATATTTCATCTTATATTCCACTTTATGAATACTATATGTATATTTAAAAAAATATTTTATTGGACATCCATACTGCAATTTCTCTATCATGGTATGTACGAATGCAAAATCTAAAATTTGCAAATAAAATTAGAGAGTGAGGGACCGTGAAATATATGAATAACGATTTTCATCCATTTCTAAATTCCTCAAAAAAATTAAGGTAGAAATATTTCTTTATATGATTTTTTTTAACAGGAAATCATACATATTATATTGATTGTGAATTTTTCAATGAATTGGGTCTCAAATTTGAGGAAATCAAGGATGGTGGTGTAGTTCTTTGGTTGATTGATTGACTTATATTCTATGTGAGATGGGTTCTTGCATACGAGGTGTGTACCCACAATGGTAGAATTTGTTTTGTAATTTGATTTTGCCCAATTTAGGGTTGAATTTTGCCCCCAAATGTTTAAGTGTTTAACTAATTTTTAACAAGTTCGGGATTCTTTTGGCCAATGTTTAAAAATTATGGGACTAAATTTATCTTTCTTGACATTCAACGATGCCAAAAGAAATTTGAACAAAGTTATAACACTAAAAATGTAATTTTTCCATATTAATATTTTGCTGACAAAGTGCCACCATAAGTCCATGAGACATTTTTGGATGTACAACTATAGAGCAAGTACATGAAGAATAAAAGCATGTGAAAGCCAACTTATAAGGCCACATTCATAATTGCCATATGAATTATAAATACTATGGTTCCACTTGCATATATATCAACAACCTTATCTTCTCATCTTTTTTTTTTTTTTTTTTTCTATTGACAATTTTGATTTTCCAAGGATTGTTTTTCACACATATGATCATTTTGTTTGTATTTGCATGCTACATTCACTATTTGGTGGGCAAAAAAGTTGCATAATTGCACTATATTAGGTATGCTGGAAATGTTGGAATCAAGAATTAATTACTTTTTTTTTTCCTTTTTAACGACGAAGAATTTTTGTTAATGAACTTTAAATGCGTCGATCTTTAATTTCTTTCGTCCTCTAGAGGATGGGCGACGAGCATTTTTAACGTGGTTAAGAATGTAAATGAATTGAGTTGAGTATATTGAATTTTAGAAATTGTGTTTGAATTTAATATAATTATTAATCAAATTGAGTTTTTAATTGAATAAAGCACGAGTTAAGTTTGAATAATTTGATCATTTTATATATTTTTGTAATTTTTTATTTATTTAATTAAGTTTGAATTGAATTTTAAATTTTATTAAATAAAAAAATATATTTAAATTTAATTTATTAACAAACTAAATTCAAATAATTTTTATTAATTAAGTAATTTAATTTATTTTCGGACAATAAATGTAAAAGTTACTTTTAAAGTCATTGGCTTTTATTAATGTTCAATAAAGTACAAGTGATTCATGGGAAAGTAATAAATATGAACTTAAGGACAGAGGTGGATATGAGGAATATAACATTTGCCAAACAAAAGACAGCATCAGTTCCCTCTTCAGTAAAAGGCCAAAATCAAACCAACGACAGTCTTGCTGTCTTCACATGGTACACCCTGGTCCAGTCACCTTTTGCCCCATTCTACCCCTGTACTTACTCTTTTTATATATCACACATAACAAAATACAAAAAATAAAAAATAAAAAAAAATCATCCAATTTAAGTCAATCACAAGCTCAAACATTGTAAATGTAAATCTACAATTTTCATGTAATTTACACAATAAAAAGAGCTAACAATTATAAAATAAATTCATTTACACCTCCTATAAGACTAATTATGTTTGACTAAATTGGGTTCGATCAAATTTTTATTTAAAATTTTCACAAGATAAAAAGGTATGAAAAAATCAAATTTATTACAATTTTAATTGGGACAAAAGTAGGGACAAAGCTAGGGGGTTGGGGCGGCTGGCGCCCTCTCCATTAAATTATTAAAATTAATATATATTTTTTATATAAAATTATTAAATTTTAAAACTTTGTTCCTAAAAAAAAATTAAAGATACATAATTATTTATTACAGTTAAAAAAAAAATTGCCCTTTAATTTTTATTTTCTGACTCCGTTTCTAAAAAATAATATCATTAATTTTAATTACTTTTTAAGTGTAATTGTTTATCATGGCAAAACAAATAGAACAGACTTATGATTATGTCATTCTAAATGACACTCATACAGATATTTTCCTTCAAAATGAAACAATGAAAAAATATATTCATTAATATCATTAAAATCTGCCCATATCAATAATATTTTCCTTTTGAAATTCAAATATAGCCCTTAGAGTCAGGGGCAGATTTGACATTTCGCAATGGGCCGACTGGAACTGCAAAAGCCAACCACAAGATGACAATATTGGGTCGTGGGGGTTGGGGGCCCGCGATGAGGCTGGCGCCAAATGGCGGGCCTTCGGATTTCAACCCATTTATCAAATCCCACTTTCTCTATTCTCCTACGCCCACTCTCTCACTCCCACCATTTTCCTTTTCCTTTTCAGTTTTTCATTCCCAGTCAACCATAGATATTATAGAAAGAGAGACAAAGAAGGGGGAGTGACAAAAAAATATCCCATTATTTTGTGTTGCAATCACAAGGAAGAGGGGCCTAGACCTAGAGAGAGAGAGAAAACAAAAGGGTTTGGCTTTTTGGTATTGTTGAGAGGGAGAGGAAAAAAGGTTGAAGAAAAAAATGAGAGAAATAATAAGCATACATATAGGTCAAGCTGGGATTCAGGTGGGAAATTCATGCTGGGAGCTCTATTGCCTTGAGCATGGCATTCAGCCCGATGGGATGATGCCTAGGTATTTGGTTTGCTTTATTTAAAAAAAATATATATATAGATCTGTGGATGTAAGTCTTTTCAATTTATTAACGTGCGGTTTTTGTTATTTGCTTGTTTGGGAATCTTTATTTTTTTGGGAAAAAAAGGAGTAATCTTTGAGAGATTTTCCATGGTTAGGGACTTAAGGGTCCTTGTTGTTCCTTTTTGGAGAGAGAATTTTGGAGTTCTTTAAGTTTTCGATGGATATATTGTGTTTGACCCAAGCTTTAATTGTTTTAATGTTAAGTTCTTGGGGTTTCCCAGGCTGATCTACCCTTTTTATGGGCAATTGAGTGATTGTCTGTAGAGTTTGAAAAAGAGAAGGTTAGAGATAGTATGCATTGTGATTTTGTTTGGTTGATCTCCTCCACCTCCAACACAAGAAAAAAGGAAAAAGAATAATCAAAATGAAATATGAAAGACTTGGATTTGGATGAACTTGAAGCCCTTACAAAGATATATAACTGGTTTCTGAATCAAAAGATGGAACTTGAAAATTCTAATGGGATTAAATTTTAGGTTTTACTTGCCCCTGCCTATTTTGAGATTTTGTTGATTTGTCAATTCTGATGCATTGATTTGTATGTGTTGCAGTGACACCTCTGTGGGTGTGGCACATGATGCTTTCAATACCTTCTTTAGTGAGACGGGATCAGGAAAGCATGTCCCCAGAGCTATATTTGTTGATCTTGAACCTACTGTTATAGATGAAGTCAGGACAGGGGGTTATCGGCAGCTTTTCCACCCTGAACAGCTCATCTCTGGAAAGGAAGATGCTGCCAACAACTTTGCCAGAGGCCATTATACAGGTAAATGGCCATCTTACTTGCAGAGTTAAGAATGGTTCTTGTGTTGAGTATTCTGGGTTAGGAGGCTACAAATTGATGTTTGTGTTTGATATGTTAACTTTGGTAATCTGTGCAACATGGTATCGAATTTTTAACCTTTCAAAGTGACGGTTACTGCAGACAATTTTCCTTGCACGATGAGAACTTCTTGTGCATTGAGGGCTTTTACTTGCTATATCTTTTGATTTTCAGCATGGCACTTGAGGGCTCTTGCTATATCTTCAAATATTATAAACCAGTCCAATGTGATTCACTTTTCCTGGTTCCTTTGCAGTGGGGAAGGACATTGTTGATCTATGCCTGGACAGAGTCAGGAAGTTGGCTGATAACTGCACAGGTTTGCAAGGATTTTTGGTCTTCAGTGCTGTAGGTGGTGGTACGGGTTCTGGATTGGGTTCACTGCTCCTCGAACGATTGTCTGTGGATTATGGGAAAAAGTCAAAGCTTGGTTTCACCATCTATCCTTCTCCCCAGGTGCTTAAGCTTGACTTTTCAGTTATTGTGTATAATCAATAGTCTCCAAATTATAATGTTTTATGGAAATTTGAATTGTGTGTGGTTCCAAAAGTGTCAATTTTTTCCACACTGAGTTTTTGGATGTATGAGTAGAATAGTATCTCTTGGATGTATTCAATGTGACAAGAAGTGGGGTCTGTTTCCAATTGCAGGTATCCACTGCAGTTGTTGAGCCTTACAACAGTGTTCTTTCAACTCATTCCCTTCTTGAGCACACGGATGTTTCAGTCCTCTTGGACAATGAAGCCATATATGATATTTGCCGGAGGTCTTTAGATATTGAGAGGCCTACATATACCAATTTAAACCGATTGATTTCTCAAATCATATCGTCCCTAACTACTTCTCTACGGTTTGATGGAGCCATTAATGTAGATATTACAGAGTTCCAGACCAACCTTGTACCATATCCTCGTATTCATTTCATGCTCTCATCATATGCCCCTGTGATCTCAGCTGCAAAAGCATACCATGAGCAACTATCAGTCCCTGAAATCACAAATGCAGTATTTGAGCCCTCGAGTATGATGGCTAAATGTGATCCGAGACATGGGAAATACATGGCTTGTTGCTTGATGTACCGTGGGGATGTTGTTCCTAAGGATGTCAATGCTGCTGTTGCTACCATCAAAACGAAAAGGACGGTTCAGTTTGTTGACTGGTAAGAAAATCACATGTACATTTGCAACATTGACTGAAAATAGCGTGATTATTTTAATCTCATACCTAAAATAATAATTTACTAGATTTATGTACCAATAACATCCATTTTCGTTGTATGTTAGCTTTAGTTTGTTGTGATGCTTAGAAAAGGATTAATGTGTCTTGCTTTGGTTTTAGGGGTGGGATGTGAAAATACTACAGTTTTGGGGTGGTTTGATCCAGCGCCAATAAGAAATTTAGAAATAGTTCTCAAACATAATCCTAGAGATTTTTGTCAAAATATGCCTTTATAGGTTTAAGGCAGTTCCCAAACTGTCGGCCATGCCTGATCATGTGCCAACCAATGAAGAAGCATGGGCAGTTCTTGGTGGCAAAATGGTAGCAACATATTATCGTATTATGTTTCTTGAAGCGTCCACTTTCTTGCATGTTCCAGTTGCTTGACCTGACCTTGCATATTCTATGGAGGAGTAGGAAGCCATTCCGTTTATTTTCCTTTGTGATATACCCATTCTGAAAATCTCACCACCTTCTGGACTTTACAGGTGCCCAACTGGCTTTAAGTGTGGAATTAACTATCAACCTCCAACAGTGGTTCCTGGCGGCGATCTTGCCAAAGTACAGCGAGCTGTGTGCATGATTAGCAACAACACTGCTGTAGCTGAAGTATTTTCACGTATTGACCACAAATTTGATCTCATGTATGCCAAGAGGGCGTTTGTTCACTGGTATGTTGGTGAAGGAATGGAGGAAGGAGAGTTCAGCGAAGCACGTGAAGATTTGGCTGCTCTCGAAAAAGACTACGAAGAAGTTGGTGCAGAGGGTGTGGATGATGAAGAGGAAGGTGAAGACTATTAATGTAATTGGCATTTTATAATTGAATCAGATTTGCAAGGGTTGCCTTCTATCCTTACCTTAATTTGTGTATTATTATGTTTCATGTATTGCTGGTTTTGACTTTTTTCGTTTTTTGTTTTGAGGAATTGCTAAATTCGTGTTCTTGTGCTCTCCTCAGGTGTCCTAAATTTCTAATTGTGATATCGAAGAATGTATGTTACGTAGTTGTGCATGTACGCGTCAAAGCTTTCTTGCAACCAGATGGAGAAAATTCTAATCTACACGAGGTGTTTTCACACAAAATGATAAAGACCATGGCAGTGAAATTCACTAACAATGCGAAGAAATAATAATACGATCTTCATAATTTAGTGAGAAACACGGTGCATGCAAATGTTTCCTTTGCATTTACACTGCATGATGAAATGATATTATCCTCGTAATTTAGTATATATCCACATGTGATGAAGCGTCATGGAACATCAAGTGAAGACAAATAGTTCCCTTGCATTAACGTATTTCACGAAAATATATGCTTAAACAAAACTGGAAAATATGAAACACTGCCAGCGAAAGGCCTGCGTGTGTAATGCACGTACCATGGAAGGTAAACAGGAAGAAGCTTCTTAACACAAAACATCACTTCTATGGCAAAAGATGTACACAAACACTGCCCTATTTATACAGCTTTAGCAACATTACCAATATATCATTTCCATAATTATAAGTCAACCTAACAAAAGCATAATTAAACACCCAAAACAAAAGAAGACAGTGAACTAAAGTTGACTCAAACGTCAGAGTACTTCCAGTTGAGATGCCTGAAGCAATTTGTTTGTACGAAGCCAAATATACAAGAACCTGCATCCCGCGTGTGGTTGGACCTGCAGGATGATAGTCAGATTGATACAAACAGCATAGCAGAAGGACAAGAAGTTCGAAGAATATTGGTCAATAATCATCATATATTTGATTGCAATTCTTTTGACATCTGAACTGTTTACAGATTGATTTGCCAGCAACCGTGCGAAAGGACAGTATCCCTGTTCTTGAATGAATCGGGGAAAGCATATCATCGGGAAGACATTTTTTAACATTAATCATTTTGAAACAAGCAATCAAAGCATTCAGCAGAATATTATCCAAGTGGAACCGCACAAGTGGCTGAAAAGAACAAGAGGGCTCCAAGCAGCGTTTTTCCAATACCATTTTTCACATCCCTGCCCCTCCCTTCATCGTAATACTTCTAGAACCAAAATTGAGATCAATGTTTTCTATATAGAATTGCCACTAAGCAAGTAGATAAAGACAACTCTTATATATTTTCTCTCTTCAACAATCACTCACAAAATAATATGAGGCGAAGATCCCCGTCAGCAGAGTATTTGGTCTCTATGGATAATTGAACAATTCATATTTCTGGAAAATGACAATTCCAATTGCAATAAGATATCAAACAATACTAGGCAAGACCCCACGGTGCATAAGCAGCATACTTGGTAATGCAACGAAAAAAACATTACTTTCACACCCAATACACCAGTGGTTAACATGGAACATTCAGGTCAATCAGGTTGGGAAATGAAATCTATAAGTTGAGAAAAATACCAATGGAATCATTCAATCAGTCACCACCAAAGCATTGAAATCTCAAACTTTCAGATTCAGGGTCCAAACTCTCGACATCCCCTGGAGAATAGAATAAAAACATCATTTACATATATTAGTGAGGAAACAATCCAAAAATCTGAGATTGGTGATGTCACCCACCACGGGGATCCACAAAGTTGTTGGCATCTGCTGCTAGGAAGGGAGGCCTACAATAACTGTCCAGTAAATCTGAAATGGCACAAAAGTGTGAAATACTCAAAAAACTATAGTAGCTTTGCAGTAAATTTTCGGCATAGAAGAGGGACAGACCCAAATCATGTTGCTCAAAGTATCATTTCACTGGTACAATTGGATGTAATACAAAAATTAGCCTAAACTATGGTCATAAATCCAACGTGGATTTAGCTTAAAAAGCCCTCAGTAAAATTTGATTGGGGAAGAGAGAGAGAGAGAGATCAGACCAGAACTACTAGTGAAATCAGCTGCAAACTCAGGGAGACTCAAACTTTGCTGAATTTGTGCCAAAAATCCAAAGGAGGAAGCGTCACCATCCAAGAGTGTGTCATTTAGATGCTGTGCATTAGAATCTACACTACTGAAAGACGATACAGATGCATCACCCATCAGAGGACGTGATTCCAGATAATTGCTAGGTGGACTGAAATCGAAAGGTGAACTACCAGCATAACCAGCTTCTGTTTTGACAATCTTCCCATTCATCTTTTGAGCCAATCCCATGTTTGAGTTTTGAGACAAGAACAAGTTTGGAGAAACATCAATCTTTCTACTATGAACAGATCCATCAACAGTTCCGTGCACACATGACCGGACCGCCGATCCACAGTTGTGAAACACATTTGCCTGCTGCATGTCCTCTGTTTTCAAAGGTCTGGCATTTTGTGCAGCACAGGATGTGGAGATATGCTGTGCTGTAAGATTGACATGCTAAGTTTTTTCAGACAGGACATGGTAATGCATTTGTTTATAACAAGCTGTCATGGCACAATAAAAAAGCAACCATCTTGCACTATCATATGAGGAGGGTTGCTGGAAGAGAATTATGATAGTCACAGATTAAATTATGAATTAGATATGCATATACAAATGGAAAAAATAAATCTTCTACTTAACTCGATAATTTCATACCATCACATGCACCATAAAGGTGACTAATTTAGTAGCCAGCCTAGGTTGTGACAAGTTGTCATATTGAAGAATCAATTACCCAATAGTTGGTTAATATCTGAAAACTTGAAATTAGTAGTACGAACTCCACTCAGTTAACCTGGCTAGTTCTCCCAATAGAAGCAACAACAATCTTGAGCATTAAAATTCTGCCATTGGGCACAATACTAGCAAAAGACATACAGGTGAATCTCATGCGACAAGACCATACAATCATACATGGTCTAAACTCAGCAAGTTCCTACAACCAAAAGGTTATCTGGAAACAAAATGCCGTGTAATAGAATATTAGCAATCAAGACTTCCCGTCCCCATTCCTGAAACCTTCCCAAGATAGATGACTACTCCAACTAACTCTCAAGATTCCAAGGCACTTCCGTGAGACAATTTAGGCCTAACCATAGACCTTATCCCCTAAACCAATCAACCAACAGAATGGGCATTCCTCACATGCAGTTTGAGGTAATGCTCATAATGTTTATCTTGCCTCATTGCTACAAATTTTCAACGAGTGTATTCTTGCGCTGTCCACAAATTCAGTAAGCAAACATCCAATTAAGTTAATTACCGCAAATCCTTCTCAGGAGTTCTCTTATCAAACAAAAAAATAACATTGTCAGACAACCACCACACTTGACTATAGTCCTTGAGCAAAGATAATTCCTTTAGATACCACAAAATGGTGTTTAGAAGATCAAAACTAACACCATGCAAAATATAGTTCATGCAAAGTAGCCAAAAGAAAAAATCAAATACCCAAAATATCAGAAACATCACAACCCAGTGATATGAAAATGGCAGCATCGCAGTATTTTATCTCATGGGTAGACCAACCTCCAAAATTTAGGAGAACTATATGGATTGGTTACCTAAAATGCGATAAAGAAGCAAAGAACAACTGAAATAAATTGAAGTGTTTACGTGGAAAAGCTGTCTTACTTGGTGAAACATGTGATCCATTTGACGGGAGCACAGGAGCAATCCCACTTAATCCAATTCGATGCATCAGCTCCACCTGTTCTGAAAGCAACCTGTTGAATTCCATTATTTGGTCCTTCACCAACAACTTGAGATAATAAGCCTTGAAAAATTCTTGATTTTCTTCTTCAAGCCTCTGCCAAACTGGAAAACAAGCAACAATACTACTAACTGGAGGGATATGCATATAAAAATAAACCTACAGAACTGCAAGTTTCTTATAACACACGCGAAAGGCCAAGAAATCCAAAAAAGTGAGACACAATAAGGTTTCTTGTCCCAACTCATCACCACGCATCTAGGAGGGGTAAGAGTACACTTGCTAATATTCATGTAAAGAATGGACTAATCAATGCATCTGTCCAATTGTAGGTCAAATAAGGTTTCATATGAAATTACAATGCAAATGGAACAGGAAATGGTGAAAATGGGAAGCTTCCTTCTCTTTTCACATTCCAAGGATAGATAACTTCCATTGCAATTTCAAGCACGACTTTCACGAATTCTTCATGTGTCCAGGATTTAAAAACAAAGTTTGACATGTATCAACAAGTTCCCACAAAGTCAAACCAACAATTTTAAAAGTAGTCAAGCTTTTAGATAATACTTGTTGATGAATGACCAACAAACAGGGATAAGTTGAAATTCTCAATATACACTCAATGTTATGAATTGATCTCACTGGTACATCAAGCTCTTCATAGCTTTACCTAGAACTGCAATAATTATCAAAAGCACTAAGAAAGGCAACCTCATATAATAGAATTGTTGAAGAAATGGTTTATCAGTTGCTTCATGATCATGTCCAGAAATTACGTGTATAAGAGAACAGAAAAATGTAGAAAGACAAGAAACTTCATACGCTAGCCCCTAATGAAGGTGAGGTGAATGCATTCCAAACTCCACCTTGTCCTTTCTCTTTCCACCTATGGAACAGTTATCTGACCTGATCAGCGCCATTTTACTGTGACAAGGTAGCCTTGATACTAGACGAGTTCTCTACCAGATCATACAAAGCATTATTACACCTTTTATAAAGGATGGTAATTTTGTCCCTGCATCGAATTGCAGCAAACTTATGGTCCTAACTTCAATTTTTCAGATTCTTGGGTAATGAAAAATTTAAGTCAATCGAGATCTAGAAACCAAGAGTTTTCCATTTGAAACCTCATCACAAAAACATATTAAGATCTACTCACTCCTGGCAACTGTTTCAAAAACTCTATTCTGTCAAATTCAAAGAAGTTAGTGAAAAAGCTATAGGAACTTTATAATTTGCTACTTATATTTCTTCAGACAAACCATAGATAATTGTTACACACTAATAAAAATCTAATGAAGCTTACGCAATCATACCATCACATAATGTCCTCTTTACCACTTCACTCATTAGAATTGGCCATACTCCAGTGCAAAAAGAGCAGAAGGCAGTGCCATCTTTGAATAAGAGTGCATCATACTCATCCATTAGCCACACACTGCATCCTAGATGATTCTGGCAACTATATAGTACCCTGTGATTATTTGCAGCTATTACTTGAGCAGTTATTTCCCATTAATCTAAATCAAAATGAAAAATTAGGCTTTAATAATTTTTAATAATGGTTGGACATCTATTGGAAGTATTTCAACACTCTACAGTTGAATTGTGAAGGACAAATCAAACTGGTAATCTACAGTAGAAGGTGAATAATGAGGATAACTCTATGATGGGTGAAAAATCTGAGCTCTAATTCACTCAGGCACCAGCTAATGCAATGGGATCGTTATTAGGAAGCTTTGGGTCTAAGTTCAGACTTCAGCAACATTGGCAGCAGTGCAAGAGACATTCAAAAAAACTGCTTTCATATTCTTTGATAAAATTCCCACAGGGGAATCACAATATGTGCTTGAAGAACCAAAACTTATAAGATTTAAGATTCAAGCATATCAAAACTCATGTTTTGCTTTTCTGGAAAAGCAAGACATTGTATAGCTACAATAAAGACTAGAAAAGTAATTTGAAAATAATCCAGTGCAAGTGAAATAGCCTAGTCCTCAAATGTTCATGGATCCATTCTTCTATTTCTCCTCTAATCGTGGCTTTGCTCTTTGTTGTAAATAACATCAAAATAAAACAATATTTTTAGCAAGTTAAACCAGAAGGATGTGATTTTGGTAATAAAAAATTAAACTTCATAAGAATTTCCCTTCCGCTTAGACATTCAAAGTACTTATATAATACAACAGAGAAAACCAAAATATCTCTTCTTAGAAAATATGAGCCCTTCCCCAATAGGGGTCACAGAAGTCCATATCATCTGCCAATCCTGTTCCTATGCTTTTATTCTTGAAATCTTCAAAGTCCAACATGAAAACAGATCAAGAAGAATAAATGCACCTCCAAACTCCTCACTACATCAAAATAAAGTGGGAGCAGACACGCACACAACTAGGTAGATAGCGTAGAGAGTCAGATGCATACACATATAGGCACGTGTATTCAAAGAAATACATTCACATGGACGTATACACAAATTGAGAGAATTTCTTGTCTCCCTCAGACAGTCATGGGTAGAAACCAACAATAGAACAGCTGAGCTTTAAAGAATTACTCAACACATATATTGGCATTCCAGGATTTATCAGCAGTAAACCAGATAAGCATACCTAGTTCAGTAAAACATGGCTCAACGTTGTCCTGAATGATGAGAGTGTTTATGACTTCCTTTTTGTTCATGTAATGCTGGAGACACTGTTCAATACGATTTTGCACCTGAGATAGGAATAGATCGAATGAAAATAATAACAAACAAGCAAATATCTCCAAATCGGTTATCCTTTATTTTCTGAACAATTGTTTTCTCCTTGTAATCGACAAGGAATTGTCCTTCCAATTGACATTATTTAATGTATCCTGTGAAATAACAGTAAGATTTTTTTTATAATGAATAAATAGAAATGAAATGAGATACAAATAAAAGGAAGCTTCAAAACCACAAAAAGATTTATTTGCCATCGTGATATACAATTTTACACATCATTATCCAACAAAGGCTACATAAAGGGATGACATTCTTCTCTATTTGTTTGGTCTTCTCACATCATGAATTAACAGCACAAAAGCCCAGCCAGCCAGTGTTGCAGTTCCAATATGGCATTAGAAATCAGCAATGTACTATATTTCACATAAAGAGACAGATTTAAATAATACTCTTGTCTGCACTACTCAATTAACTATTCTTGAATTCTAAATATTACCATTACATAAAATCCAGCCATTGCTTTCACAAAATCTAAGTCACCTTCACCTTCAAAACCCAATTCACTGATCATGGCAGGAGTCTAGTCATCTTTTCAGCTATATCTCTTATGTTAAATAGTTCTGGCAGATATTACTCCCATGCATTTCCAAGAGGAAAATCATTGCCCCATTTTCTTTTCTTTTTCTAAAAAAATGATATGAATATACTCTTCAAAGTTTGTAATTGAAGATCAGTAATGGTCCAATAGCATGGACTCATTCCATAACCATATCATGCCAAAATCACATCATGTCCTCATGAGGGAACTCATACCTCACTCCCCATATACATTTTACAGCAATGTTAACTTGTAAAGTGTTTATTTCATTAGTGACTGAATATCTCCTTTGGATTTTACGTAAAGCATGCCTTTACTTTTTAAAAAGACAACCAAACAATTACTTCAGCATAGATATCCTTACAAATCATAATCTTTTCCCCACCTTGGTGCTATTTCCTTCTTCTCTTAGACATCTCCTCATTAACGAAAGGGAGCAAAAAGTATTTCTTTGACTAAAAAGCCTAAGGTCATGCTTAATGCCATCCTTGAACCATCTTAAAGAATAAGCAAAGTCATGTTCCTTTCTATCAAATGAGTTTCTACTAAGAAGGATTGACAAAATAAGTAACAAAAATGGTCCCATGTAAAAACATCGCATTTTTGACTGTTAATTTTATCAATTAGTCTGGAGACTCAAATTGAAGTCAAAATTCAAATGATTAACTAAAAGTTACGTATTGAATATGAGTTGCACAACTAAATAACAAGTTTTTCTTTGCAGCTGAGAGGTAAATAAGTAGATATATTCAGAAAGAGAAAAAGGAGAGTGAAAAGAGATACGGTACTTAGGAACATAAATTCCCTCAAACTCATCATTGGCAGGTAATTCAAGAAGAAAATTTCACCATGCAAACTCACTGACAAGAGTGGGCTGCTACTGATTGTCAGACATAAAATCTGTATGCAACACACAATTTTCACAAGCAAAAGCTGAATAAAAACCAAAAGTCTTCGACTCTTTTTCTTTTTGCAACAATACTTGTTCTTTGTTTTCATTTTTCATTTTCTTAACAACTAAGTAGGTGCATTTAGTCTTTCAAAATAATTCAATCTCAAAAGCTTACCAGTTGTATATCTAGATTTGAGAGTTTTCTGCCCTCCCCACCTGACATGTTCTTGACAGGGATCTTGAATGCAATCAGATTAATGTGTAAAACAATTCTGTTTCCGCCACACTAGTAGGACGACACCTATTCTCCCATATTGCAAGCATTGTACCAGCCACACAAAGCAAAAAGACCACATTTGGCAAAAGAAGCAGAGTACATGAAACAGAGGAAATGAAAAGGCAATAAGTTCATGAGATTTAAAAGGAACTGCAAAGCATCAAACACAGCCAACCAATAGTCATGATTCAAGATAGGGCATCAAGCTTGCCATCAGTGTTAACTCATAACCATAAAAAAAAAGAAAACTTGATCATTTCCTACCACAAGTATTATCCGTTCAAGAAATAAAACAAAGCACAGAAACCCATCTTTCCTTTTTTTGTTTTTTTTTCTTCTTCCTTTCCATCTTCTTCTTCTTCTTCTCCTTCTTTTTAATTTTATAAATTTTTTTATTTTTTTACTTTTTTAATTTTTTGATTTTGTCGGTTGCAAATTTGGACAAGAAAATCTGCTTCTTACAACAGCAAGATTGGAACTTTCCTCAGAAATGATGGAAGCAGCTCGACATTGTTAATTAATTACACCAACTCAATTCAAGACTGAATTCCATTCCCTTTCAATAATTTTAATATTCTTTCAGTAAACAAAGAAATGGGTTCATGGCTTCAGAATTAATAGCACGAAGAACATCACTGAAACAAAGAATTTTTTTCTCACATCAATTTCTCATCTAAAAGCAGAACATAAAGACACAGAGAAAAAAATACAGCAGACAAGAAAATAAAAACTCAAAGAAAAGATCGCTTACAAAAAAAAAAAGAAAAGAAAAGAAAAATGAAAAACACAATAAAAGACACAAACCCACGAACCCTATTTAATGTAACTGGCAAACCAAATAACAATCAAGCACAAATTCTCAATATAAACGTAAATTGAACAAAATCATAATAATAAATGAACTGGGCATCAGTTTTTCTCCTTTTTTTTTCGCTTACCGAATTTATATAAGCAACGAATTAATTGTACCTGTAGTAAATGAACAAAACAGAGCTGAAAAGGGAAAAATAGCAATACCAGTAAAAATAAATACTCAATTTATATACTAACAAGATGTAGTGAGAACTGAGAAGTGGTTTGAGGTTGTAATAAGAGAATTTGATTCAAATGTTTCCTCTTTTTATTGTCGAAAGGGAAAGGTAAGGAGATGACGTGGCTACACACCCATTACATGCCCTTCTTCGTGCTTTTCTTTCGTGTAATTCCACTTTCCTACTATTACTCTTTTTTTTTTTTTTTCTTTTTTCTTTTCCCCTTTCCTACTATTCTTTTTTTTTTCAATTTTTTCTCTAAAGTGACAATGCAATTTAATTTATTTTATCTCGCAAGAATTTGTCCAACTAAAAGATAGTAAAAGTTAATTGTTTAAGAATTGCATATATGTGTTGTGGATTCTGAAATTTTTGTCAGTACAAACATTCAAAATTTTGATTGACCAAATTTAAGTTTTTCTTTAATTTCGAATTTGTAGTGGTTTGAGTTTTGTTTATTATGTCTTGTATATTAATTATGCCTTGGTAATTAACATAAAAAATTATAATACTTGTGTACAAAATATCATGTCTTAGGTTTAATATGATTGTAATGTCTCATATATGTGCCTTTTGATATGTAATATAACAAATAATTATTTTTTCTTTCGGATAAGTTTTTAAGTTCATTTATTTTTAAAACTCACTGAATCATAGGAATTTACATTGTACACGAAGGACATTTCACACTCTAAACATTAGTTTAAATATTTTGGGCCAGCCAGCAGCTTGAAATTCCATCTTTAACAGAAAGGCCCAAAAAAATGATTATTTTCCAGCAACCAATCAAACCTGTCCTTTTCTCCGTAATAGTGTGTGTTTCCTAGTCCATAAGAGAGATAACTTAATAGAAAATAGTCACAAACTGTAAAATCAATTTCTTCTGTAAGAACTATGCTTAGATACACTCATGTAGTAATTGTTTTGTTTGTCTTTCTCAAGAGGAAGCTGAACTATTTCTTGTAAGTACATACAATGAGTAAATAATTGTATCTTTTGAGCTAAATGGGATTATGCTGTCTGAAAGTGGAACACATAAGTCTGCAGACAACAGTTTTTAATGGATTAGCAAGAGATGTTAGGGGGCAACTACAGGGCAAGAATTATGTAAGGCACTGTTGAATTCTGAGAGGCTTGTTGATGGCCATATTGTGCAGTTTTGTGCTGATTAACCGTGTTTATTGGAATCTTGTTAGGCCACATGTAGCCATCTCATATGCAAATTAATGAATCTTGATCTTCATATTGAATTGCAAATGATGGCCATAAGTCTGCACACAACAGTTTTTAATGGTTCAGCAAGAGATATGTTAGGGGGCAAATACAGGGGCAAGAATCTTGTAAGCCATTGTTGAATTCTGAGAGGCTTGTGATGATGGCCATACTGTGCACGCAATAGTTTTGTGCTGATTAACCGTGTTTATGGGAATCTTGTTAGACCACATGTAGTAATATCAGATGCAAATTAATGAATCTTGATCTCCATATTGAATTGCAAATGATCATATTGAATGAGACGGACAAGCAAGAAACATGAAGATTGTCTGTTCATGATTCACTTGAAGTCAATAAAATGAGTGACGATAACACATGACAATGGAGGATTTTTCCACTGACTGATTTTTCATCATCATAACTCCAATCATCAAACTTCAGGTCCTGCTATTATTTGAGTTCAAGTGAGCTTCTTCCATCTTTAACCATCTTCACCTCAAGCTATAACAATTTTGTCCTTAACTTACCAAGTTAATTTGACCTGTAATAGTTAATAGAGTTAGCTTTCAGAATCTAGATATAGATATGGAGATCCAATGAGAAAACTCTTCCAAAACTTGTCATTCGTAAAGTGAGACAAATGAATGTGTATAGGTTTTCCTTTTTGTCTAATTTTCATTTAGTGGTTTGATATGTTTCTTATAGTATCTCATGGTTGTAGCTTGTAACAAGAGCTTAACAGTTCCAAAATTGAACTTTCCTCTTAGGTTGTCAGGTCTTCTTTGATACCAGGTATTGATAATTTCATCATGGGGTGATTTTGGACTCCCTCTCACCAATATGACAAAAAGTAAAAATAAAATGATAAAAAATTATGAAGAGTTTATGGAGTACAGTGTCCTAAGTTTTGTGTTAATTTATTACCTCTCTGCTAAATTTGTAGAATTTTTTTTTTATCAGGTACATGGTGTTGATTTTCTAAAGTTAAAAAGTTTTGAAAATTTTCAAGAAATTTCAAGGATTTCCAGATATAAGTTCAATAACCAAATCAACTGCAGCAACAGCAAGGTTTTATCATTAACCCTCCTCTAGCTACAAAATTTTGTTATAACTTATTAATTTATTGACTTGTAATAATTAATCAATGGTAGTCTAAATCGGCAGATTTAAATATTTCAGGGGAATGAATTTAAAGCTTTGAGGATCTACTTCAAATGCTTCCAACTGTTCATTCTGCAGCATACAAATGAATGTGTAAAAGCATTATATTTTTCTAACTTGGATTTATTGGCTGATGTGTTCGGCAAGCTATGTTCAACAAAAAGACATGTTTCAAACTCAACGTTACGCCTTTTCCTACTGTTATTAAGAGAAACATATATTAAGGATCAGGGTCCTATTTTCTTGCTGACACTTAAGAGGTCCTAGGTTTCTTGCTGACACTTAAGATACCTTATACTTTGTAGCTTTTGTCATTAGATGCTCGTTTGATTTCTCAAAAGTTTTTGAGTTCAGAAATTCTAATAATTTTTTAGACAGGATTTCAAGATTTGGCTTTTCTTCAAGCATTTATCAGAAAAATGTATAGTTTGATAACTTGAAAATTAGTAGATAGGGATAAATTTTTGGCTCTATTATTGCCAAAAAGTGCTGCAGCATGTGGCTTAGTGGTCAGATATACTGTATTGTGCTCCAAGAGTTGAACCTCTATGCCTAGCTTTAAAGGAAAATAAAGCTAATTATAAGGGCCAGAGGGCCATAATGCTGATAGATTGCTTTTTAACCAGAGATTACAAGTCTTCACCTTTGAAAAGTTCATTGAAATCCAATTAGAATTGCTGAATAAACATGAGATTTAAGGGTGTTATCCATTACAATCGGAAACAGATCAGTCCCTTATTCAAACTAGTAAGAAGTTTCGAGTGTACGATAAACCCAATTGAAGAGACGTGGTATAGTACAAGCATTTAGAATGTTTCTCCAACCAAAGGGTTTTAGTGTCATAAGTTTAATGTCAATGGGAAGTGCAACTTGAAGAACATATATATACCGAGGAATAATCAGCTATACTGTAAAGAAAAAGAATGACAAGAGTAAATAATTTCATTAAATGCTTCTAATTTAAAGAAGAGGCAAGTTCTTCATCTTTTAGTATTAGGTAAAAATCCAAGTAGAAACTAAAGTACTGATGCAAAATGGGTGTCCCCCTATTACTTTCTGAAAGAATCTAAAATTCTGCCAAGATTTACTAGAAAAAGAGATTTTAACTTGGACAGAACATTTGGCATAGAGTGGGAATATCCCAGAAGGGATCATTGCAATCGTTGATGTTTTCCCAGTATTCGTTTACGCCATTCATTGCATAGAGTGATGCCGATATCTGCCTTTCCACCTTCATGCGTTCGAAATCAGGAAATTGAGCCTCATTCATCACTTCACCAGCTCTTTTTTGCACATAAAAACCATCTTCTTGAAGAGTAATATTGTCAAGATCCATCACATAAGCAGAACCTTGATCGGAGTAATTGATATGAGGGGAGCACATTTCATATCCTCCCATGAAACAGCTCAAGTCTGGCTTATATGCATCTTCAAAGTAGGCTGGATTTGAGGCACTTGCCGGAGAACTATCAATCTTGTTGCTACTAAAACTGCCATTAGTACTATGTTGGGAACTACCACAAGGGGAAACAGTCTTGGCTCTGGTTTCTTGATTGCTATATTTTCTGGTGGTGGTGGTGGTGGTTGAGGAAGCTTGACTAGGAGGGTTGGCTTTATTTAGGCCTCTTTTTTGATTGAGAAGGTTTCGGATTTTCAAAGAGAGGGCGGGGTTGCAGGGCATGCTGTTGAAGAAGTTGGTTCGAGTGTTAGAGCCACGAAGGAGGCATGCTGCTTCATCATAAGCCTGAGCAGCCTCTTCAGCCGTGTCGAATGTCCCCAGCCACATTCTGATCTTCTGAGTTGTGTTCTTGATTTCTGCCACCCATTTGCCAGAAGGCCTTTGTCTCACCCCAACAAACTTGTTTTTGTTGGCATCTCTACTTCTTGACTTGTATGTTCCATTATTGTTATTGGCAACTGTGCTGTGGAACTGAAGTCCCATGACTGGTGCTATCTCTTAGGATTGTGGGGAAATACTAAAGAGAGCACCCAAACAAGAGTCTTACTCGAGAACAAATGGAGACAAGGGATGTTTTATAGGAGGAGTGATCATGTCTTATTTAGTTGTCTTGTATTTAAAGAATATTGTCCCATGTAAAGGGTTGACTGATTTTTCAATGCAGAGTGGGGGACTTTTGTCATTAGTCCTAAGCATGACCAGTTTTATCTTCAAATGTGTATTTCTATGTATTTGTTGTCTTGAATTGCATATTGCTTAACACGTTCTATGCCTTGTGTTCAATTTTTTGAGGGAAAAAAATGATTAAATTTGATAACAGATTAGAGGGTTAAGGATTATTGGTGAATGCCTCTAATTGTAGGACCACTGTGTCTGATCATAGACATGAATGATCTTGATAATCATATACAAGTTAGATAAACAAAAGTCAAATGTAGTATAGACGAAGGCAATCTCTAATACATTTTTTGTCTTGGTTTTGGTAAGATTAATATTTGTTCTTTCTTCACTTGGTCAACCATAAACAAAACTGAGTTGCAATCACGAAGGCCTGCCAAAATTTCTCTGTGCTTTTAAAAAGTTAGAAATATTGGCATCTCCCAAGCCTGCCATTTGGATGCACCTGCCAAGATTCTGTTAGTATGATACTTGGTAATATTTTATGTGGAAAAAAGAAACATAATTCAAATGAGCTACATTTGGGTGGGATTGGGGTGGGGTGGGGGGTAACAAATGTAGTTTGTATTAGGTGGTGATATAGAATCTAGAGAAGCACGCTGCTCTTTAAAAGGAATCTCCACTTCCATAAACCACCAAAAGTTCATGAACCCTACCAAAACAAGTACAGAGCCACAACAAACTCAAATAAAGGAAAATGATTGGACAATCAATTTTAAGATAGAAGTTTTTAGCTAGTGAGTTGTTGGAACAGTTGAACTCCAACCGTGCTCTAGTCATGTTCAAACAACAATTTTGCATGATGCCTAAAGAAGAAAATAGATATTTTGTTCCTTAAAGTGTAATTTTTATATATGACTTCATATTATACACAGTGAATAGAATCCAAACCCCAACTAGCTCCATCTATGACCTTGGCTATGAATAACTGATATCCCGGTATAAATTGGGTCATCACAGCTCTACTCAAGAGGTCTTTCCATACAGAGTACGGTCAACCCATGGCAATTGAAAAGCATACCTTTTGAACAAGACAAGCCTTGGTAATTGTCAACCATTTGGACAAGTGCAACAAGTCCTGTCTCAAAAACATTGGACTCAACCACGTCTCACCAACAACGTAAGAAATACAAATGTTGAATTATTCATGTTCGTGTCTGCACCCTAATCCACAACTGATTGAATGGGACTAGGACAAAAAGTCACAAAACACTTGGCAAACACCTTAAGAGAACTCACTTCACTTAATCTTTTCGGATTGTGTTGCCAGAAACCAGAAGTCCATGCATAGAACCGGAACTCAGGGAGGGCAATCAAGCAAGGCAACTTGACCAAGCATCATTTAAGGGTCATATATTTAAACAGGTCAGGATCTACCTAACCCCATGCCCTTCATAAGCAGCTTTTAAAAAAGTAAAAAATAGTGAAAATAACCCATCACTTCTGGTCCTTCCACAATTGGAAGAAAGAACCCTCGTACCTTCAAAAGTGTTTAGCCTGGTCATACCATTTGCGAGGCAAAGACTAACCATTTAGTTGTTGGAAAGGATCATTCACCAATCATCCTATACATCAATAACTGTGAGGATGATGGGAACAGCATGAGAGGATTGAGGGTGAGAAGGGAATTAGCACATCCTGCAAATAACTAAATGTAACAGCAAATGATGAAATTTAAACACCAAATACAGCTCGTATATCTGATTTTGAAACCATAATTCCATCAATAGTCAACAAATGATCAAAAATAACAAAATAAATTACCATGTATATCCAAATCCTTGTGCTATAACAATCTGTGCTGTAAAGAACAGCATGATAGGACCAAAACTGCGACAGGTATTGCCTCTCTGACAAACCCCAGAAATTACAATTGACCAACAAAAATCTCACAAATCACAATAAGCCCCATCCCTTTGGGACCCCCCCCCCCCCCCCCCCCCCCAACAACCTCATTTTCCTTTCCAAGAAGCAATTCAGAACTGCTTTATACACATTATACAGAATAGTCTATATTGACTCGCAAAATGCATTCACTTGACCAAACAACCAACGGGTTGATGCATACATATGTAAATGAACGTTGTGACATCTCTCATCTGAAAGAATTGAGGTACAAATATATGACCGGCACAAATCGACCGCACACAAGCAGTAACCCCATATGAACGAGTTGCCCTTTATCAGCCATGAGCATTATGATGACAGAATTGACTGCAATGCAAGCTGCTGCTGAGGCTGCAAGGATGACCATGTGGAGGCGAGGGTGGATGGAGGCAGTGTCTGTTGTAGCTGTCTCAACAAATTAACCATTCGACTAGCAGTTTGCTCTGTGGCAAGATCCTTGCCTGCACAGAGAACCTGCAACAGAAGAATATCTCAATACTGATGAAAAAAGTTCAGAATAAATATGTGAACACTCAATTCATTGAGAGATATGAGCAGTAAATATAAATTTTCATGTGGTCTTTCCCAAATGTAGAAGATCAGACACTGACAACGCAAGGCACCCACCAAAAAGAACATATGTTTTGAGAGAAGCGTACATACTAAAAATGTTCAAACAACTTGGGCATCTAAATTTAATAGAGTCGTTACAATTTCCCCATACTTTGTACACACACTTGTATACTGGACTAGCGAATTGATAACATCTCTGGGTCCTCAAAGGGCTTAGAAAACTAACCTCAGCAAATACGGAGACAATTTTAGAAAGATACTGATTGTTGGGACCCAAAAGTTCCCTGTCAGACCTGACGGGAAAAATATGGTCAATATGTACACAGAAATGACAATTTGATATAAAAATTGTAAACCAGAATAGTGTCAAGTCTCCACCTCTCAACCATTGAGCAAAGCTGGTCATGAACAACTTTTGCTTCAATAAGATCACCTTTTATTGGCAAGCAACCCAACCAGGCAGGAACCACCTATAATCAACTTGTAGCAGTAAGACTTTGATAAAATGTGGGAAACATGAAAATATTAGCACGGAAGTTGTTAAAGGTCGAACGTTTTACAACAAGTATACCCCATCAAAAATTCAATTAATTTTTTTTTTTAGAGTTATATACCAAGCATGAAAAATCAAAGAAACTTATACATTTCTTGATCCCCTCACTTAAGGGCAACACACAGACACACAATGAAGCAAACAAGCAAAATCAAATTAAAAATGTGTTTCACTAAATTAAGTTGCCAGACAAAGACGAAAACAGGCAAAATTATTTGTGCTTGCCAAATGAAGCAAATATGCCATTGTGGAAGTAAACTGCATACAACAAATATAGAATGTAGATATGCAAAAGCAAAGAGACTACGCATAACACATGAAAATTGATTCAACTTAAAAGTACAACTTTTATTAAGTACATTGCATGAAATCTAGTTAGCTTTTATCAGATTTCAGGATTATGAAGAGCCAAGGTGAGACGATCAGAAGCTCATGTCAGCACTAGGCATCGTGGTATTAAAAACAAAAAATTGATTGACAAGACACTGAATACTGAATATCCAAAAAGTCAAAAAGAACAAGGGGAAAATGAAGTACAATTGTGAATCTCTGAATTTCTGGAATATGCGGATCTGGCATTAAGTTTGGATCTATTTTAACTGAAAGCTTAAACAATTAAACAGCAAGGATCAAAAGTAAAAATTCAGTCAACATGAAGACAAGCTCTATCAGCTATTGTTATCAAAATATTCTGTAAGCGCTATTTCTACCAAAACCCACTAAGCATGCGCATATGCACTTCTAAAGTAAAATAAATATCAGTTTGATCCGAGTCCTTCCTCTTCTTAGATTTTGGAGCAATTTGAAGTTTTGAGCATTCCTTCAGAGAAAGATTAGGTGCAGAATGCAAACAACCAAATCATATAATGCTTAAACTTATTGAAAACCTAACAAAGCACTGAAATGAAGCCTTAAGGTTTGCAAGAGAAGATATTAAGTCAATTAACACTTCAAACTATCAAGAAAAGCAGTGGCTGATATCTTGTATTCACTGGAAAACTAAATGTTTTTGGTTCAGATTTATCTAACGCTAACGGTCAGCTGACATGCAGCAGTTCATGGCATAGTCATAGTCAATATCTTACCTCCTATAACCAAGCCTTGTAATATTTTTAGTAGTTTAATATTATCTATGAAACAAATAACAAATCAAACAAATACCTGAGCTGAATCAATGCTCTCGCGATGAAATTGGCATATCTTTCCCAAAGCCGAAACAGCATTATCATATGCCATCACATTTTCTGGCTGCAAAGCATTGGGATGCCTGATAACAACATTGAGCCTCGAAAGAGCCTCTGAATGATAAACAAGGTCAATGTAAAATATTAAGCTGAAAATGTCTATTCTACGAGCTCATGTGCAAGCACATCTTACCTCCAACAAGCGGTTTAAATACAGAACCACCGAATTCTGCACACACGCCAAGCCCATACACAGCAGCCTGAATAGCAATGATGCAATTTAGAAATGCTCACATAGCATTATTGACATTGGAATGTAATAGTGCGGTAAATTGTTCGCAAACCTGTCGGACATCTGAATTTTCGTCATTGCATGCTTCCAAGAGGAAAGGAAGATGTGTATCATAATACCTGGTTTGCATAAAAAGAACTGCATCAGAAATTCCATAATTAGAACCAAATTCCAGAATTTGTTATGGTATGTGTACATACTTTAGAGCTGTTTCATGGCATTGCTCAGCCACATCATCAAAGATGCAAATAGCAATCCTTCTCTCTTCAGCTGTCTTATCCTTTCCCTGCAGAAAAACAACCTTAGTCATGATGAGGTGAAAGATAAGAGACACAGATCAACTTCCAATGTTATTAAATCCTCTTCCACAATTCCTTCATCACATTCCCCCTCAACAAAAGAAAGAAAGGAAGGAAGGGGCAAAAAGGTGACAATGGCAAGGCAAGTGAATAAGTAAGACTTACCCACATTGGCATCAAGTATGATGACAGTTCATCAAAGAAAGGCAAGAAAGAGGCCTTGAATGTTTTGATCAAGGTTCCCAAGATTTCACCAACCTGAACCAGCAACACCAATTTACAAATTCTAAGTTTTAAATTTTGACATGATTTAACAACTTGCAAAGAATTCGAATATAGGCCATCATCATATCTCAGGACCGAAGAGTAATACAAAACTAACTTGGTCAAACACTTCTTCTTCTTGCTCATTTTCCTCTTTAAGCAATTCTCCCTCCTCGGCATCAAAATCTTCAGCCTTGGCTCTCTCAGCTCTCTCTCTTTTTCTACTTGAGCTAGCAGTAATCACCTGTTTTATCTCATCCACTATGCTTCTGACCTGACTCTCATCTAGAAGCGGACCAGAAATCTGAGAGAGATTATATGGTGAATGGTAAATTTAATGCCAGCAGCAGACAAAGTATAAAAAAAAGAGTTTAAGAATATAATTAAGGCAATAATAAAGGCAAATAAATAGTATGACTAGTTTCTACAGATATGGAGTTATAAGGCCTCTAAACATCTGTTCTAATTCAAAACCTGACAATGCACTAAGATTAAAATTTTACAATCTTACTTCCATTTTTTAAGTGGAAATTTAGCAGTCAATCAATTCATAATAATCAAATTGCTTGAGAGGCAATCTACTGTTATAGCTCTAGACAGTTACATCATAGCGAAGTAAATTAATAAACAAGAAAGCTCCTAGAAATCCAAAATAAATAAATAAATTCTGCTAAACAAACACTCCACTCAGGAGCTCACAGATAAACCCCCAAGTCCACAGCATAACCAAAAGTCCCTTCAAGATGTAAAACCCTAAATGGCATTTCAGACGGTAGCCAGAATCAAAATTTGTGTATATCCTGGTAGAAGAAACAAACATAGTATTTTCAAACAAGATAAATAAAATCAAATTAGGATCAGTTTTGCATTTTTGCCACTTGTAGCCGGCATAAAGGATGAGGAGCACAAAAAAATGAACAATGGCAAAGACGAAACAATTGGTTTAACATTTTATGCAAGTCCACAAGGAGGTCAGCCAAAAATTGCCCATTTGTACTGCATGCTTGCAATTTCAACAGAGTTATTATTGCGGTTAAAGGTATATTTAATTTTACAATAAAAATTGACCCACCTGCAGACATTCATTCAGTGCATCCAACATATTTGCACATATCTCTGTATCAGGCTCCTGCAAGACATTAGAATTTATATATATCACAACCCTCATATTAAGCATAACAATCATAATTGGTTCACTTCACAATAGAAGTATTTAATTCACTGTAACCACCACCTTATGTAAAGCTTCCACTAAAGCAGGAATTATGTAGTCAGACAACTGCTTAACATATGTCTCATTACGGCCCTGAGCAATCCCTTTCTCCACAGCCAATTTTGCAGACCGCAATAGCTCCGGCATTGCTAGAAATAAACAACAAACATTCCTGAACACATATAATATTGTATACAACAAGGAAAACTGTCTAAAGCAAAATCTATATTACCTGAAACAGCAGCTTTCCTGACTTCTTCATGGAAATAAAATTTCAAAAGGGGAACCAAAGTTGGGGCAACCTACACCAATTACAATGGGCCAACAACTTTAAATTGTTATCAACCATCAGGGACACAAAGCAAAGCAATGTAACTTCACCAACCTGATCGATCCAAGGGTAGAAACCTTCCTTCAACTCATCAGCATAGCAACATAGCATATTGCAAGCAGTGGCTTTTTCTTCGAGGACACTAGTTTTAATCCCTATTCTTTTATCACCTAGGGTGATGGTCTCCATGCTGCAATTAAGTAGAGAAGTGGAATTAAAATGTTACAGTTCAGTGAACAAGATGAAAATAAGCAGGCATTCTTTTGCTTTAGGGATTACATCCAATTAGATAATTCAGGAGGAAAAACGACATACTGGTGCATACATGAAAAGGAAAGCACAAGAAGTGATAATAGGAAAACCCCCAAAAAAATAAAAAATTAAAAATATAGGGTTGAATCCTCCCAGATATATCCCCATCTATGTTAAGCTCCCATCAAGAAAATTAATACATCACAATAAACAAAAGAAAATAATATACTTTCTTCCTCCTAAATATTTTAGGCAATCAACACAATTCTCCATGAAATTATTGACGCAAAGGCCTAACTCAATAGCCTTAGCTAGAAAATGCATCTGTTCATAAAAGCAATTTCATACAACAGAAGCAATGTCAATGCGACTAAAAGATATGTCGGTGAAACTAAGCAAGCAATGTACGGCTCTAATATGAGAGAGTAAACCATGAACTCTAGAGGGAAAATAATGGAATCAGGAAATTTGATTTCTTACAGGATAATAATCAAAATCATTTTTGACAATTGGAAGAACTGTTATGAGTCTTAATCATTATTCAACCCAGATCACATTGAAACAGTATTATAAGTACAAGAACATAAGCAACCATATATCATACATTTTAATAACAATATACAAGAATGCTACAAATTACTTTGGCAGAAGTTGCAAAACCAAGTTGCTAACATAGTTTCATAACTTAAATTATTCACTTTCATAAAGACCATTGAAGCAATTTCATCATAAGACAAGACAGATAACAGAACCCATCCTCATTTTATTAGATGATGGGTCTATGTCAATGAAAGGGACAAGGGGGGATTACAAAGTTTTCTCCTAGTTCTGTAATATCTTGGATATTAAAAAAGACGAATTTCTAAGTTTCAGTATAAGAAATGCTATTGATTATGAATCACACACAAACATCAGGAGAAGCAAAAACAACGGGTACGCTAATCAATAAGATTGATGAAGTAGCAATTAAAGCAAAACGGCCAATTGGAAAACATCAGACATGCTTTTAATCCTCCAAGATACCAACAAATAAACTATACCATTTGATCCCTCTATCAGCCAAAAAATAGTAAGACAACACATCATCAAAGAATTTTAGTTTACCACAAATCAATTGGACTTATTACTACCCCTTTGACCACCCTATGCATACATGGAGTCAGGAGACATGGAATTCTATTTTTTGTTTCACAAATGGGCATGCTGGATTCTATATACGGATAGAAAAGCCTATTGGCTAGTGATTGTAAGGCCCCAATTCTTTGACTGGAAGGGGCACCAAAGGCCTCTGCCCTTCCATCCCTTGGATAGATAAAGAGGGAGGGCCGCTCTTGGTTTTTTCATGTTGTCAAAGAGTTGAACAATGGTTTTTCGTATTGTCAAAGATCTGAACGACGAAAACAGATGGCTCCAACCTATTCCCAAAATACATAAATTTGTATCAAATTCAAACTAGTAACTAATCCCAACATGGAAGTACTGAAAAAACTCATATAAGCAAAAACAATTCAGTACCCTTAATCGTACGCCATATAATAATCACTAAATAAGTGTCTTTACTTCAATTGAACATCCCTCGCAAGTTAAAAAACAGAGAGCATTCAAGACAGAAACATGGAAATATAAGAATGAAAGGAGACCTTTCATCGTCTGATTCATCAATTTCATTGTCTGAATCAGCAGATGTGATGGTCACATCAGGCTTTAGCTGAGCAGACTGAAGCAAAGGAGGCATGACCACGCTCATGTAAGGTAGGAAATCCTGTCCCAAGCACTTGCAAAGTCTGGCCCATGCCTACAATAGAACAAAAGGTACTGGTTAGAACTTACATACACAAACATATAAAGACATTCAAACTCTTCAGCTTCCAGGGACAATGGCATACTTGTAACATGTAACTAGTAGTGGGATCATCCGTCTCCATTTGCGATCCTTGCAACGACATAAGCACTTCCATGACCTTGAATTAAAACACAAAGAGATGAATAAATATCATAATGACAATCGTGATAGCCTAAATTGGCTTTGTAACCAATAATTAATTTCGATAAGATGAGGAATGAAATTGAGTTAAGCCAATAATATTATATACATCATGTTCGTATAGACATTATAACTAAGATAAGTCCTATAAAACACAGAGAGAAACTAGGGAGCAACAAAGTACATTCACAAAGAAAACAACAGCCACATTTCAGATCTTTGGTTCTTTACCTGCTTAGCATCCTCCTTGAATGTATCCTTTCCAACAGCCATCCCAACCAAGCTGATGCACTCCATTGCTTTGGCACGAAGCATGCGGTTAGACTTGTCTGTTGCATTCACCAAGATAGTTTTCAAGTAAGGCATAACTGCACCATAGTATTTCTGGAAGTGCTCCTGTCATAACAACATCCACAGATTCAGTACATATGCAAAGCAACAATGCTATTAACTTAAAGAACCTTTACAATAATGGTATACCTGAGATGAATCAGCAACTGAAGCTAAAGCAGTTAAGGCACCCTCCTGCACCATTTGTTTGGAGTTCTGCAATTTATACAGCATAAACAGTTTATAAAATATTTTATATCCTCTAACATAGGCAAAATATCCATGTTTGTCTTGTAGCATATATTTTTTTCTCAAGTATTTGCACCTGTAGCAGTATAAGCAGCTTGTGGACTATCCCATCTAAGTAAGGTGTCAAAAGTTCTGGAGTGCAGTTTTCACTAAAGTTGAGCACAGCTGAAGCAGCATGTGCCTGCAAAAAGCAAATGAAAAAGTATGAATAGAAGATACTATAACTATGAAATTGGCACATAAAGTGGAGCATAAGAACCTGAACTTTAATTAAGACAAGAGCACAACCATAGATAAACAAACCTGAACGATATCAGCAATACAGACGAAGAATCAACATGGCAAGAAAATAAGGCAGCCAAAATGTAAGTCATGTATTAGATGGCAATCCAGTAAACTCAAACCAGAAAGCCAGAAAGGTCTAAAAAAACCACCTGACATGCAATGTTGTCCCCCAACATTTTTTAAACAAAAACATTGAGCCTCCAACCCCTAGCCCCCATATTTAGAAGAATTCAGAAAGGTTCTTCACCTTCCTGAAACAAATCCCTTTTTATTCCAGCTGAGTTGGAGTGGAGTGTGAATCAGTGTTTCTCTTTTCTTCTTTTATTTAATTGATAGTTGGATAATTTCTTTCTACAGGACTCCTTTCCCAGCCAGGCAGAGAAAAGTACATCATCTATGCTGCCAATCCAAATTTTGAAATAATACAGATAGAGAAGTTAACTAAGTTACAAGCTTTAACCACTAGTAACAATTAGAATCAATCTTAGTAAATTCCAAAGCACCTTGACAGAAGCAAAAGAAACATAGTAGATTTCACACCAATGACCAAAAACAAAAGTGACGTTTAAGAATGCAAACCATCACGTAAGTCGACTATGAAGAATAACATACCTATTTGATAACTAAGATAGATAGTTTATGCCACTATCCACATTGAAAGACCAAACAAATAACATGCAATAGGCCTCTAGATAATTACAGTGAGCCCAATATGGTCGCTCATTATCTCCATAATGACAGTTACAGCATGGGGGAATAAGATTCCAAGTGCGAGAGCAAACAAGAAAATGCTGTTCTAGGCAGCAAAAAATTGAAGTCATAATGAATTACTCTTACCATTCCACACAATGCAAATTATCCATGCTTGTTTTCAATCAGCAAGTATTCATATGAGAAAAACAGTTTCATGTTTGTCCAACTGCAACTTTCCTTTCTTCATTATGCTAATATAGAAATGATTAATTTACTAATGTTCCTTACTTTGAAACAAATTTATGACAACCAACACATACGGAATTCTGCAGACAAACAAGAAAAAAACATTTCGGTTGCCAGTATGCAAGCAAACAGATTTCTCGTTGTCAAATGACTATGTTGGTCCCACAAACCAACCCTATTGACTAGTTCTTGAAAAAAGAAATACAGAGAACAGGAAAGCAAAAAGGCAAGTGGCTAAAGGTAGGTACCCAAAACTCCAGACTACCCGAATTTAAGGTAGGCAACAGACCTAAAACCCATAGCTACCGTAGCTATTCAGCTCCCGCTGCACCACATGATAGTAATAAAATCTAGATACCATGTTTTCATGAATTTTTTTGACAAACCATGCAATGCTTATTATTACGTAGTACTCAATGTTTTCCCTCGCATTTCTTCAATTACTAATAACTAGATAGATATAGAAACATTAGGTGAGAAAATTGTAAATTGAAGACCTCTTCCTACACTGGAATAAAAACCAACAAAATAAAGATGACAGAAAGAAAACATAGAATTTATCCCTTAAACTGTACTCTCTCTAGTGTAGTTCAACACTCCGAGAAGAGAGCAGAATCCTTCTTTTCCTTCATGAACGAATCATATCCTCAAAAGGCGTAGAAACAAATACATAAAGGTGTAATGGTTGACATAAAACGCATTTTTACAAAGGCTTGTATCAAAATTCACCAACAAATTGTATGATGGGCAAAATGCGAGTTACGAAATAAATAAATAAATAAATAAAATAACAGTTGATAATCCAACAGCATTTACACACCTGTACTCGAGGATTTTGGAAATCATCCATAGCTGCAGCTAGTGCTGGCAGCACATGTTGATGGTACTGAACTTGCAAATCTGGGCCCAAATCAGTTGACAGCTGACCAATTGCATTAATAGCTGCCCATCTCACACGAGGATGAGGGTGTTGAAAGGAATTCAAAACCATGTTCACCACTTGCTCCAAATTCTTAATCATCACCTATAATAGTAGATGATTAAAGGAATTACGTCAACTAAAAAAAGAACCATATCAGTTTCCTACAGATGTAGGAAAATTTCTAAGTGACCAGAAAGGACAATAGACCAACAAAGTCGGTGCCTTTGCTAAACCAGTTATCAACAGAATACCATTTTTTTCCTAACCAAGTCCACTAAAATTCAGCAATTTCTAGCAGTACGGTGAAGTTATTCAAGAAATGACATCGAGCCGCCATGCACCATAAATGTACAAGGCAGTCAACCAGAACATATCCCATAAAAAATTACTGGATTAAAACATCACTTTGCAGCAGCTATCAGCTATAATTCGTGATAACAGAAAACAATTTAAGTAAAAAAATATTTTAGGATGCAAATTAAACTAATATTCAAATTAATTCAGAATCATATTTCATTTTTGGACTAAGTGATACTGTATCGTACATGTTTGAATAACTACACATCAAACATCAAACATCAAACAACCCAAACAACATTTGAATTCTCCAGAAGCAACTAAAATTAACTTGGCCAATTGCCAAATGATAATTATCATCTAAATTAAACTCTTAAAATAACAAAAGTGTTTTAAAAAGTTTGGTTTAAGTTAAACTCTGATGAGTGTGACAGAACTTCGACCATAAGACAATATTTGCATGAAACAATGAAAGACGAGTTAAATAGATTATCAATACTCATCTAAATCATATCCATCACTGAAAACAATAAAGTTCTTATACCTTCGAACAACCCTCCGCAATTTGTGCAAGGGCAATGAGGGCTGAATGATGCTTCTGCCACTCAGGAGCAGACAGATAAGCAGGCAACTGCTCGGCTGCCACAGGAACGATAGTGTTCCCACCAAGGGCGATTGCAAGCCTATCCAAACACTCCTGGCCAACACTATAGTTACTTGTCTCCCCCGCATCTTCATCCTTGGTCTCTGCACTGTGCCACGCAGGATCATCTTCCACATCTAAAAGCATCTTCAGTAAAATAGCAAAGAGCCTGCTAATGAATTGGGGCAGCTTGCGCATCATCCCAGGTGCTCTATCCCGTGCTTCAGCCAGAGTAATCACGAATTCAATTGCCAAATGCCGTGTGCCTTCCTCCAAACTCTCAGCCTCGGCTACCTGCAACATGGACCCCACAACATCGACAATCTGCCTGCGCAAAAACCTCGGCTCTGTCCCAGCCAACTCTATCAACAACTCCAAAGCCTCCTGCGCCGTCGCCTCCTGCCCCGAGTTCAGCGCCTCGGTCAACGTCCTCATCATCGAAGGCAACAAATCCTGGAACCTATCCCGATCGTTTGAACTTGACAAACACTGGATAAAATTAATAACCGCGCTCAAAGCGGCAATTTTCACATCCGGATTGGGGGAATTATTCAGAACATTCAGGAACACGGTATGCAAATCCGTAATATACGGAATCAACGTTTCTCCAATGAATTGAGCCAATTGAGAAAACATCAAGAACGCGGATTCCTGCAATTTAGGGGAACTGGAAGTTACGCATTGAAACATGAAGGGCAAAATCTCGGGCCACTGATTATCGGGGACGAGCGAGGAGGCCAGCTCAGAAACGGTGTCGCAGAGCTTTTTAATAATAGATTTGGATTCCTCGCTCTGGATAGCAGATAGGAGGATGTTTTTGACGGCGGAGCGAGTCGACTCACTGAGTTGTGGCCATATGAACGAGTCGTCCCGAGTCAACTGCTTCCGGAGGAGGATTGTGGCCATGGCGCGCGCCTCGAGGTGGACGGATGAGGAGAGTAGGTGGGCGAGTTTCAGCGCGAGCGAGTTGGGATCGTTCTGCTTGAGCAAATTGAAGATCGACTCGGCCTGGGACCGCTGCTCGTTGGCGGAAGACATCAAATGGGAGATTAGGGTTTCGAAGGGCGCCGGGTCCGGCCCCAGAATCGCCATCAGTTGGGCTTGCTGGAGCTGAGTTGACTCGGCATCCATCGCACTGAGTCACAGCGATTCTAGACTAGGGTTTTTGATTTTATGTGTGCGCTTAGGGGTGGCGCTCTGCTATATGATATCCCTCTCTCTCTCTCTCTCTCTCGAAACGGAGGTCACTTACTCTCTCTCACACACAGAAGCACACGCACTGGAGGTGTGTATAATTTATGCTTATATATATACACACACGGGGGGTTATTTTTGTCTATCCATTGGAAATGTGTGAGGGAATGTACAAGTACTTGGAGCGCGTTGTACAAGGTTTGTCACTAGGAAAACTGGAGGGAAATAAGGGAGAGGGGGGGGGGGGGGGGGGGGGGGGAATGGGGGTTTGAGAGATGATAATGGTGGGGCTAATTAGGGCAAGGTGGGATTGATTTAAGATTAGCTGTGCTATGGGTGGCAAGAAATTATACTTAATTATGGATTTATCATTAATATATTATTAAAATATTTTTTATTCTTAATTATTGGAGGGATATAAGATATGAAAAGAGGTGTGAAAGAAAAATCAGTCAAAGTTGCATATTGGCCAAATATTTTATCCAATTATGATTTTTTGTTCTTTCTTTAATAAACTAATAATTGTTTATTTTATTTTATTTTTATTTTTTAAAATTATACTTCAAACATCAAACACTTGCCTACGTTTGTCCTTTTATTAATTTTTAGTATTTAATTTCGATTGCTTGAAGAATATGATTGAAATGTACTGCATAATTTGTTTTAATTCTAAAAATACTTAGGTATGAATTTGTATAACACTTAAAAGATGTTACAGTTTTTGTTTAATATTTAGAGTAGTCGCCAACTTATGCGCCTTACTTAAGATTTAAGAATATAAAAAATGAGTTGGAAACACATAATTCCTTCCAAATAGTTTGATCGAGCAAATGAAATTTAACAAAAGAAAAAATTGAAAGCATGGCTTTGTAAACATAATTAAATTTAACATTTTTTTTTTTAGTAAAGTGATGTGGTCTGACTAATTGAGTCTAGAAAATTTGAGCCCTAATATCACAAATGGGTTGATCTTGATCTTAATCTTGAAAGAATGAGTTGATCTTGATCGTTAGTTTGAGTACGTTTGAATTTGAGTGACTATTCATATGAATTTTGTAATATTAATATTAAAGATAGTAATAATAAATTATTTAATTAAATGACAACTTACTTTTTTATGTCTATTCAAAAAGTATGATGGACTCATTCTTTTATTTAATTACCTTATTATCTTGACTATTATATAAAACTTTTCGGTATGTATTACATCACGTATTTCACACATTCCAATATTCTTTTATTTCATTATCCTCGTTAAGCATAATCCAACATTCCCTTCTTTCGATTATCATCCTTAAACACAATTATTTACTGAGAATTGTTGTCCAAAAATCTTGAAGGTTTGATTGGAATTCCAATTATCCCATTTGTGTGGAATTCTAAAATGACTTTGTTATGTCTTGGATAAAAAAAAGAGAATTATACATTAAATAAACTATTTAAATAGTGTATGACTCACATTTTCATGCTTATTCAATAAATATAACAAAAACCTTCTATTATTCAATTACTTTGCTATCTTGGCTATTGTATAAAACTGTCGAGTATGTATTCCATTATATAATTTAAATTCAAATATTTTTCTTCTTTCTATTATCTCATTAAGTACAATACTTACTGAGAATTGTTGCTCAAAAATCTTGAACGTTTGACTGGAATCCTATAATGACTTATTGAGAATTATTGCCCGAAAATTGTGGACGTTTGACTAGATAATAAAGAAAATTATACCTTAAATAAAGACTTACCTTTTCATGCTTATCATAATCCTATATTAAATAAACTACTTAATTATCAAATGACTTACCCTAACTTTTATTTTATAAGTGTGTTTTTAAGTGTCCTTAACATTTTATTTTGTAGGTGTTCTTGAGCGTGAATTGAAGATTAGTAATGCTCATTTGGAGTTTTTTTGGTAAGTGCAAATTTGGTATGCACCATATCGTATATCATATATCAATCAAAAATAAATTATCAATCATCAATCAATAATTTATAAATATCAATTTTCAACAATTATTAAAATAAAAATAAACAAATACCCATATGTCTAGTAAAATTTGAACCATATACTTCAAACTTTTGAACCTCAATTTTAGCCATTTACACTTTAGCCTTATTGGCCAAATTAAAAAATTTGGCATGCATGGGCTTGGGTATATATAGGTGCCATAGCTTCAATTATATCATGCCATTGGCACTACAATTTTTAAATCAACACAAAAATGCGACTCAAATACAGCTACAAACATGTACTAGAATTTAGGTGACACATTCTTACTATGTGCTATCATAGCGCCATGTGTGCTATTACTATGTTGAGACGTTGAAACTATGTGAAATTAAAGAAATGACCCCACCCCCCACCCCCCACCCCCCCCCCTTTTTTGCCTTTTTATTTATTTCTCTCTTCTCTTTTTTTTTTTTATCTCTCTATCACACAAACCCTAACTTCGAGCCGCCGGCCCCATCCTAAAACCCCAAAAGTTTTATATACAAAGTCGTGCGTGATATGGAAGGGTTGGTGTAGAGTAGGGAAGAAGAAGGGTATATACCACTTTGGACAACATTAAAATTATTGGTACCAAAAAGTTGTTAAAAATATTAAATCGGACACATCTGTAGAACTTGTAGGACAAATGTAAGATAGTACGTGCCATAAATTGCAAATCTAATTTGGCTAGGGGAAGTTGAGTTTATAATTTGTTTCAAAATAATTGATAATCAATAATTATGGCTTGACCACAACAGTCAAAAGATGGTGGAGAACTTGAATATGTATTTTGTCTTAATCTTACACTAAGTTTGGTTAAGATTATTTTTCTAAGATAATTATTTATTAAGCTTCCTTTACCAAAGTTATGCATTTGGATAACAATACCAAAATACTACAACTACCACCACCACTACTACTTATAATAATAATATAGAAAAATAAAATAGAAAAGAAACTTACAAAGTTATATAATTAGTTAGAAACCAAAAAACCCTGCAATATGTATTAGGTCTCAAAACTAAATTTGGATATTTATTTATTTTAAAAAATACATTAGTTAAAATTTATATTATATTCGTATAGTATATTATATATATAAATAATCAAAAAATACTTTTATTTCTCGTACACATTCTGAACTATTGAGTAATACTATATACTTTTGAAGTGAAACGTTAAATACACGTATCATACTTATTTATATAATACTTGACAAATAATACTATATTTTAATTAATATTTATAATATATAAATATAATATAAAATTATTCAAAAGTTACTTATAAATATAAATGGAATATCTTATGAATAAAAAATACAAATTATAATAATTTATGAATATACTAATTATTATTAAATAATTATCTTTAAGTTATGTATAATTGTAACTTAAATAATATAAAAATACTTATAAAATAATTTTTACATAATTTTAAAATAAGTACAAATATAATTCATATCAAAATAACTCGTATTTTTACTTTCAAACAATTCTTCTTATTTTACTCGTACATCTACGAATTCGTATATTAATTATTTCTATATTTTTTTGCCTATTTTTTGGCATTAACTTTTAACAAGAATTCATATTATATTAGTATCTAATGAATGATGTAAATGATGGTGTCTTTTTAGACAGACACTCATCATCACCACCATCAACAATGGTTTTCTACAAAGAAACCCCTCCAACAAAGATTTTGTTTTTACACTTAAAACATGGAAATAACAATCATCTTTTGCATAAGAAACCGGTGTAAAGGTTCTAAAAGAAAATGAAACAGATACTATATATGACAAGACCATGAATGAAATCAATACAATGCATAAGCTATGGAATCACAGTTACAGTCATGAAACAAGTCTCCATTTTGATGATCAACACAGACTGTAAACAGGCAAAATTGAGATAGGAATCAGCACAGAAAAAATAGGAAAAATAAAGGAATGCACTTTCACCTATTTAGCATGTATTGATCCCATCCTTGCAATCTGTGGTCAAGTTATAGAACGTCTCCACCCGTTTCTTTGATCTATAAAGGACCTCCGTGTCCACTGCAACTCTCATATAACCATCAAAGTCAACCGGACGACCACCATTGAGAAGAGTTGTCTCATTGTACCATTCACTTGTATTTCCCCACAAATACTTGTAATCATCAAGCAAATGAACTTTGTAGTAAGATCTCAGCTTATCAAAGTAATTGTAGAAGGGCTCATTGGTGGCAATGTACAAATTTCTCCAAGGTGCAATTGTCCCCTGAAGTTTAGCGACTATGGCTTCTGGCGATGTATCAGCATCCAAATGAGGCCATAGCTGCTTATTCTGTGCCTTCTGGCCTCGAACCACATGGACTGCATCGAAATCCCAGTCCATGCTCCCACTAATCTCAGAAACTATATTCATTAATCTCTTCGATTTCCAAAGAGCTTGCCATGGCCTCTCAATGTATTTAGCAGACGGACCTTCACATACCCTATACCAATAGTTTTCTGGCTCGGGAGCATCAAACTGTCTCCATATAATCGTGCTTTTATCTTTCCTCAGTTGCACCGGTGTCACCTTATAGCTTGCAACCTTTCTAACTGGAACTTTCGTCTTGTGACTCTTGTCCCATTTCTTCCAATCTTTGAGAAACTCGCCTTCCTCTACAATTGAAGACACCTCTTTCAAATGTTCAAAATCGAAATAGAACCTAAAATCTTTTCCTTCCTCATCCTTATTGCTCTGCGTGTAAGTAGATGCCAAGCAAATACTCAAATCCATCACAAGTGTCCTGTTCAAATACTGGGCCTCACCAAGAGCACACAAGAAGCTCCAAAGATAGTGGTTCATTCCTTTGCAATAATCCCCTCCCCTCGAGTAGTACAAGTACTTTCCCTTCCTAAAAGCTGAATCTGATCCCAACACCGGAATTGTATCATTTATCTCATCATCCCGAACTGCTGGAACAACTTTCGCTCTCTGACCATTTCTAGTGGCATTGACTCTAATCCTTGGACGACGAGCATTTACACCTGAGTGCCAACGCCCTGGACGAACAACCTTGTAACTACAATCATCCTTAAAGTCCATCTTAAACCTACGAAAATCCCTATACCTCCTCCAAGACTTCTCTTTCTTGTTCCTGAACCTCCACGCCACATCACACTCATCCGGCTTCGATCCATTTACTGGAGTTTGGTAATCCAAAAAGGCAATTGCCTTAAACGTCCTCAAATTAAACCTCTGGATCGCAATTAAAACTCTAGGGTCCGAACAATTGACCACAGACACATCCTCACAACCCGATTTCAAGGTCACATTTTTCATGAGTTCCTCCTCAGATTTCTCTATCGTAGATTCAGTAATAGGTGCCAGGGATCCCACAGGAGTTGCTACTGGAGCAGTAGCAATGTCCTCACCAGTTTTCAGGACCGATGTGTCCGTTTGAAAGGTAGCATTTTCGACTTCCGTGAAAACCTTAGTCAAGGCTCTGGAGGATTCCCATGGGTCAGGGGGTTGATATGTGATGGCAATTACAGTAAAAACGAGCACTGAGAATACAAACACTGAGAAACACACATTGCTTATTAGCTTTATTACGTTTTGACCAATGGGATCTGTTGGATTCAATTCTTTCATTTAAGCAGAGCCCTGAATTTCCCAAGACACTCAAATTGAACTCATAAAACTAAAATCTCAAGTTAAGCTAAAAAAATGGATCTTGGGCCTTCAAATGAAGAAGCAGCAAATCTTTATGCTCTAAAATTGAAACTGAAACGGCAGAATTGAACAGAAATGAATGTAGATAAAGCAATGCACTCACCAGTAATCTGAAAATGACCCTTACTTCCAGAGAGTGAATTAACAAGAAAAATTTGGATCTTGAACACGATTGTAAGCAAAAACAACAGTATTCATGAGAGAGAATGTAATAAAATTGCAGATGAGAAGAGAGAAAGTCAGGTTTAGGGTTTAATTACCAATGATCAGAGACAGACCCTCAATTTTTTTAGACAGAAATGTTAGTGAAGATTGGATCTTGAGGTGGAATTTGGGTGCTCTGCAGAAGGATGTAGCAAATTTGAAGAGGAAAAGGAGAGAAAATAACAGGGGTTAAGATTGAGTAAAAAAGCCCTTCACTTCAACAATTGGATTATTATTAAGAAAAGATTGGATCTTTGGCTTGGTGAAACAGAAGATGAATTATTTAAGGTTACTTATGAGATGATTATTTGATCCTTAAAGAAACAGCAATCCAGACAACAAAACTTAAGGAAATTGAGACAGATTTCAAAGATTTTTGTTGATTGAAAATGAAAATCTGTCTTCAATTTGAAGTTAAAATTATTGACACTCTGTGGGTCCAGTTGAAGTCCAGTAAGTAAGTTGTCACCATTGTCGGCAGAATTTTTCTTTTACTAAATATGCAATCATGCGATGTTACATTGGAAAATTTATATACATACCCGATGTAAATATGAACGATAATTGATCAAGTTTGAAGAGAGTTTATTAATATTTAAAACCCTGACTTATCAATTTTTTTATGAATCTATAATCCGATTCTATTATGAGATTAAATGAGTTAGAGCCGTTAAACTAACTAAATTTATTTTTATATTTTTAATAAAATAAAAAAATTATTGTTTAGTATTTTACAAGTTTGATACAAAAGTTGTATCATTTTAATGTCCTTAAAATATAATTATAAGTTGGAAATCACCTAATAATATATTTCCTATAATAATCGTACAAAACACAAGCACATTTGACAACTCAAAATTTTGGTTGGAGTTCTAAAAATGGATGAAGCAAGTACCCTTGCTATTTTTATATAGCAAAAGACAAAAAAATAAATATAAATGTTGTAGCCACTATTTAGAAGAAGATAATAATCTTCTCCTTTGAAAATAATAAAAAATAAAAAATAATTTTCAATTAGAATATTACACTGTGATCTAGTTACTTTTAGGAGATTTTCAAGTGCATAAAAGAATTAAATGAATTTGAAAAAATTGAATGAGAGTCGGATCAAGTAATAGTATTGAAATAATATAGTTATCTTTTCTTAAACTCGAAAACTTTATTCAGTCATAAAAAATTTCATTTGAAATGAATAAATGATGCAAAAATGTGAAACAATTGAACTAAATATTAGATATCAATAAAAATAATATTTTGAATAATTAACAAAATTTTAGCTGAAAGGCAAAATTATAATCATAATAATAGTGGATAGTTCTTAGAGGGTATTTGGGTGACCTTAAAAACTCCTTAAAACATACTTTATAAGATGTTTATAAGCTTATAAATCTTTTAAACTTAGCCAAATATGTGACAACCATTTTGAAGCCGCAAAGCACAGTAGAGCAATGGAGCTTAGAGCACATCTTGCAGCAACAGACGACAGAGTTGTTTAGAAACCGATGAGGGCATCTGCCTTGGTTAGCACGTAGCAAGATATATGCCAATTTAGAGGGCCAACCTCCATGAACTTGCTTTCCTATGTGAGAACGTGTTATAGAGTAATTTTCATGTCAATTTAATAAGGATCTCAGATAATTGAACCAGATAGAGTAATCATTCTTCGTATGAAAAATATCAGTTAACTTTGTAGAAAAATTTTTACAGTCATCAAGTGTTTTCATATCAAACAATGAGGATGATGTCATTTCAATAGTTGGTCTCACAATATTCATTTTAGTATTGAAGCACACGCGTAGGCAAGTATTTTACACCGAACGAGAATGCAAGAGCAGATTGACTGCAAGAAAAAGGAGGATATTAGAGCATATAATTTCAGAATCCTCTTGAAGAAAAATAGAGACAATGCTAGTAAAGACATGAAAAAACTGTTAAATAATCCTATTAAAAGGTAAATGGACAAAGATCATGATTAAGATCACATCACAATTCTTTCAGCAGAACTTGAAGGCATAGTTTAGTTTATTGCAGCCACACTTGGAATACAAAACTAACAAGATCAATTCAGCAGTAAGACAAAATTTAATCTGCAAAAAGGAAAGAAGCTTATATTCACCACCAAGTGAAGAAGATGAAGATCTGAATCTAGAACTAAGTCTTGTCCAATATGAAGCATCTGAATTTCTTTTTATAATAGAGTATTGTAATAGTAGAATTATGAAATGATTCTATTATCTTGTGAGCATAATACCAATCTTTTTTAGGTGGATATAAAACTAATCTCTTAAAACCTCACCTACTAATATAAAATATATTTTTTTTCTAATATTTTGGTAATAATTATTTGTCTACGTTCACTTTTAGTTCAAGACTATCACCTCAAACTAGTCGGTTTAGGTGTATTAGCTTGGATACATTCGAATTCTTAGAGCATATCAGAACTACTCTAACTCAACCATAAAAGATTCATTTCCTTTTAACAAATTGCTCAACCTGTCATTCATCGATAGCCACCAAAGCCCATAAAACCTGACATTCCTTCTAAACCCAGTTCTGATTTGGTCCAAGTATACCCATTAAGAAAGTGATAATTCTATCCCACATCAGTGAGGTTTCTTCTTTGCAAGAATCCCATTTTGCACACAACTTGGATAAACAGAAACACATGCTCTCTTGGAAGTGTGAAGCTGCACAATGAGTAGAAATCCAATGCATTCCAGTTTCAGCCTTCATTCTTTTATTTTGAATGATATATATGACCTAGTACTTTTAGCCATGATTTCAATGGGTCACTCACAAGCAGAAAAGCTTTTATGCCAAGAACTCCTTAAACTTACATGAAACAGAGAAGAATTCTTTTGAGTAGTACAAGGAGACAAATAATTCTGTAAAGAACTCCTTAAATTCATAGTTGAGATTCTTCCAATTTGAAAAACGTCTTTTGGATTCAAATTAATTGAGTTTTGTTTCTTTAAATAAATTGGGTCTCGATTCGTAAAGTTTCACTGACAGCACATTGATTGTATCATATCAAAATTCAACATCAAGTTCCTATCAAAATTCGAAATCTCACTCTTCCACTGGAAGCAAATCCAAATTGATTGTTCTACCAGTTAAGTTCTGTTCGAATAGCTACAATTTTCCTTTCTTACTTGTACTACTATATGTAATACCAAAATTTCCCAAGGGTTAAGATTTTGGACGGAAAATAATAATGTCAGCAAAATATTTAGTGAATTTCATATTTCGTCCCTAACCAATTGTCGTTGTATTTTGCTGACAAAATACCTTTAGTAAGGTTTAAAATTTAGAGGGGTGTAAATGTAATAATTATATGCATAAGAGGAGAAAAAAAGAAAAGAATGAAACACTGATCTAAAACAGAAGTGTCTGATGAAAAAATAAAGACAAAAAAATTAGCAGTTAGTGGTTGTTTTATGACCCTCCCAAAATATATGATAGACTAATACAGTTTTGCATTCGTCAAAAAAAAAAAAAAAAATGAATTGTTCAAATAATTCTTCAAGGATTGCAAATATTGAAGTATAAGGGAATGTGTTACTAATAACAATTTTATAATTTAAATAGTTAAAAAAAAATTGTTAAACAACTTATGACCTCTTTACTTTTTAAGAATTTTATAAAATTTTACATATTATTTTTTGAGCTCATAAGTTCATTTAATAAAAAATTTACGAAAAACTCTAAAACATCTTAAGATATTTTAAAAAATTATAAATTATGCCGGACATTATTAAAATGCAGAATGACTTTTGCATAGAGGATGTGAACATTTGATAAAGAATAAGTCGTAGCAAGTTACCATGAAATTAATTAAAGTGGTAAAGTTGATGTTTCAAAACTTGTCCTTAATTTAAGTCACATCAAGACATATGAATATTTATCTATTTTTATGAAATTGACACAAAAATAGTTGATTATTCATTCAAATAGTTGGATTCTAGCAACATGTCTGGTCGAATAATTAAATATACCTACGCATTCTTTTTAAAGTATGAAATGATTATATAATAATCCTAAATTTGAATAGTGTGCAATTAAATTTATTGGACTGAAATTGGTGGTACTAACAATCAATCAAAAACAGTGAAAAGTTGTGATTTACTTTGCATCAAATTGGTTGGATTAAAATTTCTCGTACAAAATAATATCATAAACAGTTAAAAAAATTGATTTGCTAGGCATCAAATTATTGGAATGGACTAAAGTTTTGTGTACCAAAAATCAGAAAAAGTGCAAAAAAAAAAAAAAAAAAAATTCTGTGATTTGCTTGGTACCATGATTTGTCATTTTAGGATTATTTTAAGGAGGTTATATTGGATTTTACATCCAATAATTATTGAAAATTAATCATGCATCAAGGATCATATTTATTTTGAAATATGAAGGTTCCAAACCTCACAAGAAGTACACTGTCATGCCATAAAACATGGTTGGTATAGAAATCTTTTAAATGAAATGTCTTTGCCCTTTAATTTTAACCTTGTTATTTTACTTTTCAAATAAATTATGAAACAACAACTTTGCTAATGTTTGTCTTTTTTAGAAATAATTGTTTTATTGAACTAGTTTATATCATAAAAAATACCCTAGAAGAAAAGAAGATGTAATTTTATTGATTTTTCTTTTGATACATATAAATATTTCTTATGTTTTCGTTATTGAAAAAAATTAAAAAAAAAAAAAAAAAAAATTCTTCGTATATTACATCTTCACTTGTTGAATTGCAAGGTCTATCCGAGAACCTAACTAAATACACAAGGGGCTATCGACCATTATATTATACATAGTAATATAGTATTTTACTTTGTAATATCATCATAATACATCCAATCCAACGACTCAAACAAGCAAAAACTAATAAGTAAAAAACATGTGATTTTGGGTTTTTGTTTGTATGCCCAGTGGCCAAGAACACTTGTACTTATGTAGTAACAATCATCTGTACTTTTTATTTAATTCTAAACACCAAAAAAGATAAAATTGAAAACCAGTTAATACTTTTTGGATACTCCATTTGTGTAATCTGGTCTGTAAATCAGTAATTCAAGCCATATGTTGTGAAAATTAAAAAAATAAAATAACAAATAGAAGTAATGATCATATTCAAGGTGGGCTGTAAACAAATACAAAGTCATTATAAGCAGGTCCATCAATTGGACTTGGGCCAATCCAATTTTAACAATTATTTATTAGGCCCCATAACTTAAAATCACTTGTTGATACTTAGCCCATCACTTTTATAAGCCCATCACATATATAAATTTTAGATCTCAATTCAAAAGGTGTAAACGAGTCGAGTTTGATTTTTTTTTTGTAAATAATCATTGGATATAATGTATGTGCTCGTTATTTATCTTAACATAATATCGATTCTCAATTCATTCCTATTTAACTTACTTTATTAATTTCCATATACAATTATTAATATCTATTATAATTTATCTGTTACTTGTTTGGAAAATTAAATTGCAAAATGATATATTTTAAGAAGGAATAATAATTTTGTTTAATTTCAGTTATATGTATATGTAATCCATGTATTTTTTTTGTAAATTTAGGTTAAGTTTGGTAACGCCCATAAATTAATAAATACAATAGCAATAACAACGATACTAATAATACTAGAAATTGTGTACATTTCAATTGACCTTATATAATATATGTTTCTACAAATAAGACCAATTAATACTTGCTTGTAATATTTTCTTATATTTCATAAATAATTATTAAATTTATATTCAAGCTATTCTAATCTTAATATCTATTTTTTTAGTAATTCTTATTTACTTCGATATATTACTTTTTAATTTTATTAAATAATTATTAACTTGTATATAATTTAATCCAAAATAAAAATTTCTTGCGACAAACTTATTTGTTAAAATGATATTCTTAGCCATAAAGATTTTATTTTTTTAAATTTCTGTTAAGGTTTGTACTGTAATGTAATATAAAATATATCATAACAATAACAACAATAATGATAACAATAATACAATAATAATAATAATAATAATAATAATAATAACAATAACAACAATAATATTATTAATATAATAATAATAATAAATTTATGTATTTCTATCAATAAGTTTAATTAATTCATGCATTTTTTAAACTCTTTATATTTTGTAAATAATTAATGAATGTAAAATATTAAAATTATTATTCATTAATATCTATTTTCATATTGAATTCAGTCCTATTGTAGTTTCAATATAAAATTTATTACCTTTTTTATAATTAAATCAGAAATAATTTTTTTGTCAAGCTAATTTATAAAATAATTGTTTTAGAAAATAATGAATTTTTTTCATATATTTAAATTCAAAATTTTTATATGTTTTCTTATTGGCCTAAGCTCGAGCTCAAAGCTAAACAAGAATCAAGCTCGAGCTATACTTCTCTCTTTTGAGCTTAGCCTTAAAAATTGGGCTTGTCAACCTTAAGCTCATAATACTGTATTAGAGCTCGAGCTCAAAATTTAAAATTTTATCGAGTTTGATTCAATTTAATTGGCCTAAAAATTGTCCACATAGCAAGCCGTGGATATTTACAATTACCTAAAATATTTATAGATACCTAAAGATTTATAAAAATCTTTGAGAAATAAAAGATAAAATAGATGATAGACTACTGAAAAAATTATGAAATAATAGTCAAATTAATAGGAAAACATGCTTGTGCTAGTTAATATTATTGATGAGAGAAGGTTAATTAGCAAGTTTTTTTTCTTATAATGGCAGATATAGCCAAATAGGAGTAACTCTTAATAACTTGAGTTTTTGAGAAATAAGTTCTATATATATAGATGTACTGTTATAATTAACCACTTTGCAAAAAATAATACTAAAAAATTTTCCTCTAGTAGGTGGAATCATAAGCATTCTTAATTACTAAAATTTCCTTTCCAAAATTGTGCCTAGTCTAATTTTACCCTCATTTTTATATTTTCCAGCTACTTTCCTTTTCTTTTTTTTTCTTCACTTTGCAATGCATTATAAACTGAACATTCGTGTATTTGTGCTGTGTAGTAGATACTACACTCGATAAATGTGTATCAAGTATAGTATACTCGTCCATTTACATACACCACATAAATTTGTAAGTATTAATGTATAAAAGGACTTGTTTGTATTAATGAAGACATTTCTTATAGGTGACTCAAAGATGACAAAATTCCAACCCACCATCCACCCCCCCCCCCCCACCCAAAAAAAAAAAAAAGGGCTCTTGTGCTTTGTGATATATAGCTCTCAAAATTAGTGATTTGTTGATATTTGTTACTTATAAATTAATGATTGATAATTGTTAATTCCTTTTTAATTGATATCATATGTAATATAAAAAATCAATAATTTGTTCATTCATTTTAATTTACAATCTTTCCATTTTTTAAGCATCTTTAGACAGTTTTTAAGCAGAACAAATTGATTGGGTATCATACCAAAAACCAATGAATCTTTAATGACATCTCTTCCAAATGAGAAAGAAACACTTTTTTTACTTTTGGCTGAGAAAAAATCTTCCTATACTCTACATTTTGGATTTTGTGTCTCTCCCTAAATATGGAGCCCATCACAAACATGAGATTCACTTAGCCAATTTCTACCACAAATTGTCACATAACCTGATTTAAGATGCATGCATAAAGTAGACAATTCAAGAAAAGGCTGATTCACAGGGCCAGCAAAGCAAGACTTGGTTTAAAAATATGACCATCCACAATTGTGGCCAACATTATATCTAGGCTAAAGAGTACTTTAATCTCTTAAATTTTATCATTTTGATGCATTATTTTAAAAAATAAATTTTAAGTATTTTGTCATTTTAATTTATATTTATTATATCATTTTGTCTTTCCCCTCATTGTATCGATGAAATTTTTATTTGATTGTTATTCATCATCTACCACCACACATTTTTTCTTATCTTTTTATGCAAAAGTCAAGAAAAATATATTTTAATATTTTATTATTATTGTCAATTGTGAAAAAATACAATCAATGGTGGTATGTTTGTTGTATATAATGGTGGTATTTTTATCAATGGTACTGTAAACGATATTATTTATAACAAAAGTATCATCATTTATTGTCTTCACCATTGCCAAAAATAAAATAATATTATGATGCGTTTTTTTTCTTTTTTTTACAATGATCATTTAAAAGAAAATTTGATTTGAAATTGACATAAATGAGAAAATATTATAATAAATATAAGTTAAGGAAATAAAATGTCAAAATAATTAAATTGGAGGGAACAAATTATTTAAAATTTACTTTTAAAAAGTAATGTGCTAAAATGATCAAATTTGAGGGACAATGGACTCAGAGGTATCATTTACCCTTATATCTAACTGAAAAAATAAATTAATATGATAAATAATTGAGAAATTGTATAAAGCATCACAAAAGTATGAAAGCAATCATACAAAAATCAGATCATTATCCTTTTGAAATTGGATACCCTTTTAATTTGTAAAAAAAAGTACCAAGCTGCAGGTTTTGTTTGGGAATAACCCTTACTATAATCTCCAAAACTGGGAATTCATGAACTGAACCCCATAGCGTGTATTAGGTTATCACTGCAGATCTTGATGGATTTATATTCTGGTTTTCAACTTGTCTTTGTACTTCTAACAGTCCTTGGTTGTGGAACTGCAGGACAGTACAACATGTTACATTACTAATAAATTCTTAAAATACAGCACTTCTATGTTTTCTTGCCCTTGCATCAGTTAACAAACTGAACAAGAATAATTTAGACTAGATTTCATTTGTGATCATGTCTGTACTTTCTGCATTTCTTGTGTTTGGATTTCCATAACATCACAACTCAAGGTAAAATTCTGAAAATTGTGCATCTTGATCAGAGTTAAAAACTGCTCACTACTACCAAAATATCAATTATTTAGTGAAATGTATTGATTGTAAGTATCCATAAAAAAAAATCTGTGACAATGTAGAATAGGGTTCTCTTTGAAAGTTTGTAGGCATCATCTTTGGACCAGGTCTTTTATTTTCAGCTTCATACTTTTTCCAGGCAGTTTCCTGGTTAAATTTAGAACAATGATGGAAAAACATGCCATGCTCTTGAAAAGTGGTGAAGATAAATCTATGTTGTGGTTTCTTAGTTAAAGCGTTGTCTTGCACATGATACACGTAAGAACCAAGAAAATGGAGGAGTGAATACATTTAATGGTCTCCTTACTCGGTTTCTGAAACTTGCACCTCATGCAAACGACATTTGTCAAACACAAAAGTTGACTACGAAGCAGATAGCATACTTATACGAATCATACTCCTGAAGCTTTGGTTGTTGACTAAGTTAATGTCATACAGGGCTTGTCCAAATTGCTGATGCATACACCTATCAAGGGCTGTGTAAGACCAATCCAACAACCACCATCTAATGGCTTCTCAGTTAAGAAGCTGACCCTGAGATGTTGTTTCAAGAGGATTGAACAAGTCATATTCAATACTAGAAAGTAGAAACATGAAAAAATGAGGCCAACTTTACTCATCAGGTTATCGATGTAACTATCAAAACATCACCATCTCCACTGTGACCTAAACGAAGGTAAAAACGTTCATCAATCAATCACAACATAGCTAATAAGAAGCGAAACCACTAAGAAGAAAAAATGAATCTTTCCTTTTATTGCAAGGGTATCACAACCCACAAAATTTTACAATGTTCACCCCGATTCATACAGGATGAGGAACAAAAAATTGTGTATATGGTTAAATAGAAAAATAGTCTAATAATTCCTATCGAAAAGAATGTCAATGAATTCCTGTGCTATCATTCTTTCTATTCACAAAAAAGAATGAATTAATTAAAGAATCAACTCTGCTTCACTAGGGTTCAAAAGTGTGAGTAAGTCGGTCCCTTTACAGGTGATAACTGCATCCAAGACTGCTACTGCTACTACGAGAAAGATTACTGCCGGTTGGTGTTGATGCCCGAGAAGGGAAGTCAAATCTAAAGCGACGTTTACTTCTTGGAGATAGATTTCCTTGCTCTAGTGCAAGAGACTGGAGCCCTGAAGGATAATCTCTCAAGCAACCAATTCTAGGTCCAGCTCCAGTGCTCCACTTGCAAGACAATTGCTTTCCCAATTGGTAGGACTTCATTCCTTTGTGTGAATTGATTCTTTGGAAAATGGATTCTTCTGGAATAGTCTCTTCTTTAGTTTCATCTTGTTCTTTGGACATGTTATTCTGCTGAATGCTGCTATCAGGTTTTGAATCAAATGGCTCTTCTGCTGTTCCATATCCATCCCTAGGTGATTCTAGGAGGAAACTTCCAGCAGTTGCTTTAGCTATTTCGTTTTCACTCATTAACCCGTCTAATAAGTCACCTCTACTTGGTATCCAAAGAGTTGTCAGTTTACTGAAGCCATGTGATGTCCTTAACTTGGGCAGCTCGACTGCAGCAGCACTCTCTTCTTCTCCTGAATCAACCTTCTTGAAACTGGAGTCTTCAATATCATTTTCTTCTGTCTCCAGGTTAACTTTTTCAGTCAAGTCATCTTCAGAGGAGTTGCTTCTCACGTGCTTTCTAATAGATTCTTCTTCTTCATCATCATTGGAATCAAGCTGGACACAATGAGATTAAGATTATTGAGCACACAAGTTTTGAAACCTCAGAATGGAAACTTGAAAGAAACAAGAAACTAAGCTTGCTTGTACCTTAACATCAGTGAGATCCACATTATTCTCCCTAAGAAATGATATGAGGTCCTGAAAATTTTCAGGTGTTGGCCGATAATGACCACTGTGAGGCCAGACTGCCTGTTGAAATCCAACAGAGCATTGGTCATGAATTAAGCTAATTTCAGAACATTAAGAGGCAAAATAACAGCAAATGAAGAACACAGAGGAGCCATTTGTAAGAGTTTTACAGTATAAAGATACCTTTAAGACGCCTTTTTCAGCAACAATCCTCCCAGCAGCCAGTGTAGCTCCTCCAGCCAAGAAACTTGAGTGCTGAAATGAGCCTTTCTTTTTCTTCCCTACATATAAGGTCCTAGAGGTGCTGAGGACAAAAATCCACTTACAACCCTTTGGTTCGTTAGTGGTGTTCAAAAGCTCCCCTGTTTCCTTGTAGAAGAGTTTCCCATCCTCCACTGCAACTTCATAAGCCTTTCTCTCCATCTGCAAGCATAAAATGGAGGGCCTATCATATGCAAGTTCTCCCGAAATAGTTGAACACACTATTCTCTTAAAATTGAGCCTTAAATACATGAGGGATATAAGGACGCACCGGACCAAGATACTTGATGCACTGTTGTTGAAGCTTTGAACGAGGGCACTTCTCTATAAGATTAACCTCCTTTCCTTCCCCTATGTCTAGCCTGCACGATTTTAACCATTTTGTTAGCATCGTGCAACTAAAAAGTCATCTTTGATGGAATAGTTACTCGAGTAAAATAAACAATTTAAGATTTTATAGATGATTACCAGTAGAAGAAGGGTTCTTTGCTTTGAGAATTCAACCATTTCATGTAATAGAAATGTAGATTGTGCCCATAACGATGTCGCGGATCAATCTGCTCAACGCCAATTTGATTAAATCAGTATTTGCTCCTGATTACTAAGAGATACTCAAAAAGAGCAAAAAATATACTCACAGCTTCAAGCCAATGTTGTAAAGCAAGTTTCTGAGCTTTGCTGTTCTCCGATAAGCCTTTTCCTACCTGCAACAAACAAGGTATTACATATGATGATCATATTCCTTGTGAAAAACAATATTTGTAGAAGCAAGTAATGGTTTAATCAAATTTTACCTTGGCAGCCCTTGTTCTTGCTCTTGACCAGCGTGAAACGGCTGTCTCGTGTTTCTCAATATCAAAAAAGGAAATGGAACTATGCTTGAGTTCTGCAAAATCTAATAACTTCCACCAACTCTGCTCAATGAGAACTGCACAATCTGCTAGCTTTCTTCTAGTCCGGAAGCTTTTATAGACCTTCTGCAACTTTATAGCAGCCTCATGCTTAGGGCTGCTTGGATCCAAAATGGGGGAATGTGGGATTATCCCCATAGAGCTTCCTGATCTAGGACTGAATGTTTCTTGGCGCATACATTTGTCTTCAGCTTGAACTTCAGGAAATGTCATGGTTTGAGTTTTTCTTGCTCTGAACCTAACAGATCCTTCCACCAACAATTTTCCAGAACCTAATGACTGCAATATTGTGGGTTCAGAATCTTTGCCCTTGAAGCTAATAGATCGAACCTGCGTTTTCTGCTCATCATCCCCTAGGTTGATTGATTTTACAACGACCGATTCAAAACCATTCTCTAAATCACAATAAACCGCGAGCGGACATGAACAAGATACCCCCATGCAATTTTGATATGAATGGAAACAGTCTGAGAGACCTGGATTCCAGTGAAGAAATAACTCTTTCAAAACACATTCTACGTGTGGGACTTTAAAAATCCAAATGGAAACCATATTACAGATGCATCACTATCTTAAACTTCAATACAGTGAAACAGAAACAAAATCATGAACAATAGAAGATTATCTTAGTTATGGTAAATAAGACAAACACATCTCAGTTAAATAAGCAGTAAAATGAATGTGAGAAAATCATATGCTGCAAATTAACAAATAAAAAGTAGCTTGAGAAAAAAATAAAATAATATAATCTACTATTTTCCCCATCAAACCATAGCAAAAATTTGCAAAGCCAATTGAAAGAAAAAACAGGCACAAAAAGAGAGCCAAAAAACCAAGACTATATACAGCTAAAAGAAAAACCCACCTATAATTTCATTCAAATTCATTGATTCAACTATTAAAATTGCAGATACATTAAAAAACATAGAACGAAGAGAATTCAAACTTAATCATGTTCTAAAGGAAACCAGGAGGGATATAAAAAAGAAAATAAGAAAAAAACAGCAATTCTTTAAACAGTAAAGAATCGAAACAGGCAAAGAGAAAAGGTGAAATCTTTTACCTCAATGCACAAGATTGCTGGAAAAGTTGAAATCTTGGAATAGACAGAGATTTGACCCGAAATAATGGGATATGAGAATAATGCAATTCAACAAAGAGCAAACTCTCTCTCTCTTTTCTGTGTTTTCTTTGTTTCTGATTTGCGGGATTTGCAATGTAATGTAGTTATCTTCTTCCACTGATTGCTTGTGTGTGTGTGTATATATACATATATAGAGGATGCATAGTTGCAGAGGTTGGTTGGTTGGGGTAGGGGGATGGGGGAGTATGAAGAGAGAGAAGCACGTGGAATAGACTTTTGAAGGACTAGGTACTTTTTCATTTTTCACCATATTCTTGTTTTTTTCCACCCTTATGTCTACTACTAATTTTGCAATTTTTTTCAAAGAATTAACTATTAAGTACCAATTCTTTTTCTTTTGAATATATTTACTTTTTTTGTTAACCATTTTTTCCAATATATTATTTCCACTTGCATAAAATGTATGAAATAGTGGAGTTTGGCAAAGCAATTTTTTTTTTTCAATTTAAGAACACCCTAATATCAAACTATCTTCATAAATCATTACTTCAATAATTAGTTATGAAAGAAAAATAACAATTATTGAGATACGAATCCACAATAATGTAATGAATGGGAATTTTTTGTTGAAACTAGCATGCATTTTAACTTTCTTAACTTAGAGCCGTTGTCAACTATAATTTTTTTTATAAATATATGAGATTTACATATTTAAAACTTATATTTGTATTCTCCCGAACTAGATTTTCTACGTTATTCTTTGTCATTGGTAGAAATTATACACGTGTAATACTTATACGATAAACTACATGAATTACATATATGTTATGTATGAATCCTTTTATTCACATGGATTTTTCCATTTCTCCAAGATCAAAATTCTCTACGCATTATTTCTACTATTAACAACATAAATCAAGAACGTATCATGAATTAATCATTTTTTATCCACATAGATTCTTCCCATGTCTATTCCCAATCTCCACAAGCTATGTATCTTTTTCACCAAAAAAAACAACTACTATTTCACCACTTTTCATGCTTCGATTTAACCCTAATTCTTGAATTTTGACCTCTAAGGGCGATCATCGATGATGTAAGTTAATTAGATTTGTTTAGTATTTTCAAACAAATCCAAACCCTAGCTTAACTTGCAAGGCTCTTTTGATTAAACCTAATCAAGATTTATTATAGTGAATTTTGGGCACCAATTATATTAACTTAATTATATTGACTTAGTTTGATGATGTACTTGCTTGTATGTTAGGTCTAGATAGATATGTACGTAAGTTGGTGAACATTTGAATTGTATTGCTTGCCCTAATTGAATAATCATACATGAAAGGTGTGTGTGTGTGTGTGTATATGTGTATGTGTCCATACATATATATATATATATATATATATATATGTGTGTGTGTGTGTGTGTGTGTGTGTGTGTGTGTGTGTGTGTGTGTGTTATGTATATGTATGTGTGCAACTCCAAAGCCATTGAAACTTCCATGCATCTGTTAAGAGTGACCCACAAGTTGACCAAACCAGATAATCCCATAAAGAAAGGGGGTTTGATGAGGTAATAAAAACAAAAGGCAGCCTATACAAGTCCAAGGTGTCTCATAATGTTTTTTAAATTGAAGTGTCACATTTGGGAAAAATCATCACTCCAAAAATTGTATTTATAGTACCTATAAAAAAAATAATTGTTGAAGATATTGTGTCACATAACAATATTAATAATCCATTAATTAAACATTCAAATCTTGTGTGTGTGGTGGCATTTCTATACAATATGTCACCTACTAATTAAATAATATTTCCATTAAATAAAATTTGTGGTTGCCAGCTTTGTAAACTTAATACACCTCTCTCTTTTCCCCCAAACCAAACTACATGATAGCAATATTTTGAAAGACTAAATAAACTATTTCTTTAAATAATTATTTTTCTTTGGGCACTTCTAGATGAGTGTCACAACCAACATTAGGAACCCTAAAAATAAAATAATGAATGGAAAACCACAAATTTCAAAGATTAATTAACCAGATATGTATAGTCCTACATGCTACATGTAGTCAATAGCTAGCCAACTGAAGTTTTCAGGGCCAAATCCTATCTAATTTTGTCACCTAGCAAATTTTTTTTACTAATTTTTGATACTCCGTTCCAATTTAAGTGCACGTTTGAATTGACACAAAATTATTCAAACACAAAATTTTAAATGAGAAAAAAAAAATTACAAGTATTTTAATATCGTTTTAAGTGATAAAATTTTTATAGAAAAACAAACTTAAACAAAAATAAGACATTACTTGAGAATGTACAAAAAAATGTTTTTTTTTTTTATTTTTTTTGCCATTTTTGGATCTCATAGGACTAATTGCAAACATTGTTTTTCTCCATATATTGTTCCTAAACTAATAAGAGTATTTGATTTTTTTTAGAAAAAAGTGAGTAAGAAAAAGAATCAAATTAAGTAATGAAAATTGTTTTAGTATAATTTATTTAATAATGAGTGAATTAAATAAATAATTGAATGCGAAGAGAAAGTGACGATCATGTGTCTGCTTGCCTTTTTCACACTTGGCATGGAGCTGCTGTTTCTGAAACTTGTAAACGCGTACCCAAACTCACCAACCCACTAAAAGTTTTGAGAGAGAGAGAGAGAGAGAGAGAGGATGTGTGTGATTATGTGTGCTGGTTTAATTAATAGATGTAATTATAATGGTATCCATGGATGGAATTAGGGTATAAATGAATTAACTTGATTAGAACATAATATTATTTAAATTTATTTTACTTTTATCGAATTTAAAAAATTATATTTAAATTTAATTTAATAATTATTCGATTTGAATTTAAATAAATTTTAATTAAATCGAGTTCGAGTAGTTTGATTTTTTATATATTTTTTATTATTATTTTATTAAATCGGGTCGAGCTCGAATTGAATTTTAAATCTTATCAAATGAAAAAATATGTTCAAATTTGATTTGTTAAGTTAACGAATCAAACCTAAATAAACTTTTAACAATTGATGTTGAGTCGAGTATCGATTTTTTTAATTTGTTTTTGAGTACTAGCGAGTACGAGTTGGATTCGACAATCACCCTCTTTCTCCTTTTTTTTATATAATTTCAGATTTTATATATAAGTTAATTTTGTTCCATTTAAATTTTAAAATTTCCATCTCATTTGAATCAAAATATCTATATTGTAACTCAAAATTAAAATTTATCGCCCAACTAAAGTTGCCCATTTCTCTCTCTCTCTCTCTCTCTCTATATATATATATATATATAATATTTTATATACACTTAGGAAACACTTACATTGTTTTTCATCCTTCTTTTTAGGCATGCAATGAGTGGTGATCATAGCACGGGAAAAAAAAAACAAAAGATCTAATTATACTCAATTATGAAAATAGATTAATCCTTTTTTTTTCATGTACAATAATATAGATACGGAGAATAGTACACTAACATATCATTATTTTTATGATCGAATAAGTGATCAAATCGATTTCACTGTCTATCGGTTCAACAAGTCAAATCAATTTAACCAACAGTCCAACCGGTCTAATGAAAATTGACTATATTTTTTGTTATATTATGTATTAAGTTTTAAAAGTAAAAAAAAAAGATAAATAATCAATCAAAAAATACATCTAACAAAGTTCAAAATCCAAATAATCACATACATATACAACAAAATACCAAATATAAACTTTATTCAAAAAAAAAATATCGATTATTTAGGATCGACAAATTCTTGGTTCTTACTAATTTATCCGATCTTACTCCGTTACAATTAATAACAAGATTTTTGGTTACTTATAACCACCAAATTGACCACTAATTATTTATTGAAGCGATCGATGTATACACGTTTTTACAAAATGAAATATAAGAATGTCAAACATTTCACATTGTCACTTTCACAAAATGAAATATAAGAATGTTAAACATTTCACATTGTCAAAGACAATGGATATTTCAAGTTAATTAGACATAACCGACAGATCTCTTTTCCCATGTTCTAAAATTGGAGAAACGGCGTATAATTTACGACCACATATAATTTGAATCCCACACTCATAAAGAAAGATAGTATTAGATTAATGTGCATCACAAAAACGCTACAATGTTTAATGTTGCATGAATCATGATGGTGCATGGAATCATGGGACAATATATGAACACATACATGCTCACATCCAACTGTCCTCTATTGGTTTCAGATCTCAATCCACAGGGACATAAGATGTGGGTACGATGTGCCGTACATGTCTCTCGCTCAGTAAGATGGTTCCACGTGTTGTCACCACATTAAGCCATTTTTTATTTTATTTTTCCTAATTAATCAATTTTTGGACAGACAAAAGACAACTAAATCTTATACACTGCTGCCTCTTCCTCTTTTTTCCTTGTTTTTTTGTGGGTTTTTTATCTTCTTAAATTGTTCTCAACTTACCTTACCTTTCCAAATCCCCACAAAAGGGCAAAAAAGTCATGGCTGGTGCTGTTTTGTTTCGATTTTGTAAATATTATATTTAATAATATGCATTTTATCATACATATTTATACGTTGAGTGTAGTATCTCTTGCACCATTTTATATCACGATCCTTTTAACTTAATAATGAGCAAATAAAATTTTCAAAAATCATACAAATAACGAAGAAATTAATGAGATCGAGATACATAAGATTAAATTAAACATAATTTATATATTTCTATATAATGTACTTGAGAAGCTATTATTAAAATAGCTTGATGACAACATTATTGTTTATCGAATTTGAATCTAATAACTCTAAGACGTAAAGTCTTCATACTTAACTTTAATAATCGGTTTATACTTTATGAACAACTCGATATGTACATATATTCGAATTGATCCCTAGAAAAATAGCGTTCATCATCTCAATTTTTATTTTATTTTTATGATGGGGGAATCCACATCCGCTACCCTTTGGGTGTGCATTGGGTAAACTCTCGAGTTCTGATATAATAGCCTGTAAACCACACCAGTCAGGTAACTGCACTAGACAAGTTCGGTGTGACAGGTTCGATCGAAAAAATATTGAGAAGTGATTCGAACTCGAAACATAATGCACGCACAACCTCCTCCGCCAACTCTGCCACCTCTTGCAGGGTTCACCGTCTTAATTTGATATCACTCATATATTGTGTGTGTATAACCATTGGAATAGACTAATAAAGTGGAATTTGGTGCAAATTATATTTAAATCCCATCACAAATTTTTTTTTCTGTTTCATTTTAAAACTTCAATTTCTTAATAACGTTGTTATTAAACTATATTCAAAATTAATATTAAATTTTGAACTCTTTATTATTAAAATTAAAATAAAAAAAAATTAGTTGACAGCTAATTATGTAAAAAATATCATAAATGGTGGGGGTTGAGGGGGGGGGGGGGGTGTTGGCATGGAAATATGGGGCATTTTGGATGAATTTTGGGAGGTGGGGTGGTGTTGAGAGTAACCGACAGGTGTGCAGCTGGAGAGCACGAGGGGAGCATTAAATACTCTGATTGACAACTACTACTGCTAAATAGTAGTAATGCTTATTTTTAGGTGCCCAAAAACGCGCTTTCTATTTTTCCATTAAGATAATATTGCACCGACGGAGTGTGGTACCACTTTTGACGTACGCCATGGTACAACTCAAGTCAGCCCAACAAAAATCTTTATTGCGTTGACCTTTGTAGATTTCCACCCCTACTTTACTCTCAACACTTTCAACTCTCCAACTTCCCAATCTCCACTCAAACTTAAGTGGGTAGGATTTTAGTTGCAAGCTTATACTTTTGGTGTTATTTTTTAATTATTTTGGAAGAAATTTTTTGAGAAAAAAAATAAATTTTGATGAACAAAAATATGTTTGAATTAAGTTATTCATGATATGATGTATTTTATTCAAAAAATAAAAATAAAAAATGCATTTGGATTTATTTTTTAAAAAAAATATTTTCAATTGTTGATGTTGTGTCAAGTTATTTTGTTATAGTTATTTGTTAGTGATAATATAATAGGCTATAGAGTTATTTGATTGAAGTAATGATTTGTAAGCGTTTTGTGAAATAAAAATCAGAATCCCTAAAATTTTAATCACTAAAATATTTTATTTTAAGAGAACAAAAAATCTTTTGAAAAATAACACCATACAGAGCACTAATTTTTGGATAATATATACAATTCAAATTGAACACTTCAAGATAAAATTGAACTCTGATAGTTTAAGAAAGGTTTAATATTGAAAATCTCATATAAAATAGTTGGATACTATCAAAGTAGCATAATGTCAATATTTTAATTTATGTCATTATCATATACTTCCGTGACTTATATATACTTAAATAGTTGACATTTCACTTTATGACATATCATCAAATATACATTTAATAACTCGTATATCCACTTAAATAGTTATCAAATTGAGACATGAAAATGAAATAAGCCGTTTTTCAGAGTAATAGTTAGAGGTGACTATGAGTTAGGTTGAAATCGGACCCGGCTCATAGTCAAAAATCGTTGACCACGAGTTGAGGGTAATCCAACCCGAGAACTGTCGAGCCCAGCCCGATGGTTCTTTTCTCTTTTTTTTTTTGGCATTTTTTTATATTTTTTTTCCTATAACCCCCTCTCCTACTTCTTCTTTTTTTTTTTCACACTTCTACATTTTCATGTCTTGATTCTCTAATTTTCAACTATTAATTTTTAATTCTCTATTATCATTTATTCATTTTTCAATTCTATATTCTATATTATTTTATTCAATTATTTTTCATATTTTATTTTCTTTATCTTTAATTATTCATTCTTCATTTTATATTCTTTAAAACTTAAAGTTGAGCATTTTTATTTTATTTTTTAAGTTTATTATAATTAGAATATTTGATAATTTAAATTTTGGGTAACAATTTTTTTTTCAATTTTAAGTTAAATTTTTTTCATTGAGTTCAAAATCAATAATATTTATTTTCAAATTTAAATTCAAAAATTTTCAAATTTAAAAAAAAAAAAAAAAATTCAAAGGCCAAAACCAGACCCGAAATTGGAGGTTAATCAAAACTGGAATCGAAATTGGCCCGTCAGTTTTGAAACCCTAACCATAACTGGCCTTGCTGTTACGGTTAAAAGTCGAAAAATTCCGATCCTTAAAAACGACAGTTTTTGAACCATGATTGAATCTAGCAATAGCCACCCTCCCGTACCTTTTATTTATTAAAAAGAAAAAAACAATCAAACAACTATACAATTAGATGACATAAAATAAGCCCTTTTTAGATGATCACCACCCTCCCCCCACAAACAACTTGTGTTTCAAACTTTGACCAAACTCAAAAAAAAAAAAAAAAAAGAAAGAAAAGTGCAAAAAGGTTTTGAAATGTTTGTTCTTTTTTGTTTTATTTTTCCCTTGAAAAGAGATCCTGTCTTCACCAGTGGGACAAAGTCTATAGACCAATTTTCTCTAACTTTGAATTGAATTGGTATAATGTCAAGAATAGAATGTTATATGCACTTGAACAATTTGTCACTTTTCTAGGGATTTCGATGCCACCACCAAAGTAAAACCGACCCTAGTATGTCTTAAAGGGATTTCAATGCGAATCAAACATAAAATCAATCCTAGTAAATTCAACTAACTTTTCATAATTCGAGAATTCTCTTTTGCACTTTATTTCTTTATGCAATTTATGCGAAAAATTTGAGGAAAAATAATGGGTAGGTAGTGGATGAGAGGACCCATTAATCTCAAGATTATGGTCCAATGTAACTATCACCATCAGTCCTACACTAATTTCAACTTTCTATACAAGATATAGGGACGGTGGTTCAACAGTTTCCTTGGCATTTCATTGATGTTCCATCTGGGGAGAATTAAATATTTTATAATAGTCAATCAATTAATTTAATTATTTTTTAATATCATATTGGTTTGTTATTAGAAAACAGTTTGAATAGTAATAAATGCTAAAATTTGAAAGTTCTATAATATTAATATTATTAAAAAAATAAATAAAATTTTAACAGTTAGTACACTGTATGGTGGAATATTACACATCATATAGGCCCACCAGTTGACCTTTTTTGCCGACGTCATAACTTTTTCTAACATGGGGCATTTGTAGGCCACACACAAAATGAGAAAGAAAAGTACTACTACATAGACTTGTAAATCAAGTTTTATTGGTCAAACATAAAAATCTTGTCAAGCCACTTCATGCCTCTAATTTTAATAACAAAGACAAACAATAGACATGGACTTTAGGTTTTCCAGCACGGAAAGGAGGGGGTTGGGGGGGGGGGGGGGGGTGGCGTGGAGTGCAATTATAATTATTCATATAATTGAGACCACATCAATATACAATACAAATAATTATAATTGTTAGTGATTTCAAATTTCGAAACCTCCTAAGAATTACTCTTGTAATACCTAGACACCTACCCTATTAACAAAAAGGAAATAAAAGCCCTTGTGCAACAATGACATATTATCAAGTTGCCATGTGAGTAATCTTCAATTAGCATGGGTTAACAACCCTTAATCTGCCTTGCAGACACCATGTTCTACTAATTTCTGGTATTATAGGCTAAATGGTTTTACTAATCTCGGGTCATAAAACCATCCCCCTATTTCAGATACCAACTCAAAATCACAAGTTTCTATAATCCCTTTCCAGCTAGAAGCTGTTGACTTTTGCCTCTTTGGGGGGGGGGGGGGGGGGGCATGTCTTTTTGACATTTTATGGACCTTTTCTAGGTCTTGGTTGTATAATTACCAATAAAATACCACTAAAGATTGAACTCTAGTTTGATTTAATATTGCGTTTCGTTTAAACTATGAGACCTTCCCAAGGATCAGAACAAAGGACTGACAGTTTAACATGGAGAAACCATAATGCTGTTCTAATCTACACTAGCATGCACATGTTTCACACACTAGAAAAAAAAAACACAACATCTTCACAACTTCATCTGTTTCACAACTTGCCTAAACTTGTGCAGAAGTATAGCTCATTTATGAAAGAGTAATTAAGATGAAGATTATTAACATCTAATATCGGAACCAAGAAGACATACAATAATTCCAATACAGGAGACCAAGTATATACATGTGCAGAACTCAATTGCAATCTAAAGAGAATGTAACTAATGTATTAAGCATCCAGACCACCTATACAGAGCCAAAGCCACAGAGGAAAAACTAAGTAAATCAAGCAGCAGCTTAAAGGTTTCAATTCCATTGAGGTACTGCTAGCCCAATGCTTTGTCTACGGAGATTTTGATAATTGTGAGTACCAACCTTCCCAGGGGAGCATCATTTGACTATTAATACAACCACTAATTGTAGATATAGGAATTCAATATAAGATACAATCAATTAAATATAACCAATGATGACAATTATGATTTGGGTGCAGGTCAGATGCTTGGTAGGAAGCAAGCAAAGCTGTAGTAGAAGTTCAATGAAAGAGTCAAATAAGCCACAGACCATACCTACTGATTAGGCTGGCACCTTTAGTGATATCATCCATCTACAGTTTCCCATAGCATTCCACATCAAGCATTTTAGCCATGCAGTTTATGTAATCAGCTGCAGCAAGCTAGAAGCAATGACAGAACATTAGGCCAAAACAAGCAACCTGAAGTAGAATTTCTTCACATGCAAATTCACTGATTTTGATAGCAAATTAAGCCCCCCCCCAAAAAAAAAATAAAAAATAAAATAACTTTCAAGAAATGAAAGGGCCTTGTATTAGGCAACAATTCATTCTGCATAGCATTACTTAACACAATCCAGTCACATTAGATTTCACCATACACTACACATAAATCTTGCATATAGTTGTAACAAATTAAAGACCAAATGATTGGTAACAGCATCAGTGGGGCATGAAGCGAATAACATTCCAGTGAATGTCTCAAAGTTGACATCAAGAAACTCGTAAAAGGAACACCTCAAATTGTAAAAATAAAAGCAATCTTGTGATCATTGTAATATCAGAAAATTGACATTGGATCAAAGCCTCCAGATCAAAAAAATAAATAAATCAGGAAATACATTTTAAATAGCTGAACCTTAAAAGGAAGAGACGAAAAACATACGAAAATGTCTGCTGGTGATATTACTTGTGGAACTGAAAACTTTCAAATTGTAGCATTTTCCCACTTCTGGGGAAATGAATACAGAAGCAACGCAATCTAATAGAAATATACAATCAAATACCCGTCAGAACCTTGTGGAGATAGAGAAGATGCAAGCTAAACTTCTGCAAAGGCCATAGAAGACATGACAGGCATAGTGTTGCCTCATCACCAACTCAATAGGCCAAGAACTGTTTTCCCAGCATACTTATCCAACTTTGGCAAACAAACAACTGGTTCATATTGAATCATCAGAGTCATCAGAACCAGTGAACCACTGCCATCAGGCTCCCCACCAACGATCTCAGCTTCAGGCACATGGCTTTGTTGAAGGTGTGGCGACTTCCTTCTTACTTGCATTACAGGCATTTTCATCACCATCTTCCTCTTGCAGCCATTTCAACACGTGATGAATCAGTTAAGGAGTATCGGCGGTAAAGCTTAAAAAAAGCATCTAATGGAACAAAACATCAATACTTGGTGCTTCTAGCGATCACCTAAATTTTACATTGCCGAAAGTTTGACATGCAATAGCAGGAAAAAATGAAAAGAAACCAAAAGGCTTCTGATACAAATTCCCCAACAGAAATGTCATCACCTCCTTGTGGGATTTGGAGATACACAAGTAGAGAATTAAAACTGCCCCAGAGCATAAACTTTTCCTTTCAGAAGAAATCAGGCACATTGACTTTCCAACAGAATTTGTAACGAGTATGTTAACATGTTTCACTATAGGAGGGGGGAAAGAGAGAGAGTTAACAAAGTGAGAGGATATCAACATTCTCAGCTGTTCCACCAGCCATGATGATCTGGAAATCTCCCTCTACATGACGCACAACCTCAGGCTGCAAAATAGAAACAAGTAAGAGCACAAAATCAAAAGGTCTAGTTTGCAAATATATAGTACTGGAAATGTTGAACAAGTTACTCCAACATCATGCTAAACAAGCTACTAATGCAACATATTGCCTATTCGGGCGACTAACAATCAATTAAAAATTAATACTTGAACGTGGAGTTAGTATAAAGTCATTAGTACATTTAAATCTGGCTCTCGGTGAAATCTCCGCCTCAGAGCATCCCTCATTGGCAGGTTAAGGCCGTGTCTTTATTCCACTGCATCTGGAACACCGTCACCCTCCTCTCTCACCATTATCACCTGCCAAACTCTGAATAGTTAACCTGACTACATCACAACTGAAGATGCTATCTACAACAATACGAATAATTAGTTAAGAGCAATCGACTTACTTGACCAATGTCTGCAGTTTTAATCAACGTACTGTCATCACAAGTCTTGTGTGCTCCTCTACAACACAAGGAAGATCCAAAAGAGATGCAGAGAAATGGTCATAGCCTATAATAAATGTGCCAGTTCCTCCATCCTCTGAAACCAGTCATCATATAGCACCAAAAACATAAACAACAAATCAAAGAAACGAGAACAAACAAACCAAAATGCCCCAAAAATGAAAACTTGTCCTTTATGGTCATTAGTCAAAGTGATAATGGTGAGAGGGGATGGTGACAATGTTCAATCAATGTGGTTATGCAATGGCCGAGTATTGAGGTTGAGGTGGAAATGAATTGTTTCAAAGTGACCTGCAGCAATCACAAGTCTATAGTCTCCTAGTGCACGGCTCTTAACTCAGGCAGAGTCAAGAGGCAAGGTACATAACTTATATGACCATGCATTCCTTAGTTCAAAAATTTCAAGTCCTTTTTTACTTTGAAATTCAAAGCCTACAAAGTTATGACTCAGACAATGGGAAAATGATCGCAGTAGTAAATGCACCCAAAAAAAGACAAAACTGGAAAAGAGGAACAAAATCATTAAACTGGACAAGAGAAAATATATAGACTTACCAGAAAAGGACAAATCCAAAGACTTGTCTTAAGAAGACGAAGCAGAAACGTTTAAGAGCCGCTCTATCATTTCAGAAACAGCTGCCGTAACTCTCAGCATAAATTGCTCCTCCATCTCCCTTCTTTGGTTCCTCTCAACAATTTAATTCAATTTTCCATTTGGCAATGAATATCAAAACCAGAGAAACAAAGTTCATTAAACTCACATAAACATGGAAGCACATAGAAGTTGCATAAGGATTACAAATGCAATATTATAACCATTTTCCACATTTTTTAACCGTATGAGCTCCTAAAGTTGCTTCAACCAGAATCCAGTTTTCCACATTTTTGGCTGTGCAGGTAAATTATCCCACTTGAACCTATTTTCTGTCATGGGTTCATCTACAACAATCAGTTTAATATTTTTGTACAAAAGACCACTCAGCCCAGCTTTCAACTGTTCAACTTTGGATGACATTTCATCACTGCAAGAACCAATATAAAAAGGAAAATGGAGAACAAATAATTGTATCAGTATTACAGTAAATCAAATCAACTCCAAACAGTAATAGTTAAAAAAAGTACATAATAAACCCCCTATCAAATAACCTATTAAAATAACCCTGGACTGGAATAATGATAACCAGACAGTTGATAGCTAATGAAGAAGAAAACACACATCCAATTCTACAATCAATGAATAATAACCAAGGGCATCTACAAATTCATGTCTGTTTTCTTATGTGTGTCCATTTGTATGAATAGCATATGAGGTGTGAGAATTACATACATTGTTAATTAATCCACACGAAATAATAAAATATGGAAATGGGAGTTAATTTTTCTCCCACTAATTTGTATTGAGGCAAATGAATGGGATGGCTTTCGGCACCTCATTTCTTTAGTCAAAAGTTCACAGCTCACTCGATCGTAAGGAGGAGAAGATTTCAGCGCATTGTCCCCTTTATTCGGCCTATAAAAGGGAAGGATAGGTGAAGGTTCAAAACATACCAAGCAGAAGAGAGAGAGCTTGGTGTCCAAGCAAAGAGAAAAATAGCTTGATGTCCAACCAATGCCAAGAGAAAAATAGAGTATAGGCACTTAGAGAGAGCATTTTGTAAGAGTCAAATTGTTATAGATGTGAGAACACTTGGAGTTTTTTCTCTTGGAGCAATACAAATGAGTTGGGAGAGTTTTTTTTTATAACTACTAAAGTAGTTGTATAAGGGTTCTATTTTCTTTAGTTTGGACATAAAACTCAATGTTGTATTTTTCTTGTACTGGTAAATTCTCTATTAGTGGAATAATGAGTGTTTTTTTATAACCACTAAAGTAGTTGTACAAGGGTTCTATTTTCTTTAGTTTGGACATAAAACTCAAAATTATATTTTTATTGTACCGGTAAATTCTCTATTAATGGAATAACAAAAATTTTTGTGTACTTTGGGGAACATGTCGAACCACCTAATTTTTTTTGTGCAATTTCATATTTTGTCGGTATCATTTCATTTTTATCATCTTGTTGGTGTGATTAAACTAAAAATGATCTAATTTATAAGATATTCCAAATAAATTAAATTTCAAACTTTCAATTGCTTCTGCTACCTAATGTGCACAACATACATAGTGTTACATTTATTGTCAAATTGCTACAATACTGATAGATTCTATCCAAAACTCCATCAAACCTTGTTGTATGGCAAATTCAACCCTATCTATCAAGTGACAACTGCCAACTTTTTATGATACATTACAAGCAACCGTTTGGATTGATTCAACGGGGCATCTGCACAAAAGTTTCTATCGGCATGAACTAGTCATAAACTTCAAAACCCTAATCCCAAAGCCTAATTCAAAATCCTTATTTAGGTACTCGCAAACACAAGGCCTACAGAGTAGTTCTTTTTTTTTCTGAAAATAAAAATACTTACACGACGGATGGAATTCCCCAACTTTCTAGTCCCGACGGGAACTGGTTCACGGCGGTGAAGGAGAAAGAGAGGAGAGAGAGCGAGGGGCGGTGGGGGTGGCTCCCGCATCCTTCATGAACTCCATAGGAACTGTTGGGTAATTGGGTTTTGCTCCCTCAAATTACATCATATTGGTTTTTTGTCTTTTCTAAATTTAAATTTGGCACTTTGCACTCCTAAAATTACATCATTTTTGGCATTTTGTATATATATCTTAATTCAATTTTGGTATTTTGCATCCTTAAATTATATTAATATTGAGGCTTTAAAATTAATTGGAAAAATGAGTTGATGAGTTATAATGGACAAATTAGTCATTTAACTTAAGCATTTTTTTTTAATTAGTCATTTCATTTATTTCTTTGGCCACCAAACCTAACTCCTTTTTTTTTTAAGTTCTTTTTTATGAAAGTTTTTGCTACATAAAAAAAGAGCAAAAAATAAAAAATAAAAAATATTAAAAAACCTCTTAAAATAAACTTTTATATCCGAAAAATTTATAAAAATATTTTTCACTTCATTCCAAAAAATTCCAATCATTAACTTTCATACTAACACCTTTAAGGTTAAAATTTTTTTTTTCTGGGTTTTTTCAAAGTGATAAATTATATAACAAGTTTAATTTTGTATATGTTATTAGATTATATTATGTTACAAAAAAAAAGTTTGAATTTGTATTAACTAAATAATCACATGTCATTTAACTTTAAATAAATTGTTTTAAATCTTTGAAAAGATTAAGATTTTTGATCCATAAATATGTTATTAAAAGTAGAATTAGATGATGAAAATTAAATTTTATATTATTTTTTTAAGAATTAAAAATGTATTATTTAATTTATCTACGGACACTAAACATGTGACAACTTGATGGGAAAAATTTATAATTTTGATTTTACCCCTAAAACTCAACTAGTAGTGAGGAAGTTCATTTTCTCGCCGGTTTCAATCCATAAAGATTAATATGGTGGTATATGTCAACATTAATCTAATTTGAGAATAGTATCAAATATTTAGTTAAAAAATATATTATACTTGTATAATATATATATGTATAAATAATTAAAAATATTTTTGTTTTTCGTATATATTTTGAACAGTCGATTAATACTCCGTACTTTTAAAGTAACGCTGCACTAATACTTAACGAATAATATTTTATTTTAATAAATATTTTTAGTAGTTAAATATAATCTAAAAATTATTTAAAAGTTAATAAGAAGTATTAATGGAATATCATATAAATATTTTTTAATAATTTATGAATATACTAATTATTATTAAATAATTATATTTAAGTTATTTCATATTTATAAATTAAATAATATAATAATATTTATAAAATAATTTTTGCATAATTTATAAATAAATACAAATATAATTCATATAAAAATAATATCAAAATAAGCCGGATCTTTGCTACTAAATAATTTTTTATATTTGTATTTTATGTGTATGTCTACGAATTCGAATATTAATCATTTTTTGTATTTTGTGCTTATTTTTTATCATAATTTTTAATAAAAATTCATAATATAATCATATGTACACCATATTTAACTAACTAGCCTAGGTGGTCCAAATTATCTATTTTAGTTTAATTTGAGGGTGCAAATTGTCAAATTTAGCTTTAAATATTACAAATTTACAATTATCGATACCGTTTTATAATAACACATATATGTTTTTGTCGAAGGAAAGAAAAAAAATATATTTTCAACTTGATGAGAACTATCATTTTTTTTATTTTTCCAAAACACTTCCTTTTCTTAATTTTCCAAAACAAATTATCATACGATTTTGTTTTTTGTAGTTTTCCAATAAAGCTCTTATATTTCTTTTAATATTTAGAAACATATGATTCTTTGGTGTTATAGGCTATGATTATTAAATTATTCTTTGGTGTCAAATTATTAAATTACATAAGTATTCTGCAAATTCTCAATGATGTCTTCGAAATTCTGAAGAAGAATCTCAAAGTTTTAATTGTTCTAACACATCATAGAAACGAACCTCAATCTATATTGGGATGTAAGCCTTATTTTTTAAGAATTAATGTAGTAAAAGGTGTTTTGTAACAATCAACTAGAGCAACTACTTCATTTATTTTATAAGTTGAAGGATTTTTAACATTGTATGTAATAATAAGTTTTACGAGTATTTTAATTTATATATAGTTGATATTGAAGATGCATGAGAAAAGTTTGTTATGCATAATTTCGAAAACACATACTTATAAATATATTGATATTCTAAAAGATATGAATTCAAACATATATCAATACGTCTTTTCTTCCACCACTTGACGTGTTCATAAATTAAATAAAAAAAAATATTAGCATATTTTAGATTTTGAGATATTTTTTATATTTTATAAATTATATGTGTAATAAAAAAATATAATAAAAAATTAATTTTTTCCAAAACTATTTAAATTGTGTAATCTTGGTTCACTTTTTTTTTTTCTAAATTTCTTAATGAAGTCAAAACATTTTTCTTTTGATACATAATCTACGAATCATATTAGTAATATTTTTGATACAATCACCTATATGAACTTAATTTTCTTTACACTCAACATTAATATCTTTATAAATTTCTTACTACCTATATATATATATATTTTATTTGTGTATATATAACATGAATACTTATTTAATACAAAAATATTTATATGTATTGCACTTACGTCTAAATTTTTAAAAAATGTCATATCTTATTTTTCATGTTGTATCATATTCGTGTTCTTGTATCTGTGTCAGTACATTATTTGCACACCCATATGTTATTAAAAGAAAATCTAAAGTTCTTGATTTTTTTTTTATCTTTTTGTGCTCTTACTCATTTAATTAATTATTGTAAAAAAAATAGATTAGAAAGATTCTCATTAAATAAATTAAACACATAAAACACATACTTTTAATAATTTTTTGGTTCTTCTGATTAAGCATTACTAGATTTTCATAGTTCATAGTTCATAATTTCATACCTATATTGTTTAAACCAAAAATAAAATAAAAAAAAGCAAAAATAAAAATAAAATAAAAAATCTTTAATCTCCCCTCATAAATTCTAAATCGCTATGCTTATAAGTTACCTGTTACCCTAAACACCACCAAACAGTCCTTTTACTATCTACCCCTCCGCCGTCTCTCTCTCTCTCTCTCTATACATCCGCTAAGAATTCAGAATCTTTCTCTCTCTCTATACATCCGCTAAGAATTCAGAATCTTTTTGTTTTCAGGTATAGTTCTCTCCTCTGATGCATATTCCTACCCAAATTCATACATATATTCGTATATGATTCAATTAGGGTTTTTCATCGGTTACTGTGCTTGATATTCTGTTAGATCTGTGTTTTTTACCGTTTCGATTGTCATTATTCGAGCAACCCATATTTGAAAGATTGTTATATGTTTTTAGGTTTTTATAATACGTTTATTTTTAGGGGGTTTTGTTGCGTGTCATTCACTTTGAATGTTGGGTATTGATATGATTTGAGTGTAATATAGAACAATGGAAGTGCAGAATTCTTCGTTTGTTTTCTTATTGTTGCTCTATTGGTTATGAAAATAGTTGATTTGCTTGTTTCTTCATAGAATTAGTTGTCTCGAGTTGCCTCCCCTTTTTTTTTATAACTTTTTTAGGTATTGACTTGGTGATTTGTGGGTATTGAGGAATGAAATCAAGATTAGGATGTTTTGATAGCTGATATGATGGCTATTTATCATGTATTAGCTCTAGATGATCATTCTATTTGTTTTCCCCTTTATATTTGCTTTTTAATATTTATGAAATTTATTTTTGATTTTGGTAAAATCTTGTTATTACTTCACCTCATTAGCATGAAAAGAGCAGAGAAATATGTCCTTCAGGTCACTGTAAACTTTTGGTTAGGTAAATAATATTTGTTTATGTAGATACACACACATACATATATTTCCTAGTGGGTGATATGATGATGAGAAAAATAATTGCAGAAATCATGGCAAGTTCTATGTATTAGCTGTAGCTGATCTTTATCTTTTTTTCATTTCTTTATCTTGTTTTTAATATTTTTTCCAAGTTTTGCTATTTTCTAAATATTTTAAACTGATGGTTCCCTGTCTTTGGTCATTTATACTTGTTAATTTTATTCATTTATGAGAAATTTGATTTCTTTTTTCCTTTTCCCCTCAACATGTTGTCCTTCTCTTTTTATTCTTTGTTTTTTTTTTAATTTTCCACTGCTAATTATCTGGTTTTTATAACTTGCATTGCCCAGGATCTATATCATTTGTGTAAATGAGGGGAAGGAGTTACACCCCTTCACCACCAAGAGGTTATGGTAGAAGAGGTAGAAGCCCTGGCCCAAGAGGACGCCATGGCAGAGGAGATGCTCCTACTAGTCTTTTAGTTCGCAATCTTCGCCTGGACTGTAGGTAAGTTTCAATTAACTTTCTCCTTATTCCTTCTTATGTATATGTTAAGCTATTTTGTCTGTGTCTTAATCTGTTTTTGCAAGTGGAGAAAGTTTAATGATGAAGCACATATGCATTTTCAGATTAGGGATTCCCTGAATCCATCAGATCACACAATTCACTTGTTTTATTTTACCATGTCTTGGTCATTCTGATGTTTTTTAGACTCTGTTTTGTTATCTTTAATAGGCTTGTACATGCTTGATGTATATAACTTGTAAGCTTGTACTTTTCTGATTTTCATTTTTTTTCTTACTCTTTCAAAAAACGAGGCTGATACCTTATAAATCAGTATTGAATTTGTCCTTGAATCATATATGTGTGACCTCCTCGATTTATTAATAAAATTAGATATAAGTTGGTATTTAGTGAGGTCACATTACTTTAAGTGAAAAAGGTACTTTTCAAAAGAAAAATTGTCATTTCAAGAACAATACACCATCTGTGGACCTCCCAAAAGTTGAATATTAGCATTCAATTCCGGACAGAGGAACATAATTATTTAGGTATATTGGTTGTGTTGTGTATGTGTCTTTGTACTGTTTTTGCAACCCCACTCCCCTCCCCCGGCCCCCGCAAAAAAAATGGAAGAAAAAAAAAGGAAAAGAAAAGAGAAGAAAAATACTTCTAACGGTTTGATTTGCCGCAAACAGGCCAGAAGACTTGAAGAGGCCTTTCAGCCAATTTGGCCCTGTAAAGGACGTCTATCTGCCAAGGGATTATTACTCGGGGTGAGCTTGTTTAGAACGCTGGCCTTGTCCTTTCTCTATCTTTTGTTTTATCTCCGTTTTATCATGTGGAAATTTATTGCACTTAGCTTTGTTTCATTGTCAACTTGGTGGTTTGCTACTTTCATTTTATGTTTTAATATTTTATCTTCTTAATTGGATTTCGTTATTAAGATTTTTGAGATTTAGCAGTGAAGTAAGAGTTGTGAAGACTTCAATCAAGTTTTAAGAGTTCTGTTGACACATTCTAGTTGTAAGAGTTCTCTTGACGTCAATCAAGTAGTAAGGAGTTGAAGGTGATGTAAATGGTAATGAAGATTGGAAGGGAATCTGGTTTGAATACAATGTGAAGATATCAGGATTTCAAGTCTTGAGGATTTTCAAGTCTTCTTAATTCTCACTCACAAGGTCAGCTGCCAAGTGCTTGCTTATGCGCTTATCATGGCCTTCCATTTCTTCGAATTATTTTGAGCTATTAATTTGATTAGGGGCTGTTTGGAAATTTTAGAGGCTTTAAGGTGCCATAGACTGACTGCTTTCCTTTTTTTCTTTTTCCCGTGATGAAGCTGACTCAATTATTGACTTAAACTTCCTCTAAGGCTGTATATAGGAAAATATATAATTGCCCTAGGATTATATTTTTTTTGGACAATTTTAAATTATAAGGTTCTGGCTAGGATTTTCATTACACTGTCAGATCAGCATTCACTGACCAAAGATTTAGTCCTTTGGACAGCCCCACAGTAGCCTATTGCTTGGGCTGATTTCTATTAGCTGGAATCATTTTGTATAGCTTCACCTCACTGACTTCAGCTTTTTACATTTGAAACCCATTTTTATTTGCAGTGAGCCACGAGGCTTTGGATTTGTCCAGTATGTGGACCCGGCTGATGCTGCAGAAGCTAAATATCAGATGGATGGTCAGATTATGCAAGGTCGAGAGCTCACTGTTGTTTTTGCAGAGGAGAATAGGAAGAAGCCAACTGAAATGAGAGCCAGGGAACGAGGAGGAAGGTAATTTCTGTTTGTATATATGGCTATGTGCTTGGAGTAAAATATAACTCTGCAAATCAGTATTTGGTGTGCCTTATAGAAACACTAGTTGATAAAGACGCATGTATAAGCCTTCCTAAGGGTGAACTTCTAATCTTGAAACATCTCCATGTATGACCACTAATAGAAGGAAACAGATTAAAGAGAAGAAACCTTAATGGGTAGAGAGAGAATAACTGGTGTAATTACCTTCTATTGTACCCATCCGATTGCCTGATGCCTTCTATTCTTTTTCCCTTGAGAATGGCAGCAGAAAAAAACACAGTGAAAGTTCTTTGTACGACAAGAAGTATTAGAAATGGCTTGAAAGTAAGTCCAAAGCTGCAATATCTAGGGAATTTGGAAATTTTGTGATAGTGAACACACTGGAAATTGATATGAGCAATATGCTTAATAAGATACTCATGTATAAGGTTGAATTGATAACTTAAAAGTACTGTGTCACACTTTAAGAGTTGTATCAGCAAATACAGCATGTTGTCACAGGTCAACCACCAATTAAGGCTCTGGAGCATGATAAGGTGTGCTATTTGGCATGGGTGCAGTGCAATAATTGAACTTGTGTCTGTGGAGGAGAAAAAAAATGTACATTACTATTCTGTTTTCCCTTGATCTGTTGCAGAGGTCATGTTCATGATCGAAGGCGGTCTCCCCCACGTTATTCTCGTTCCCCTCCACACTATGGGAGGTCTCAATCTCGTAGCCGTGATTACTACTCTCCTCCTAAGAGAAGATACTCAAGGTATGGTATCATCTTTGTCTTTGTATTTTACTTCTTTTATTTTTGAGAATTGATTAATCAATTATATGTTTTAGCAAACATCAAAATTGAAATGTGTCGTCCTCATCTTATATAAGGATCCATTCCATACTCAAATGTGATTATCAGCTTCCCTTTGTACTTTTCCCATTTATTTTATGAAATTGATTCTCATTTAAGAATTTCTGCATTTAACATGGTGAGGCATAAAATGCACCATTATATGTCATTTTGAATTCCATTGGCAGTTGAATCTGGTAGCCTTCCGGATCTAAACACACCCCAAATGCATGTCAAATCTATGACAGCTTGATCCACCACCTTTTTGGTTTTTGTCTGGAAAAATGGGTGTAAGATAATTCTGTCATTTTACTGCCCTTTTGTGTGCACTAAAGCTCTCTTGCTACTTGGCACAATAAATATCTGCAGGTCTGCTTCCCCCCGTGAGAAAAGGTACAGTAGAGAGAGGTCATACTCACGTTCTCCAGTGCAGGAGCATTCCCCGCCCTATAATGGCCCGAGGAAACACAGCGTGAGTCCAGTGAGGGAACATTCACCGTATGGTTCAAGAAGCCGCAGCCAAAGTCCAGTTCGAGGCCATTCTCCGGTTAGGGCTAGGAGCCCCAGCCGCAGCAGAAGCAGAAGCAGAAGCAGGAGTCCTTATCCTGCAGAGTACTCGAGGGGACCCAGGAGGGATGGGTCTCCTAGCCAGTGACCTCTGTTTAAAAAGAAATGGTCTTGTGACTTGTGCTGTGTATTATCTCATCCACTTCTCCGATTATGGTTTGTTTTACTTAGTACTGCTACATTATCTTTTTCTTCCTGTCGATTGAAACGATCTTGCTTAGATTTATTATTCTCAGTATGAATTTATTAAATTTCTTGTTTAGATTCATGCTCGGCTTGAATATCTTTAATTTTTTTTAAGCTCAACCAAGGTTTGACATAATTATGAGTTTCAAAAAAAGTATGAGCCAGCTCAATTTAATTTTCATGATTACATATTTTTGAAATTCACAAAATAAATCTAAATTGGAGAATAAAAACATGCTTTTGGTAGAGTGGTTGGGCTGAGTTGTGCCATTTACTTTGATTACTTCTTATTGAGGAAGTTGTGAGAATAATTTCTTCATGGTATTTGAAAAATGCATTGTATATTCGGTATTATACTTATTTAAAACTTTGTAGACTTACAGAAATACCAATTTGCAAAAGTAGTATACTCTCTCTTGTTTAAATTATAGCAAAAAGTTAAAAAGAAAAAAAATGTTGCATACATCTATACGTATGGTATTTCAGGCAAAAGTATCAAATTAGTTGTGTAATTAAGGGGGTGTTTCAAAATAAATCTTTTTGAATTTGAAAAAATTAATTCAGTTCTTTAACTAATGGAAATGCTCAAATTTAGTTCAAATTTTATAAAAATATTTAAAATTAATTTTATTAAACTCCTTTTATTATTATTTTGATATTAAATACTCTCTATACAATAAAAATCGTCAAATACCCCTTTATTTTTCAAAAATTGAATTGAATGAATAAAAATATTATTGTAATTTTATAATAAAATAAATTTATTTTACCATCTATTTTATTTTATATATTATTTTTTAAATAAACAAATTAATTACATTTTATACTAATAAATAAATATGATTCCAACAAAATAAAATAAATATGTTTAACAAAATAAACATCAATTTTTATATTTTATTTAAAATATGGTATCAATTTGTTTAAAATTTTGTTAAACATAAAAATAAATGTTGATTTTATCAAACATATTTAAATAAAAAATATCTAAAAGAAAAAGATTGATACATTACTTAATTATATTTTCATATTTAAGAAAATTTGGGTCAAATTACATTTGATTATTTTTAAAAATCTTTTTGTGTATTTTTTTTAATATAAATAGCATATTTATTTTAATTGAATGGACAAAAATATCATTATTACTTTATAATAAAATAAATTCACTTTACCTTCTATTCTATTCTATTGTAACTTTATAATAAAACAAATTCACTTTACTTTCTATTCTATTCTATATAATATTTTTTTAAATAAACACATTAATTATATTTTATACTAATAAATTATAATAAATATGATACTACAAATTAAACTAAATATGTTATTTATATTAAAAAAAAATACAAAAAAAATTTCTTAGTAAAAAACTCTTTATAATCAAATATAGGTTGACCCAAATTTTCTTAAATATGAAAATATAATTGAGTAATGTATCAATCTTTTATCTTTAAAATATTTTTTATTTAAATATATTTGACAAAATTAACATTCCTTTTTATGTTTAACAAAATTTTAAACAAATTGATACCATATTTTAAATAAAATATAAAAATTAATGTTTATTTTGTTAAACATATTTATTTTATTTTGTTAGAATCATATTTATTTATTAGTATAAAATGTAATTAATTAATTTATTTAAAAAATAATATATAAAGTAGAATAGAGGGTAAAATAAATTTATTTTATTATAAAATTACAATAATATTTTTGTCCATTCAATTCAATTTTTGAAGAATAAGGAGGTATTTGACGATTTTTATTATATAAGGGGTATTTGATACCAAAATAATATTAAAAGAGGTTAAATGAAATTAATACTAAATATTTTTGTGAAATTTAAATTAAATTCGAGCATTTTAATTAGTTAATTAATTTTTCAAATTCGAACAGGATAAGTTTTGACACACCCCTTAATTACAAGACTAATTTGACACTTTTGTCGGTATTTCATAAATATGTGCATAAGCACACATACATATAATTAGTAAATAATATACTAGCTTTAGGCCTTGTTTTAAAAAACATCAGTCTTAAAATATTTATCATTACAAGTTTATTTTATTTTTTCTTTGATTATTTTGGGAATTTTTTGCTTTAATGTCAGTATGCGACTGTAATAAGGTCTAAAGCAAATTTATGTTAAAACGTAAAATAGTGAGGTAAATACGCCTGAAGAAAATAAAACAATTAACCACTATCAGATACACCTAAATATTAAATTAATAATTTCGATTACTAATAAAATATTTAACTAATTCGGTAATATAAGTATATACCGCTATTACTCTACAAAGTTTCATTTTTGGATATTGAAAATTTTAATTGCAAAAATTCACTATCATATCCCAAATAATTGCTAGGATCTTACTGTCACAATATTGAAAGTATTTAAATATATATATATATATATATAAAGAAAATACTAAGGAAAAATAATAACTATTTTTAAATAGTATAATATAATATGACATCGAACCGTCTAAAATTTTCCTTTATTCCAATAAGACCCCGCACATATTAATGAATTTAACACGAGTACACAAAGTGTTCTTGCAAGAGGCCGAGATTGGATTTAATTGTAATTTTCCGAAAATTGTTTGAAGTGGGCCGAATTTGAGGTGAAGGCTGTAATCTTTTCTGTTATCTTAAGATGAGTAGCAGCAACAGCAGCATGATGATGATGATGGCGGCGGGAGGGGGAGGCGGCGGAAGAGGAGGCGGAGGTCGGTCGTGGCCGTCGACGACGTCGGTGTCGGCTTCGGGGAAGAGAATACAGAAGGAGATGTCGGAGCTGAGTATGGACCCTCCCCCCGAATGCTCCGCAGGCCCCAAAGGCGACAATCTATACCATTGGGTCGCCACTCTCTTCGGCCCCCTGGTATGGTACTCTCCTCCTTTAATATCTGTACTGGTTACAATTTCTCTGGCCCGCTGTTGTGTAGTTGGCTTTGCCCACTTAAAGAGGTTAGTAGCAGTAGTAGTACCTAGAGCTGCAAGAGTTTCACCTTGCTATCGCCACTGCAGTTTTAGCTGCGATGTAAGTAATTAGTAGACTTGAGGACGTTTTTATTTTTTTCCCACCTATTTTCGCTGTGTGTCTTTGGTCTTGATTTTTTTTAAAGAAAAGATATTGATTACTACATCGTTATTTAGTTTAAATGTTGTTAAACACATTGACATGCCCTTAAGATTGAACTAATGGTTCAAGTTTTGGCCAAGAAATTGTGTCTTGAAATGTGGCCGATGCCATGGGGCAAAAATGCAAGTTGGTAATATTGTTGCTGGTACAACGAGACGGTGATGCTTTTAAGGTCTTATGCATTGATGGTGGTTTGCACTAGATGGCTTGATATTTGTGATGGTAGCTTGTGGTATGAAGATGATCTATGGTTAGGGAACAAAGTAATCTGGTGGTGCTTGTACTTGCAACTAAACTGACGGGCGTTATGTTGGCACTTTTTAATGTTCCAATTCTGCTGCATCAAATAAGTTTGCTCCTGAAATTTTCTAAAATAGCTTGAGAATCTTCCCTGAATCAACCTGATTTAGAAATTTTAGGTATAATATTTCGTCTGGTCATAATTTTAAGGATTCCCTAACTTGAATTGTAAAGCTTTGACGTCTTTTTTTGTAGTCAGATTTTCATCTTAGCACACTTTTGTTCACTTTGTTAAGTATAGATGATGTAAGCAATGGCTGTTCCATACGACAAGCTTCATTTTTGTATTTCCTTTCAATGCTTGGTCTAAATTTGTTTTATCTTGCATGAAATTCATGCTGAGGTTGTCTTTGGAGCTTCAGTGAGTGAGAGTGTGGGTGCGTTCTTATGGAGGAAATCTCTTAGTTTCCTGGTTTCACTTGAATCTTGGGTTTAGATGGAAAAATATAAGGAAAAGGAGATGTGTCGAACCATATTCACGCTTTCAGTTTGGCATTCCTTACAAGAAATAGTGCAACCCAACCCCCCCGCCCCCGCCCCTAAGAGAAAATATCCAAGGAATTCATGTATGTTACTATTTCAGCTAATGAGTAAAGGTGCATATTATACACTATGCAGAAGTATTGAAAAACTCTGGGTGAAAAGAAATTCATGTGCAGTGCTTTCTTCTCATTTAACTAATCGTTTCTCTTCCAAGAAAGGGGTAATTACCTTCTGATTTTCTTTATTGTTTTGCTCTCTTCTTCGTGCAACAGACAACCTAAATTTTGAATACATGATGCACACCATGGGGTCCATCTCTTTCCCTTAACCTACTTTGTCTTGTTTGATTGTGTTGATCTTGGATTGTTAATTGGATTTGTTGAATGAGAGTGCAAAAGAAGCTTCTTTGGCAAATTTGATGGATCTAACTGAATTCCTATCTATTTATTTTGTAGGGACACCTTATGAAGGGGGCATATTTTTCCTTGATATAACATTTCCTAGTGATTATCCGTTTAAACCTCCTAAGGTAATGCTGCATAGCATTCAGATCAATAAAATAAACTAAATAGTCTAGCAATGATTTACATCCTTAAACGGCTGAAATTCCCTCCTGAAACATCACAATCTGTGCCACGGCTGACGGATGGCTATTTCCTATTAATGCAACTCAAAGCTAAAGATTCAGTGGTCTTTGTAATGTCCAGATAATCTCCTGGCAAAATGGAACCTGAGAATCTCATGAAAGACAACTTTTGAGTTGTGAAAGTCACCTGCAGCGATTGGTTGTTTTCTTCTCCCGACCTCTTTCTATATCTCCTGAGGCCATATGGCGCAAAGTCTCTGCTTCTGTTGATTATATGATGCTTGCAGGAATATGGGGTTTTTTGCATCATTAACTAGTTCCATTTGGATTCGTAATTTATATTTGCATATTCCAACTACCTCAATGGAAAATACATTCTTTATGAAGCCTAAACTAGTGTCATTGACCTCGGATTTGGTGACATCGGAATACGACACAATTGGACTCTTCTGGGGATATTAGAAACAAGGAATAAGATTTCTTGAAGTTCTCGATCATGTGCTGATTGCAAGAGTGCAGGGGGTGCTACATTGTTATTTCTCATGTTGTTTCCAGCCCTCTCATAGTATCTTATATTCCAAGAACCTTTTATACGTATTTTTCTGCGAAATTTCCAGTTCCATGGCTGTGCCAGGATGGAAGTGCCATGGAACTGGAAATTGGATTTGTAGGCATCTTGTTGATCAAAAACATCTTTCATATACTTCTAATGAACATGCTTAATTTAAATGGATGCTCCCACCCTAGAAGCTTGGGAATCATTGTAATTGCTCATGCTGCAACTGTTTCTTGTCTATTATACTTAGGTCGCTCGTTATATCCCTGCTTTTATTTCTGACTTTTGACTTCAGGCTTGCAGGTTGTATTCAAAACCAGAATCTACCACTGCAATGTTGATTCTGCTGGCAATGTTAGTTTGGATATCCTGAAAGATGGCTGGAGTCCGGCTCTAACTATCTCGAAGGTGCTGGTTGCACTCAGATCCATATTTACCAACCCTGACGCCTGTAAGTACTTTAACATTTGTGCATTTCCATTCTCTGTTTTGACTGATGAATAAAAATGCACAGAGGATAGTTTGTTGCTTGCTCTGGTGCGAGTATATGTGTACAGCTTTTTTTTTAAGATATTATTGTGGCACTAAGATATGCTCTTGCGACCCTATTATGTTTTTAGCAGGATGAAATACCTGACTAGAAGAAGGGATGTTATAGGCAGTTTTGTACCCTTCATCTCATTCATGACAGATATGATTGGGTGTTATTTCTTTTTCCTTGTAGTAGGAGTGCATTGCCATCAGACTGCCATCTGTTTGCAAAATGCATAATCAATCTAAATATGCATTGATGATTTTTCTGATATGCTGGTTCTTGCAGATAAACCCCTTGTTCCAGGTATTGCCCACTTATACTTGGCTGACAGGGCGAAGCATGATGATCTGGCTGCTGAGTGGACTCAACGATTTGCAAGGTAAATGTTGTAAAATTGATGAAACGATCCAATGATGCAGCTACTATCAGGCTGAAAATTTCGTCATTCCAAATGTGAACTGCAAATCAAAGGGACCAAGTTGTTGACAATCAATCTCTCAGCTTGTGCCATCACTCTGTAGTGACCTATTGCAAATTGCCACTGTCCTGTAATATAGGGCTTTTTCTTTGGTGGATTTACATTACTTTCATCTCTGTATGTTTAACAGTCTGGTTATAATGCCTTATCACCTTGCAAATTGGACCTGCGAAAGACTCCAGTCTTCTCTGAGCTCTGTTATCCACATACAATTCTCCAAGTTACATCATACATACATTGATGGTCTGACAGCGCCAAAATCGACACACCTCTATTTTTTCTTGCAAATCCAATAGCTCTAGGGTAGTAGAAACAGTTTCCCCAACTATGTCGGTCCATTTTTGTTGTCGTCTTACATTGATTTTGAGTAGAAGAGAGTAGACAGCAGATCTAGTTCTATATCCAGTTTCAACCAAGTTACCAAATAAGAGGGATTTGGAACTAAACATTGGACAATGCAGAAGGTACTGCTGGATGCTCAAGAGCATTCTTGTGGCAATGGGCTTGTTTTGGTTTTCCTCTATTTTAAAGATTAATCAAGAAAAAGGGGGATGGGAAAATCTGGAGTATGTCTAAGTTTCTGCATTCATCATCAGTAAACTAAAACTCTGTTTTGTACGAGAATTTTGGCCAGGGAAAAAAATATAAAATGTTAATGAAAATAATTTTGATTGTTTTGGTTGTTTGAGAAAATATTATGAAAAAGAAAATTTGAAGAAATATATCATGCAATTGAGGAAAATGAAGTGAAAAGTCTATTTAGTCCTCTCTCGTTCTCCAAAGCATCCATTAAATTCCTCCTCTCCAATGTTTTTTCCTAGATAACCGAATAACTTGGAATCTTGTATTTTTTTTTATTATTATTTCTTAGTTTTCTTTGTCCAAATATTTTTCTTTCCCCATCAAAATTCTTGAAACAAAAAAAGTAGAAGATATGCACATGTCATGAATCTTAATATTACCACCCTTCTCTACGGATTAAGGCTTACTTACATGAGCTTGCTAGTGGTTTTTTTTGTTTTGTTTTGTTTTGTTTTGTTAAAAAGGAAATAATCATGTATTCTTAGAAGAAGAAAATGTACTTGTTGGGCTTGAGATTGGTGGTCCACCACACAATAAATGACAAGGAATGTCCCTAAGAGAAATAGGGCCACTTCATTTTCTTAGCATCACCCGTTGAGCCAAATTGTGCGCTAGACCATAACCAAATGATGTAATTAAATACATTTATGCGTTTTCATTGCAACTCCAATCTTAACTACCCCTATCGATAACTTGGTGTCACTCTTAAAAGCGCATCTTTGCTCAAGTTAGGTGCATCTGTAAATGTCATGACCAAGACAAGGACACGACGATGCTGCTACACAAACCTACAATTCTTCTTTCATGAATTTCTGAAAAAAACACTCACATTGTCTTCACAATTAACCGAACTACAAGTGCAAATGGGACTCAAGTGATGTATGAATCACTAAATATATATATATATATATATATTATAAAATGAAACGATGATATTTATTAAATATAATTTATGAATAAATAACTCTATTTAAATAATAACTAAGTAGGTGGCCATCAAGAATAAAAATGACAATATTTATGAAGTGCTAACAATTTTTAAAAGAACTACACTAGCTACTATTATAGCATTATTACATTGTTACGGAGTCACATTCTTCCACAGGTCTATCTGTGGATATATAAACTACAAATTTTTATGATGCTGTAAGAGGGTCAGAGTGTTAGAAATCAGTGTGAGAGAGAAATGGGAAAGAGCATAAGCGAAGTGGGTGTGGAAGATTTGGTGGGGGCTGGGCTTGCACTTGAAGAAGCCACAGATTTGGAAAGAGAGCTCAAAGATGCAACCAGCTATGGGTTTGGGGCCAAGGAGGTGTGGCGTGAGATCATGGCTCGGAAGCTGTTGAAACCATGGCACCCACATGCCCTGCATCAGCTCATCTACTTCTCGGTGTATTGTAATTATGATGAGTCCATCCATGGCCCTCCTCTCTATTGGTTTCCTTCCCTGTAAGTCTTACTTCACCACACACACACACACACACACACCGTCTTGAACAACGAAGCAGTGTGCTGCAGTATTATATATTATATATCTCTTGTCTTGATTTGTGGCAACTAGCATCTTTGAGCCCTTTTGTAATTCTTATGTTGTGTTAAAGATTTTCTTTTTAATCTTTGAGTTTAGAGGATCTTTCAGACAACCAATTTATGGTCAGACAAAACCCAATTGTATTTGGCAAGTTTCATGAAATGTGTTTGTGCTGTTATGGTGACAGTAATTTTTATGAGGTTCCAGTACTCCAAGTATCAGACAATCACAACCATACATCCTTGGTGATTGTTTGGGGTCTCCTTATAATAACCGAAGTTTTATTTCCTCTTTGTTTCATGGCAGCTTTAAAGAGCACAAGATTAGCTGGTTTTTGAGCAAATATAAAGTGTTAAGCATCTATCTCTATTGTCATTCTTAGTTCTAGGACGCTATAATTAAGTCTGACAGCCAACTAAGAATGTTCTAAGATGGGCTAACCTCCAGTAGTGGTGGTGGAGGCAGAAGTGAATAAACTGGATCTGCCTATGTTTCTATATCAGGAAATATATACATAACAGTGTAGGCCTTTCAAAGTTCCCCATGAGTTGTAGAAGAGCTTGACATATGCTAGTAGAAGTTAATTTATTGAAAGTAATTTGGTTATTATGAATTTATATAAAAATCTGAACTTTCAAGTGCGATAAAATTTCGACAAATGATAAAATTAGGAGTGTATTGTCTTGATGTGACGGTGTCAGACTGTGTTTTATGCTTAGTGAGGATTACCGCATCAAATTTGTGAAAATCTACATCGTAATCATTTGAACCCAATGTTTTTGATTGTCAGATGTCAGTCTAAACGTACAAACTTGGGGCGTCTCATGGAATCTCACGGTCCAAGGCTATTAGGGGCATTATACAAGGACCCCATAACAAGTTTCAGACAATTTCAGCAGTTCTCTGTGCAGCATCCCGAGGCAAGGCCTTGTTCACTGTCTGCAATCCTATCTGAAGAAAATGCATTTTCCTTTTCATATCAAACAACTTTTTGGTGTGTTTTTCAGATATATTGGCTACATATACTGAACGAGCTCTCCATTCAATTTTCCGTGCCACCAAAATGTATTCTGGATACCTCTGACAAATCCAAGCATGGCGGAACATGGCTGCCTGGTGCAATACTGAATATTGCCGACTGTTGTCTGCAATCAAACAATTATTTGAAGAAGCAGGATAATAGCTTAGCAATTGTGTGGAGGGATGAAGGCCGTGATGATCATGATGTCGAACATATGACATTAAAGGAGCTCCGGGAACAAGTAATGTATGCTTTGAATCATCTGGCTTCATCCTCATCATTCTATCATAATTAAAGGGGGATAATACAATAATTATTATTGCTTAATGTGTAATTTGTGTGACGTTGCAGTGAATTTCATTATTTGGAAAACCCCCTACAATGATATCTAATGAATTTCGGCACTTCAAAATTAAGGTGTATTGCTGCATATAATGAAGCCATCTGCTGCACATTTCCAAATCACGACATTGACTATTGTTAACTAATATCTGAGATGATAAATAATTATATGATGCACGACTGCCTCATAAAAAGCAAAGTTAGGTTATTTGTAATCAAGAATGCATCTTTGCCTTGTACTAAATTATCTAATTTCGTGGAAGGTTACTACGTGGACATGTGTGGAAATCTTCACTTGAATGGATGCAGTGTTTGTGTTTTTCTTCATCAAGTCTTCAACACATGTTAATGGTTCTCATTCTTCTGTTTCTCATTCCCTATGTAACAAAGCTTTCTACTTTGAGCAGGTTGGTAGCAAATGCACTGGACTCAGCATTCTGCCAGGGAGATGCTATTGCCATTGACATGCCCATGACAGCCACTGCGGTTATTATATACTTGGCAATTGTACTTGCAGGATTTGTTGTTGTATCAATTGCTGACAGCTTTGCACCAAAGGAAATTGCAACTCGCTTACGTGTATCAAAGGCAAAGGCGATTTTCACGCAGGTAGTTACAAAAATATCTTGGCTTCTATACACCAGAGTTTGATAAGTGGGATGTACTCTTACATGGGGAATATCTTATGAACATGTGTTTTTTCAAGAATCCCATTAACTATGGTTGGTGCAATAGATAGGAAAACTCTGATTTTATTATTCTGTTGTTTTGGGATTTGTTCAAATAAGTAAAAGGCTTATTATGTTGTTGCAAAACTGGAGAATTTAAGCACTTTGAGTTCTCTAATTTTACATTTGATGCAGTATGTAACAATTATATAAGATATAAGAAAATAAAAGTGTGCAGGAGGAAATATGTAGACAATCAGCCTGGAGGTTGGGGTTTGGGGCAGAATTGAGTTAGTGTAAGGGATCGCTTTGAATCTTGTGATAAATAGTTAAACATGGGGAGGAAAAGCAGAAAAGAGTCATGAGTCAGTCAACCTTCAGTCATATTAGTAACCATTGCCACGCAGTCAAGCTATATTAGTAGAACTTATGATACAAGGTAGAATGGGAAGTTAATCAATTCTCTAAATCGAATTACTGGTCCTTCCAGTCGTCAACCCCTTGTTCCAAATGTATACTTTCAGTAACTAGAGTATTAGCACTTTGGAGCTTTCATGAAAAGCATATGCTTTTTCTTATTTTGGAAATTTCTAACTTAAAGCAAATTCAGGATTTTATTGTACGAGGAGGACGAAGATTTCCTTTATACAGGTAATACATGCATGTGGATTGAACAGTTAATCTCACAGTAAATCTTTCAAAATATGTGCAGATCATGCGGAACAAAAAAAATGCTCATACTTACGGGTTAACTTCTAATACCCATGTTAGATTGGTTCCCTAATTTTCGGTAGAGCTCCTTCTTATGCAATCTTTCTTTCCACTTCAAAAGTGATATCTAGGCTTGTCCACTATTTAGAAACATCTTTTGTGAATGATCACTCTGGCTTTTTTACTCTCTTCCTGAAAGTGAATGTATATATAAATTTGAAGATCTAATATTTGATTTGCCGAGAGAATTTAATTTCAGTTGAAACCTAATATTCATTGTGATTCGAAGTGTTCGTTGTGATCAGATGGATAACGAGTCTGATTATTCTATTTCTATAGCCCATAAATAGCTGAATGATATTTAGATATAACTTTATTTTGAATTATGCTTAATAGGCATGGAAAAATTCCGTGCTTTTATATACACATCATTATGCAGCATATCAGAGGTCCTTGCATATGTCAAGTTGAAATTGTCATATTATGCTCTTATCTCTTGGTGCAGTCGAGTAGTAGAAGCCGCTCCAGGTAAAGTTGTAGTCATTCCTGCTACTGGAAAAGATGTAGCTGTTCAATTGAGAAACCAGGATTCGTCGTGGAAAACTTTTCTTTCAAGTGCATATCGCCTACCAAGGTAATACAAAGAATTTGGTTTGAAAGTGGTGTAGGATAAAAGGCACAGTATGCAACAGTCGATGAACAATCAATTGCAGATAATTTTACTAAAAGTTGCAGTTTTGAAAAACTCTCCTTTTGGCAGATGGAATTATTATTCACCAGTTTACCAACCCATAGACTCTGTCACCAATATCCTATTTTCATCTGGTACCACAGGTTTGTGGTTCTTTTGCTTAACCTAGTTTCAGTACGTTGTTTCTGTGACATTTAGTTTTATAAGTCAGATGCATTTTCCACCTTTCAACAGGAGAGCCAAAAGCTATACCATGGACTCAACTTTCTCCAATTCGTTGTGCTGCTGATTCATGGACACATCTTGATGTTCAAACTGGAGATGTTGTTTGCTGGCCAACAAACTTAGGATGGGTTATGGGTCCAATATTACTCTATTCATGTTTCCTAGCTGGTGCAACTCTAGCTCTCTATCATGGTTCTCCTCTTGGCCGTGGTTTTGGAAAATTTGTCCAGGTAACTTCCTGCTAACATGTTAAGCGAGCAAGAAAACTTTACTCTTTTTCATTCCAGGTCTTCTACATAAATAGCTTTATCTTATGTGTCTGCTGGTAACTTTTTAGTTGACAATATTTAGAGCATATGCGTAATTTTTATCAATAATCTCTTTTGACCATACTTAGCATTTTACTTACTTCCAGGATGCAGGAGTAACTATTTTAGGAACTGTTCCTAGCTTAGTAAAGACCTGGAAGAGTACACGTTGTATGGAAGGCATAGATTGGACAAAGATAAAGTAATATTGAGTTTGACCTTTCGACATTTATGTATAATTTATTTCACTGAAAGAATGACTAAAAGAAAATACAATCTGCAGGTCATTTGGTTCTACTGGAGAAGCCTCCAGCGTTGATGATGACCTCTGGCTCTCCTCAAGAGCTTCTTACAAGCCAGTTGTTGAATGTTGTGGAGGCACAGAGCTTGCATCATCCTATATTTATGGAAACCTTTTGCAACCACAGGCCTTTGGAGCATTTAGCTCTGCCTCAATGGGCGCAGGCTTTGTCATTTTTGATGAAAGTGGGATCCCTTATGTAAGAATTTCTTCCGTGGCTTGTTTTTGACATATATTCATCTTCTTGTTAATTATGATGATTTGCATTTAAGCGCCTGATAAATTATACGGAAAAATGTTATGAAGATATCTCTTGCTCATACACCTTTGAATAATTAAGCTGTATGTTAGCTTCATGCTTGATGATAAACCTCATCTGATCTTGGTAACACTTCAGAAAGTTTTGTGTTCAATACTTTTCATTTTCTAACATGGATCTTCTTGGTCAGAAGGTTCTCAGATTATTTTTCTCTATGACAGCCAGATGATCAACCCTGTATCGGTGAAGTGGGCTTATTTCCTCTTTACATGGGTGCAACTGATAGATTGCTGAATGCTGATCACGAGGAGGTTTACTTCAAGGGTATGCCAATGTACAAAGGAAGGGTATGCTGTTCACAGACTTTAGAATTGTTGTTTTACTTTATTAATCGAAATGCTGATCATATTCAACTTAGATGCAGCCTATCTTACAATTTCGGAAACTAGGGTATAGGAATGTTAGATCAACGCCATTTTTGTTGTCTACTTTCTGCCTGTGAATAGATTTTCTCCAACAGCATGTTATCCCTGGCCTTATGATGCAGCCATCTTGATAAAAATGAAAGGCATGGTCTATAAGTTTTTATAATCAGCTTAAATGTTTGTATTTGTAGTATACGAATATATGAATATAAGTTGATTTCCTAGTAAATAACAGCAAATCACAGAAAAAAAAGATGCATGAATTTTTTGACACAGTACCATGTGTTCTTAACTGAGTCTACTCCTGTCCATAAGATTGATCAAGAGAGTATCCGTAAAGCTGATTTAATTACTAAAACCAATGATTGAATTGCGTTTTCTTCTCTCAGCAACTTAGGAGACATGGTGACATCCTAAAGAGAACTGTTGGTGGATATCTGGTGGTGCAGGGTAGAGCTGATGACACCATGAACCTTGGAGGCATTAAGGTATCTCATTTTCCTAAATTTTGTGGTCGTCTTCTTCCCTGTCTCATTGTGGAGCCGCCTTGGCAGATTTACGAAGAATAAACATGAAATGAGATTCACCAGCATGATATCTGTATAACAAATGAACCTTTGATTCAATAAAACAAACCTCATACTCATCAACTTGCACTACAATGGTCGATTTATGTGTAGTCGTCTGAGTTTTCACAGTTGAGAGTGAGTTAAGATTGAGATGGTGAATTACATGTACTGCTTGTCTGTGCACAGACAAGTTCAGTCGAAATCGAGCACGTGTGCAACCGTGCTGATGAAAGTGTCCTGGAAACTGCTGCCGTCAGTGTCGCACCACCAAATGGTGGCCCTGAACAGTTGTCCATATTTGTGGTACTGAAGATGGGATTCAGCATCAAACCAGATGTGCTAAAGATGAAATTCTCAAGAGCCATTCAGACCAACCTCAACCCCTTGTTCAAGGTTTGAGTCCTGGATTCCAGATTTTTAACAGATTTATATTCCCATTTGTGATTTGAGACATTTTCTACAAGAAAATGATGATAGAAAGTTGAATTTTTGCTTTTATTTTGTCATAGTTATTATTTTCTGTTGAGCAGGTGAGCTTTGTGAAGATCGTCCCGGATTTTCCCCGAACGGCGTCGAATAAACTACTGCGGAGAGTGTTGAGGGATCAATTGAAGAAGGAGCTTCAGACACAAAGTAAAATTTAATTCCATCTATTTTTCATGGGAGGATTTTCGGATTGTCATTGTATTATTTCGTGTAATCTTGGATGAAATAATGGAAAACAAATTGTTCAAGTATCTTAATCTAGGATCTATGTATCAGGCTGTTACAGGATTCACTTGGCCGTTTGACAGTTAAAATTTGTTTGCAATTGAAAATGTTACTTTGAAATAGTATGGAGTTTTTTTATATGAGAGTGGGAAAAAAAATATTTTTTTATGTATTTTGAAAGTTTTGCCCTACTTTGAATGAGGTTATCTTTAGAAAACAAAACCGTATTTTACAAAACTATTAGTAAGGGTGTAAATAAAATGAGTCGAATTAGACATTATTATTCATGCTTATTCGAATTTTAAAAACAGTGTTTGAATTCTATTTGATTATTAATCGAATTAAACTTGAACAAGTTGTAACTGAAACGAAAATGAATTGACCTCATATAGTTTGATCTTTTTTCGTATATTTACTATTTTTTTCACTAATTGAATTGAGTTAAAGTTGAGTTTTAATTATTTTTTTGAACAAAAAAAGTGTTCAAATTTGTATGTTATGAAGCTTTCAATTATGCCATTTCATGTTGCTATCTTAATGATGAAATGTATTGTAAGATGTGAATATCAATTATGAGAAATGAAGGCAGAAAATTGTACAGCATCAATTTGAGACTAAATACCTTCCATAGAAATTCAATATTCATGCATCTTTAATGGACTACTTCATTGCCTCTGTATCAGCCAGTATACTCAGTTTCCATGCTCAGTAAACCAACCAGGATAGGCAGGATTTCAATCTTTAGAAGCATAAGTTAGCTTCTCATTGTGAAAATGAAACATATTACCTCATCATCTAAAAGGGAAATGCCTGACAGAACAAAGAAATATTGATCACCTAAACAGTGGTGGAGAAGACAACGGATCACGGTCAATTGTTTGGAGGATAGAAATGAGCATACTTGAATGTATTTGGTAAGGAAATCGAAAACCAATTCAGTAAAACCTAAGAGAACACAAACACTAATTCCATCATGATTTCCTTCGGTAGAATGTAAATCTCAGCCTTCAATTGTTTAAACAATGGATGATACAACAGTTTTCCGTAGGAAACTTCCTTTTACCTCTGAAACATGTCTCTGAATAGAAGACAAATATAGCGAGCCTAGCTATGCGATAAAGGAAAAAAAAAATCAATGAACAAAGCCATGGTGCTACACTGGTACACAAAAATTATGAATGTTAAATCTCCCTCAAAAGAATTGATTTTCAATTTTCCAGTGATGAAAAGCAAGGTTAAAAGACTATGTATTAACAAGCCAATATCATCATCCGAGTACACCATACTCATCAGTTTATACTGAAATGCTGGTCAGACAGTATTTTACAACACTTACAAGTGGCCCCCAGGTAAACCCTTCTTGCACTTCTCTAAATTTACACAGGAACTCTTTTTCCACGATACCGATCAAAAAACTGCAAAGCAGAACAGTTTCGATAATAAGATGTCATATACTGTAATATGTACACAGATCATTCATCGCCACAGAAAGGAAAATTGAAAAAATTATGCTTTGTCGTTTCATCATAAGACAGACAAATTAAGAGCTCTAATTTTCCAGAGAGTAAAGTAGGTTGTCATATATGGACAAGGAAAACAATAACTAACCTAATATTCTACAAGCCCATTCCAGCTTCAGACCTAGGAAACATGCTCTAGCAATCAAGTCGATCATTGATAAACAACTGATCAAGTGCTGTTCCTATTAGTCAGATCTGTCATTCTATTTTATGTATTTCCTACTCAAAGTCACTGGCCTGTATGACATCTAATCCCTAAATAAGATTACCAAGCCTCCATCTGATTCGACATAAAGTACAGGAAGCAAATAGTTGCGAAAAATCAAACTCTTTCGTCTCATTCATTTGGTTCAATAAGGATACGATAAAAATTATCTGGATATCAGGTTCGAGATCAAGTTCATAGGTTCATCTCCAGACTCCAACAAATGAATTTACCAATCACATCATTGTGAAGGCATTCAAGCCAAATAAGCAAAACTACTCGGTGAGGTAACAGATAAATCTAACACAGAGAATCGAACTCTCTAGGCAATTTTGGACACATTTCGATGCTTCCTTAACTTGGTGATGTGCAATGAAAATGAATTTTGCTTAAAACTATGAATTAATTCAACTAGGGGAATTCACAAGAATACTGGAATTAAAGGCAAAAACATAACATAGATCATATAAGAACTCCCAACACCTCAGAATATCAGGAAGGCTTGCCTTCTGTTAACAAAGCATAAAGTCTTAAAACAATCGCTCTGCAGAATTCCATTAGGCTTCAGCAAGGTCTAAATCTCGGAGAGTCAAACAAGACATAATCACAAGCAATGAAGATTAACAATATTTTCTATTGTTGCCAGATTTTAAAGTCTTTCATGATTTCACCTGGAATTTATGGAATGAATCTAATGGAAGCATCCGAATGGCATTAAAACCTGGTAAATTAAATAAATCATAAATAATAAAAGATGCTAAAGCAACCATACCGATCTGACAAAAGGCTGCTGGAAGAGCCAACCAATAATAGGCATCTTCTGCAGAAAAACAGCCAGTGTCGGCCAGAAGCCACTGCAAATAATAATAAACAATCAATACCTCTTCTGCTAAGAAGATGGAAAATAAACCAGGGTTGAAACTAAAATATAGTTTATGTATAAGCAGTGTTATACCTGAAGAGTACAATAAATCCATATGCCTCAACAATCATTCCTATGATGGGCCATCCAATGATGACTAAGAAGAAGCCAACACCGAATGACACCGTCCCCTGCAATCAATATGACAAAAACCAGAAATTTATAATAAACAAAATAACAATGGGAGCAATAGTCTTTAACAAGCCAAAAATAAGGGGGGAAAAAAACTTAGTCTGTAACACAAAATTGAAACCTTAAAATTAGAACGTTTCATAAAGAACTGAGTGGATGACTTGAGTCCAATGGTTAATGTCACGCCTGAGAAGAAGAGGATCTGTTTGAGCAGAATGCGACAACATTAGGAAGATCAGGGATCAAAAGAATAATTCTGAATAATCGAGCACCTGCTACGAAATTATACTTACATTTCCCATTGCAAGTAGTCCCTTATCAAAGAAGAAAATGATCCCCAAAATTGAAAAAAATACTCCAAATCCTGTCAAACCGAGTCCAATTTCTGTTTCATCACACGAAAACAAGAAAAAGATTTTCATTAACCACTTCGAAATCTCTTTACACCACAATCATTTGAAAGCACTACACCAATTAATCATAGCATCACTTGGCAATAAAAAATCTAAGAAACACAAGTGAATAATTCAAACAGTGAATTACTCCACAAGATTTACCGGTAAACTTGACATACAAATCCATGATAACTTAAATTCAATTAATTGGAATGAATTGAGAAATCCATCCACACCCCAATAGCACATGCCATAACACAAGTAACATCCACACAAGTTACAGCAACAAGTGAATTTCATCCACTCCTCTTAATAACATATTTGCCCAAACACACGCAAACAAGCAGAACAAAACTGCCTACAACTAACTGGAAAGAAAAATGGAGGTCGAACAAACTTACTTTTACGATCGTTCATCTCGAAGGACATCATCTTTGCCGATTCAGATTCAATCACAATAAGCTACGATTTGTCAACTAAAAATTGAAGTGAAACCCTACACCACTGCAAATAAAAACAAACAATTATCAGACAATGATTACCAAAAAAAAAAAAAACCGACGCCGATGAAATTCCCAAAGCACTCTTATTCTCGGAGAAATCTAAACAAAAAATCACACAATAACTAGCATTTCAGCACAGAGAAAAAAAGTTTACCCGCTACAAGATCCACTTCACTACCTCGATTTCAGACCCGCAAATCAAAGATATGCATACACAATACATACATATAGATATGCGCGAAGCGAGAGAAAATGAACCTGTAATCGTATGTAAGGAGCAGAGGCTGAGAGTTTCGACTTCGAGGAGAAGCAAACGATTGGTATTAGCGCGATGACGTGATCTCAACTGAAAGGAAATTACTGCGCAATCGGTTCAACGCGGACGAGTTGACTCAGACAAGGCTCTGACTCGCAGTTGGGTATTTATTGTCTACTGTTCACGAACAGGATGAATTGGGCCGAGCCTGGTGGCAAATACCAATGGGCCTTTTGAATTATTTGTTGTAACAACTGCTTTTTTTTTATATATATATATTGAACCTTTTCTTTATTTTTTTTAAATTTGTTTATATATTGAGTTCGAATCTTGAAAAAATATAGATATTTATTTGTATTTTTATAGTAGTTACTGTGAATTATGATTTTGATGTAAAGATGATTGTTTCATTACAAAAATATTTTTTTTAAAAAAAATTGAAAGAATTCAAATGTGTACTAACAAAAGTTCATCAGTGTGTGTGTCAATTTCTCTTTTTTTTTTTTTTTTTTTTTTGTGGTTGTTGTTGGGGGGGGGGGGGGGGTGTTAGGGGGAAGGGGAAGAGTATGAAGATAGAATATTTCCCACTAGGATAAATATACATAAAATGTGTAAAAACTCATTTTACCTGCTTTCCTATCAATGAAAGATAAACCTTTATAACTAAACAAAATAGAATGGAATCTAACGCCTCGATTGAAAAATTCCTTGAATTGGATTACTAGAACTGTGGTGAGAAAGTTCTCCTTATTGTTGTTCTAAATTGACAATTAATGTCGAGAAGTTGATAATTTGACCTGATTACTTCTTGGCCTCTCTCACTAAACCATGAAGAATGGTTATTTTCACTTAAATGAGATTAACTAGCAATCATGACTCAAAAAGAAAGTTTTTTTTTATTCTTAAAAAAATTCGCCCAAAATCTTTAATTATGGTTCTCATTAACTAAAAATAGTTATGTATATTATATATATATATATATATATATACACACACACATAGCGAGTTGCAATCTGCAATTCGAGCTGATGACGGTTTTTGGGGGTTAGCTCACCCTCGTGGGATCGCGACCCTTTAAGCTGATTAGGGTTTAGCCCAGAGCATAAGGGGAATGATGACTTGACGTCATCCTCACATTTCTTCGGCTTATCACCGACAGTCTGTTCAGGGTTCCAAATTCAATTATGGCAACTAAACACGAGGGTTTCGCTCAACAGAAGTCTATTATTGAATGGACCCAACCCGATAGTACCCGCTTTGTGAACATCCAGTGCCAAAGTCACTGAATGGGTAAGTCGTCAATCCCTAAACCATGTAATATACTTTATTGGATGACTGACAAGCGGACACTTTACCAGAAGTTTCTAATCTACCGTTTGTGTGATTTCTCTTGAAGCATATACTATGGGGTGAGTGTAGGACAAATGGACTCAAAGAGAAAGTTCCCTTCTTATTCTTTAAAAATTTCGCCCAAAATCTTTAATTATGGTTCATTAATTAAAAATAGCCATGTATATTATATATATATATATATATATATGAGTATATATATATATACTCATATAAATAAATATACTTATGCAGACGTTGCCAATATACTCTAATATATACACAATAATTTATAATATTTTCTATATATTCTTAAATACACATATATTCATAGCATACACATTGTAATGAAATGTATGATTTAATTTATTACAATATATATTAAAATACCTTCATTTTATTATACATTTAAAACTAAGTGTAAATGCATGTAAAATAATAATTATGTTGTTACTTATTATCTATAATTTTTTGTATTCAAATATATGTTTATGTATTGTAGTTGTTAGAACAAATAAGGATATGACAGTCATAAAAAGTAAAAAAAAAAATATTTAAATCCAACTATGTAATTAAATGAAACTAACAAAAGAGTGAAAAAAACTAATCTATTTTGGCTTCAATTTATGTCCTATTGTCCTATAGTCTCTCTCCTGCTGTGGAGTGTTAGAAATGAGCCAACCCAAAAGGCCAATCCATCAGATAACCCAATACGTATAAATTGCTCATAGAGCTGTTTATTATTATTGAATTAAATAAAAAATTTAATAAATTAAAATTTTGATGCCAAAATGGCATACTGAATAAATTTGATTTGGTTTGATAATTTTTTTTATTTTTTTTCGATAATTTGATTCAGCATTTCGTAATCGAATTTCGTTAAAAATAAAATATATTTAAAAATTTAATATTAAAATTATTTTTTCAGTTTGTACTTTTTTATTTTTGGCAAGTTAGAAAAATAAAAATAGTATAAAAATAAATAATAGATATAAATATGTACATGAAAATAAAATATAAATATATATATATATATATATAAATAAAAAAATTGATACTCGGCACGGTTCGGTAAATCGAAACAAAAAAATCAAAATCAACCGAATACTGAATTTTTATAATAATCGAAACCGAATATCGAACCAAAATTTTCGATTGAATCAAACTGAAAATTCAGTATGTATCGAATACCAAATCAAAATTTTCGATTCGTACTAAATTTTTAGTTTGATTCGATCGAACGGTGAGCTAATTGCTCTCCCCCTATAGGATGTTGACTTCATATTCTAAAATGAAAATTCTCTTGCTACAAACATCTCTCACTTAAAAGCATTACTTTTGTGAGCGATTTTGTAAGAAAATATTCAAAAAACTTTTTTAACTTTTATTTAAAATTTTATATCGAGTCAAATTAAAAAAGGGATTGATTATTCTTTGTTATTTGTTCTTTTAATTGGGTTTATTTTATTGTATCCATTGGTAAACAACAATTTCTATCATGTAGTAGTGGAAACCAAAATAATAAGAATGAGTGAATTCACCGACTGGCTGCACTTGGGCCATCAACAGAGTGGACTGGGTGGGGCGGCCCTGTGCGGGTGCCTCCTCTGTCCAGGCATCTGCTCGAAAGCCATGAGCCTTGTCTTTTCGGGCCGGGGAAGGTAACATTCCGACAAGAAATGGGCAAGTTAAGATACCAAGGAAAGTGGATTACAGTTTGTACTCTAATTAATTGAATATTATTTATAGGCCAAAATCCTGGTTCAAAAGTTAAGTCCAAGAAGCCCCACAAGAATCGTTCAGGCCCACATGCACATGGATTCCTATTAATTCATGTATCATCCTACATTGGATTATAATTATCTATCCTACAATTATAAATATTTTTTTTTATTCTCATCATTTTAAGGTATGTCATTTATATTTTACATTTAAAACTTTTTATCTTTTGTTATATGAGAGTCGCATCCCTCAACAACCCCAGAAACTCCTAAAATAACTTGAGCTTATGAGGTTATCCTCTTGACAACCCTAAGAACTACTAACCACTAACTATGAGGAGTCGGATCTTGAAAATTCAGAGAGATTCGAAATTTGTCCACATCAATTATCTAATTAGGTAACATGAAATTTCCCCAAAGAACGTTCTCAGTTCATGTAGCAAAGTTGGTTTGTTTCATAATATTGAAGAATATACAAGATTAATATTGAAAATGGATGCTATTAGTGTTACAACTTGTTTCAAACTTCCTTATGTACTTAGGTTGTGCTTAAATTTTCTTGATTTTATTTAATACTACAGGGCTATCATGGTGTTCTTCAATCCAAACTTCACCATGGCAGATCACTAGTACTGTAAATTGGACATAAACAGGAAAGTTATATTCTGTATGATCAACTGAAAGTAGCACAAGCAGCAAAATAGCATTTGCAAAGACAGTACATGAATTGTTTGGTGTGCTTTAACTAACTTTAATCTGCCATTTGCTTCAACTTAGACCATTCAAGTAAAAGAATCTCCGTTCCAGAACCGTAGGTACATGAAGAATATATTTCAAACCAAAAGGAGAAATGAAAGAGAAAAATAAGGACAATTACTCACAAATTCAAAAATTTTGTATTGTAAGATTGGAAGAGCCCCCTGCTTTACAATTCTAATGTAAGATTTGATCCTCTTCCCCTGCAGAATTTTCGAATTCGATCCACATTCTTGATCTACAAAGCTTCATCAAGAAGTACCAGAGTATGCCAAGAAGTGTGAGCAAAGCACTCACCAAATAGACAGTCTTATTAGCAACAACCATAACATATACCAAAAATCCAGAGGGAACCAAGCACATAATCACTAGCCCTGCAAATGGCAATGGCACTTTGTATGGTCTAATTGCCTTTGGCAACTTCCTTCTTAGCCATAGAAATGAGGCGAACTCTAGCAGCATCCCCAAGCTGTACAAAAAATTCACTGATGATATGATGTCTGCAAAGTTGAGGTAAGAAACTGCCAGTGCCACCAAAGTCGATACCAAAATCCCAACCCAAGGTGTGTTAAACCACTTGGACCGTGCCCCAAATACTCGTGGCACAGCTCCTATATCAGCCATGCCAAGAATCTGATATGCACAACTGCTCAATTGAGCCTCATACAATCCAATCACTGATAGAACAGCACCAATCTCAATCCAGATTTTCAACCAATTTCCAGCAATTATGACAGCCAAATCAGCAAAATAGCCATCAACCCATTTTTCCTGATCCAGAGGGGTAGCCCCAGTGGCAGCCAAAAGGGGAATTAAGTACCCCAAACATGTGAGAATCCCAGCTGAAAACAATGCTCTGGGATATGTTTTCTGGGGTTGTTCTACTTCACCTGCTAAAGTGCTGGCATTGTCCCAAAAATTCAAGTTCCAAAACAGAGTATTGAAAAACAATCTCCAATCTTTTTTCACCCCCTTCTGGCCTAAACTGATCCACCTACTGGCATCAATCTTGGGGATTGACACTAAGGACAGTACACAAAAGGGAGAAAGTGACACAATCCCCAAACAAACAGCAGTGTAACCAACTACTGTCAAACCTGTGTAATTCAGAAAAGACAAAACCAAAGTGGAAAACAAGATTGCAAGATACCTAGGAGCGCCTGAAGAGAATACGGGGAAAGCAAGTTTGAGATAGTCTATACAAAGAACTGGATATGAAGCCAAGTTTATGACACCACTTAGGAGTTTCCAAGAGCCCATCATTGAACCCCAGAAGGGGCCAAAGGCCTTATGTGCCCATATAACAAAGCCGCCGTTGCCGGGAAAAGTGGTGGCGAGCTCAGCCGTCACAAGGGATTCTGGAATGCTCCATATGAATGGGAAAATAAGGAAACCAAGAATTGCAAATAGAGGGCCTGCAGCACCTACAGCAGCTTCTTCACCATAAGGGCCACCGGCTACTTCAAAGTATATAAGGAAAACCAGAGGGACTAAAGCAAGTTTCTTGGAGCTTCTAGTGGTGGTGGTTTCGGCGGCGGCGGCGGCGGTGGTTGGTTGTTCTTCATCTTCAAGAAGTCGTGGGAACGGAGAAGTGGATGATTGAGAAGCTCCCATTGTATTGGATGGACTTCTTGGTGTAGATTTTTCCTTGGTCCACACAGATATTGGTTTTGATGTTGCGTTTGATGCTTTGTCAAGATTCATTATTGGTGACAGTTGATGCATTTTCCAGATGGAAAGATCAATCAAATCTTGAATTTTTCACCCCGAGGTGAAAAGTTGTATGGGAATCAAGGAAAAAGTTCGTGGGGGGGGGGGATTTTCAGCTTTTTTTTATTATTATTATTTTATTATTTTGGAATACTCGAAACTTAAATCTTTGAATTGGAAAGAATGATTGGAGATGAAAGACGGGTTATCTGATTCTTAGGGATTTATGTTTAACTTTGTTGGAAAAGATCTTATCTATTGCTGTTTTTGTGGCGTTTAACATAAGCATAAAAAAATAATCGGTTTATCCAAAAAAAGAAAGAAAGAAAGAAATTGCCAAAAAAAAAACTCTATTTTGTAAAAGTATGTTTTAAATCACATAAAAAAAAAGTTACATTGGTTACCTATTCATCGACGAAAAGAAAATTAGATTCAAGATCTACGAAAAAAAAAAAAAAGATTCGAGGTTCATCTAGTCTTGAATATAATCCAATCGATCTATTAAGATTTTTCTTTTTTAGCTATTGAGTTGATATTCTTGCCTTGATTTTGATTATGTTTTTTTTTTAATTTTAATTATTAAAATTGATAATAATATTAATTTATAAAAAATAAATATAATTATTTTATATTGCACTATTTTAAAATATTTTATATATTCTGCCTATTACTTTAATTATAATATTGCTTATTCATAATGCAATATTTATATTGCATATAAATTAATTATAATATTTTTGAATTGAACCTTATATTTGAAAACAATTTTATAAAAAAAATTGAGTTTATCTAAGAATGTTTCACTATGCATTATTACTCAATTCACAAATTAATAAGGCTAAATAATTAGTAATTATAAAATATAGTTTATGTTAGAATAAAATAAATTTATAAAGATTTCGAGGTACGAAGAACAACTTTTCTAAAGGTAATATTGTCTCTATCGTAGGGATTAAGATATAACTAAAATTTACTTTTAAAATACAACAAAACTTTTGAATCTTTTGAAGTAAAAGATTAGCCGTAAATTTTTAATATTAAGGAGATAATTTATATTTATAGAAAATGAAAAATTGTGGAACAAGAGATACATTCTTTCTTAATTTTATTATCATAATTTTTTAAAAAATATAAATTGAAGAGACACAATCTATGGAGTAATTTCAAAAATTTGATAATTAATATTCTCAAATTCAAAAATAATAAAACAAAAAAAATATAGATTTATTTCAATGTATCTCAAGCCTCAAATCCAAGTCATAGATATTAATATATAATTATATATTTTAAAAGCCCACTTGAATTAGGCTAACATTTCATTTTAAAATTTCACTTATTTTTTTATTTATAAAGAAAATTATAAACTATCAAGTTATCAATATAAGATAAAAAATTATACAGTATATTTTAATAATTTATGTTAAAAAAATTAATAATGATAAGAGGAGGATCTAGTAAGTTTCGTTACCCATCCGAAATATGATCAAATTTAAAATAATTAAAATATATACTCATCTCAAAACTCGTTTAGCAAGTGGACCATCCCAAATAGGATCATTATGAATTGTCATTTAAACTACTACCATTATCGTCCTTAGATATTTTTCTTGTATTTTTTTAGATGGGTAGAGGGGTTGGGTTAGGTTTGGGAGAGGGGGGGTTGGAATTTAATGAATAGCTACAAATTCTTCTTAACTATTTCACAATTTAATAACACATCACAACTACAAGTTGCTTGCACGGCCCATGTTGATATGTCAGTCAGTCTTCCATTTTTTTTATTACACATATCTTACCCTACTTCCCCTATTTAGGAACAAACCTAATAACATATAAGGTGCAATAATTTCTGAGAATTTGATTTGATCATTACAAACTTTCACAAAAACTAAGATTAATGTATAAATACATTTCATCTTATTGCCTTCAGCTCTCTCATTTTTCTCCCTTGTCCCATTTCTTGCCTTGGGAAGAACCAAAGACAAAATAGTGGAAAAAAAAAAATCTTTTACACTTCTCTTTCTTTCCAAGAAATTGAGCACCACTTGGCCAAAATTTTCAGCACAAAGACAAAAACATCACCATTCCTCCTCTCATAACTCCTCCTCATTGACAACCCTTCTGAATTTAAGCCACCCTTTTGACTTGAAAAGCTTCATCAAGAAAAACCATGCAATCCCACCAACAGTCATCAATCCACTCACCAAATACACAGTCTTGGTAGCTATAGCCATTATGAACACCAGAAAACCAGATGGAATTAGGCACATTAGAACCAGAGCTGGCAGCCTAAGAGGCACTCTATAGGGCCTTTTCATCTGTGGATACTTCCTCCTCAACCAAACAAAAGATGCAAACTCCAAAAGCATCCCCAAACTATACAAGAAATTTGCAGAAGATACTATGTCTGTATAGCTCATGTAAGAAACACCGAGTGCAATCAATGTTGACAGCAAAATCCCAACCCATGGAGTATTAAACCATCTTGATCTCAAAGCAAAGAACTTTGGCAAAAAGGCCAAATCAGCCATGCCAAGAAGCTGATAAGCACTGCTGCTTAGCTGAGCTTCAAAGAGCCCAATTGCTGATAAAACAGCTCCAATTTCAATCCAGATTTTCAGCCAGTTACCCGAAATCATTTTCGCGGCGTCTGCCATGAATCCAGCCTCCCATTCGCTCTGATCAACTACAACAGCCCCTGTTACAGCCACAAGAGGGATAATATAACCCAAACAAGTGAAAATCACTGCACAGAAAAGTGCCAAGGGGAAAGTCTTCTGAGGCTTGTCAACCTCCCCTGCCATAGTACTAACATTATCCCAAAAATTCAGATTCCAAAACAAAGTGTTGAAAAACAAGTTCCAATCTTTCTTCACACCTTTCTGCCCCAAACTAACCCATCTGTGGGGATGAATCTGTGGTATGGCAATCAAAGACATTAAAATAAACGGCGCTAGCGAAACAATTCCCAATGCTACAGAAACATAGCCAACTATAGTTAAACCAGTGTAATTCAAAAAAGAAAGCAACAAAGTGGAAACCAAGATAGCTAAATATCTCGGCAGCCCAGATGAAAAAATGGGGAAAATCCTCTTCAAGTAGTCTATACAGAGAGCTGGAAAAGCAGCTATGTTGATAACTCCACTGAGGAATTTCCATGTGCCCATGAGTGAACCAAAGAAGGGGCCAAAAGCTCTGTCAGCCCATATCACAAACCCGCCGTTGCCGGGGAACGCGGTGGAGAGTTCAGCGGTGATGAGGGCTTCAGGGATACTCCAGATGAAGGGGAAGATGAGGAAACCAAGGATGGCGAACAGAGGACCTGCAGCTTTGACTGCAGGCTCTTCGCCGTAGGGGCCGCCCGCAACTTCGAAGTAGATGAGGAAGATGAGCGGGATGAGGGTGAGCTTCTTGGTGGTGGTGGCTGCAGCAGCGGTGGTTGTGGGGAGTTCTTGGGGTGGTGGAGAGGTGGTAGACATGGTGGCTGGTGGTGGTTGTGCTTCTTTGGAAAGGGTTGTTGATTGGTGAGTCATTGAAACTCAAGATTTGAAAGTTTGTGTAATAATAAATGGAGACGAATCTTGAGAATCTTGGAATGGAAATTTTAGGTGTCCTTGTTTGGTATGGAGATTGCAGACATATTTGAACTTGGGAAATGGACGAGGGGACTGGATTTATAGTCACTTGGTGTAAATGAGTTACTTTTTAAATTTGATAATTTTTTATTAAATTTTAAAAATTATATTAAAATTTTATTTAATTAAGCCATTTATAAATAAAATTTGAGTAGTCTGATTTTTATGTATATATTTATTATTTTATATTAATTGGGTCTATCAAATTTTAAATTTTATTGAATAGAAAATGTGTTAAAACTTAGTTTATTTTGAATAATAAATTGAATTTAAATAAATTTTTAATAATCAATATCGATTTGAATATTAAATAATTTAATTTATTTTTAAAAGTACTACATGGGAAGAAACACATTGGGGAATTAGATATTATATATTCTATTTGCAGATTGTATTATTTAATTATAAAATTTAACAGCTTGATTTTCTTTTTTAAGTTCAAAAAGTGTATTTCAATCATATATAGTCCTTACTTTTCTTTTTTAAGTTAAAAAATTGTATTTCAACCATATATAGTCTAGCTTGACTTTTTTAAGAATTCTAATTGGCTATTTTCTTAAAAGGGAGTTTGTTACTTCTCTGACCCAAAAAAACAAAAAAAAAAAAGTACAGAGGCAAATTTGCAATTTCCCCTAATTACAAAAAGATATGATTTTATATAATGTTAAAAGATATGGGAATGCACTTGGGCCTTTATTTGATCTTTTGACTTTTCATTGATTGGTTGAGTAGTTTTCCTACAAAAATCTTTCTTAATAAAAAGTTACTTCAAAGTTGGGGAACTAACTATTTACCATATCAATTAAATTAAATAATTCTATTTTTGACCACAAAAGATATGTGGCTTGCATGTATTTAATATTTATTCTCATATCACTTTACAGCATGTCTCTAGCTTTGCACAAACTTAAATAGGATCATATTAAAAGTAAAAAAAAATTATTCAAAGTTGTAAGATTGGAATTTCATAATTTTTATAATTTATGAAAAATTTTAAATTTTGATTTCACTTATATATGAATATTAATTTATTTTAACAGTAGTTTCTTAAATATAAGCTATCATTTTAAAAACAAAAAAAAAAAGTAGATGCTTACAAATAAGAAAAAGAACAGTAAATTAGATATAATATATTTTATATATGTATGTATAGGTGAAGATAAATTGCAATAGAATTCATTTTTATGAGGGAATAACTTTTTTGTGAACAAGGTGAATATAAAAAAGATGGGATTTAGGTTTGGAATAAACAAGTGATAAAAAATTATTTAGTAGAATAAATTCTCATGTGTGTGTGTGTGTGTGTGTGAAAATAAACAATGATAATGATTCGTTCCAGCAAAAGTGTGTGTAGATCCCAGTTGTCAATTTGTTTGATGAATTGGGGGTTGGGATAGTAATTTCACACGTCCATAAACCTTTTTTGGACAGCATGGTGCATTTTAATTAAGAGAAATACTATATTAGGATAGGAACGGATCGAATTTGTTTAAACTCGATATTTTTATTTATTATTTTTTTAAAAAATTCAGACCTAAATTCATTTCATATTCAAATTTGATAATTTAAAAAATATCAAAAAATATATTTTAAAAAAATAATACTACTAAAATTTTCCAAAAAAAACTATTTTACTAAAAAAAATATCATATAAATATATAAAATAAATTTTAGAAAATAAACAGATCGAATTTGAAAATGGAAAACTCTACACTCTATCTAAACTCATTTATATTGTTAAAATCCATCCCAAGTAGAGTGAGTATTTGGCGGATTCGGGTTTGGACACGCCGCAATATCATCTCTAATTATAATATAGATTAATTTATTTCACTTATATTTTAATTATTGATTTATTGAATTCATGAATTAATTACAATAGATTCTTATCAAAATTATTGAAAGGTGAAAAAAATTACATGTTGATATAGAGCATTACTCTTGAACTAGTAATGTCAACTTATAACGCGATTAATTTATATTAAAAATGTACTCGATTATGAGATAATTCATAGTATTTCTTAGGAGTATTATAGTTATTATACAATTAACAGAATTTCATTTAATTTAATTTTGGAAATTTCACCTATTTTAATAGTTTGTATACATTGAAAAATTTAAAAGCCTCTAGCAAGAAATATAATTGACAAATTGGGTGGGAAGATCTTGATTCAAAATCAAATGTTTAGTAACTAAGCGACGATTATATATACGAAAAACTTTTGGATTTTTTTAAATAGAACTAGAAAAAATTATGACCATTCATCGTATGGAACCCACAAGCGGAGTTTACGAATGAACGGTTAAGATCTCCCGAGATCAAGAGTTACAACTATTGAACTATTAATCATGATTCAGAACTTCAATTAATCATAATATTAGATCTAATGGAATTCGATCCGAGTTGTTTGAATTGGTTTGGGCCAACCCTATTTTCCTCGAAAATAATGGGCCACTGATGGCCTCACTTGAATAGGAGGTTATTTGTGGGCTAAAGAGCACTCGAAACTCGGCCGGGAGCCCAAATTCTCATTAGAGTTTGGACTAATATTTTAAGGCCCAATTTGAACTGGCCAGATCGAACTTGTTTCATCCAAAAATTAAAAGGACTGATTTGCGTTTGCCGGGAGTCGAACCCGGGTCTATTGCTTGGAAGGCAATTATCCTAACCGTTGGATTACAAACGCTTGTTGCTGGATACATGATAATGTTACTATTTCATCACATTAATATAAAAATTTACACAACGCATAGCATTAAATTTCCCTTTTTGCCACTTGTTTGGAAACAAATGCTCTCTTTAGTGCAATACATAAGTCAAAGTTGTCTACTTTTTTACCAATTTATTACTTACCTTTTTTTTTTTCACCATTTGATCTTACAGAATTTTAAAATCATAACATTTCATATGGTTGTTTAATTTTACATAAATGAAAGTATAATATTATGTTGCTGAAAAAAAAAAAAAAATAGATGCTTACAAATAAGAAAAAGAACAGTAAATTAGATATAATATATTTTATATATGTATGTATAGGTGAAGATAAATTGCAATAGAATTCATTTTTATGAGGGAATAACTTTTTTGTGAATATAAAAAAGATGGGATTTAGGTTTGGAATAAACAAGTGATAAAAAATTATTTAGTAGAATAAATTCTCATGTGTGTGTGTGTGTGTGTGAATAAACAATGATAATGATTCGTTCCAGCAAAAGTGTGTGTAGATCCCAGTTGTCAATTTGTTTGATGAATTGGGGGTTGGGATAGTAATTTCACACGTCCATAAACCTTTTTTGGACAGCATGGTGCATTTTAATTAAGAGAAATACTATATTATAGTTAGGATAGCAACGGATCGACTTTATTTAAATTTGATATTTTCATTCATTAAATTTTTTAAAAAATTCAGACCTAAATTCATTTCATATTCAAATTTGATAATTTAAAAAATATCAAAAAATATATTTTAAAAAAATAATACTACTAATTTTTTCTAAAAAAACTATTTTACTAAAAAAAATATCATATAAATATATAAAATAAATTTTAGAAAATAAACAGATCGAATTTGAAAATGGAAAACTCTACACTCATTTATATCATCTCTAATTATAGTATAGATTAATTTATTTCACTTATATTTTAATTATTGATTTATTGAATTCATGAATTAATTACAATAGATTCTTATCAAAATTATTGAAAGGTGAAAAAAATTACATGTGGATATATAGCATTACTCTTGAACTAGTAATGTCAACTTATAACGCGATTAATTTATATTAAAAATGTACTCGATTATGAGATAATTCGTAGTATTCCTTAGGAGTATTATAGTTATTATACAATTAACAGAATTTCATTTAATTTAATTTTGAAAATTTCACCTATTTTAATAGTTTGTATACATTGAAAAATTTAAAAGCCTCTAGCAAGAAATATAATTGACAAATTGGGTGGAAGATCTTGATTCAAAATCAAAGCGACGATTATATATACGAAAAACTTTTGGATTTTTTTAAATAGAACTAGAAAAAATTATGACCATTCATCGTATGGAACCCACAAGCGGAGTTTACGAATGAACGGTTAAGATCTCCCGAGATCAAGAGTTACAACTATTGAACTATTAATCATGATTCAGAACTTCAATTAATCATAATATTAGATCTAATGGAATTCGATCCGAGTTGTTTGAATTGGTTTGGGCCAACCCTATTTTCCTCGAAAATAATGGGCCACTGATGGCCTCACTTGAATAGGAGGTTATTTGTGGGCTAAAGAGCACTCGAAACTCGGCCGGGAGCCCAAATTCTCATTAGAGTTTGGACTAATATTTTAAGGCCCAATTTGAACTGGCCAGATCGAACTTGTTTCATCCAAAAATTAAAAGGACTGATTTGCGTTTGCCGGGAGTCGAACCCGGGTCTATTGCTTGGAAGGCAATTATCCTAACCGTTGGATTACAAACGCTTGTTGCTGGATACATGATAATGTTACTATTTCATCACATTAATATAAAAATTTACACAACGCATAGCATTAAATTTCCCTTTTTGCCACTTGTTTGGAAACAAATGCTCTCTTTAGTGCAATACATAAGTCAAAGTTGTCTACTTTTTTACCAATTTATTACTTACCTTTTTTTTTTTCACCATTTGATCTTACAGAATTTTAAAATCATAACATTTCATATGGTTGTTTAATTTTACATAAATGAAAGTATAATATTATGTTGCTGAAAAAAAAAAAACAATTACATTATACTTTTTAGTTTTTGAGCATCATTATTTGCTTCTTTTACTTAAGAATAAAATAATATCAAGGTTGATTACTCTTACTTCCCGTGAAAAATATCAAGTATTTTTCCACTTGGGACAAAGTGAAAAAAACAATTTGTTTGCTTGATTTTTTTATTTTATTTTATTTTTTGAAAAAACTCAAATTCATAACCAATTAAATTATAATAAATATAAAATACTCATCAACATAAAATAAATTCCAAAAAGCAGGATTAAAAAAAAAACAAAGAAAAAGGGGGACTTTTATTTTATTTTTTAAATTGGGTAAGTGAAGAATACGGGCATTTGCTCAATTCTGATTATAACAGACACTCGGATCTCTTCTTCTGTTGGCAATTCACCATCGCATATATGTTGATACCCATTGAAAATGTTAAACCACTGGTTTTTAGTTCATTGCCACAGGCATTGCTAAGTTTCAAGAATTAAAAAAAAAAAAATCCAACAATTTTAGTTCGCTGGTTCAGGGCTTATAAAATATTATATTTTATTTTAGAAATAAATTATTAAAATATTTAAATAAAATAAAATTTTAAAACTTTTAAGATATTAATAATAATATTTTTATAATTAAAATTATCAAAATTAAAAAATTATTATTAAAATAAAATATTATTTTAAAAATAAATTAAGGTGGATGCACTATTTCTTATAAGAACTTATAAACTTTCAAACAATTTTTTTTTAATCTATAAATTTTTTAAAAAAAAATTACCAAACACTTTTTAATAACTTATAATCTCTTAAATAACTTATAAAATATTTAGAACTTATAAATTAAGCCAGACACCCTTAGACAAGCCACCCAAGAAGATTTATGTGGCTTGGTACAAAATGATATCATAAACTGAAACGATAATATCATAATCTATAATGCCACACCTCCCACGAAACTTATCAAATTATCTCTTAGTGATCATACGACATGGCATCAACACATCCGAAAATACAAAAACGCGTCAAGTTCGATCATTCCCACGTTTAAGTACGAAATTTACGCCAAATTTTTGTATGGTACAAAGTTAATTCTCCCAGTTATATATTCTTTTCAGCAATTCACATGATTTACCCCACACATTATGTAAATAGGCCCAGACTATTTTGCCTAAAAACATGGAAAGAAGGGAGAGTCATCCAATACTTAATGTATAAGAGCACCCACTAGAAAGGCAACAAGATGATAAAAATCTCTTCCTCTACAAACAATATAGTATTTCCTACACCAAGGGGTTGATAACATAGAGGGCTAAATAATTGAACATCGTCCTTCAATATAAACGGATGAAGATTTATGGCAAAGACAGACAGAAAAATGGAAAAGAAACGCCACAACTTTTGCATCCATAATATATGTGCAGCGATAGCACCGCCAGCTCTACTGCCGCTTTTGCAGTATCTCCCTGAGTTTCAGGATAACACCTAAACTGGAGAAAGCACCACCTCCCTCTTTTACATGCATTCTAACATTCCATCATCAATACTTTTGTTATATTTATATACCTTTTAAGCAGGTATCAACACATAAGCAGCTAGCAGGTATCTGGCCGGCGGAATTTAGCAGGCCTTCCCAGCTACATCAGAGAAAGTAATCTGGTGTCCTTCGAGTTACATCTGGCTCACCACGCCTCGGAGCTGGCTCAAACTGCAATTGAAAATGACAAGATGACAATACGCATCATAAGAACCTTTGTAAACACAAGCATATACCTAACTCATGTTCATCAATGTACACATGGAAGCCAAAGGAGAAGAGAGAGAGAGACCTGAATGAAACTATGATCTCTGCAATCATCAACTTCCAGAATAGATGCCATGTTCCCACAGCGATAACAATAATTAGGTGCACTAAAGATGGTAACAACCTTTTGGTCCTGCAACAAGATGCACAGTTATCAAAAATCTTTTCATAAACTAAAACCCGCCAGATATAAGAAGTTAGTAAAATTACATGAGCCCAGTTAAATCCCTCCATAACTAGCTGGTGTGCTCTAGCAATAAGCTTCAAACTGTTTGTATGGTTAAACTGCTCTGATATGTCCTGTTCAATCCATGCGGATAAAGAATACAACTTAATTCTCCACTTTAACAAAATCATAATGGACGAGTGTAAAGTGTTGGGAAATACTTGGCCAAATGTATATCCAGCACCCCTGGGAGAGATACCCCAACCACATCGATCATCAGGGTCAGACCATAAAAGATCACACATGGCCCCCTCATGAGGAACTTCTTGAACACGATCAAAATTTCGTATATTGTCAAGAGTTTCAATGGATGGTGACAATCCACCATGCAGGCAGAATATTTCTGACTCAACCTAGAGAAGTTAAAAAAAAGGATATTACGAATCAGCATCGCGATATCTATCGAAGTAAGAACTAAAAGAATAGTGGAATCTGCAATTCTCCACTGGTGTGTGCTAAGCAGAAACCATTCAGTAATTGGTTGGTGAAACTAGCAAGTGGCAATAATAGCCTACAGCATTATACATAAACCCAAAGATTTGTTTTACATGCTCTTTTTCCGAGCAACTCTTTCACTTGCATAACTGATGAAGCACATAAAAACAACTATGTTTTGCAAGAAAACCTTTAGAAGCCTTTGAAAGCACCAACATCGTGTGCCTTGGTGCCATTAACTAGGCAATAATCAGTTATCATCATATGCCATCATTCTAGTCCCACTACTGATTTTGTTTCATTAAGCATTATGGACATAATAGTAGTGGATCATTTTTCGTTAAAAGGAATATACTAACCAACGCAGTAAGAGGAAAATAATCAAATAAATCTGTAAAGGTCTTCCACACATTAGCATTGCCATACCTGCACAGTGCAACAAAATCAACACATTTAGTCATCTTGCATGCACACACAAACACACACGCATGCATGCTCTCGCGCAAACAATAAAAGAGAGAAATTACGACCACTATAGATGCGCATTCTAATGAAACAAAATCCTGCTACAAAGCTGCTTCTTCATTTTAAACATAGGAAGGTAGTCAGAACAAACACCTCAATTTAATGAGGTCAGTGTCAATATTGTCTGACTATCCCCTCATAATTACATGAATGAAAGAGGTATTTAACAAAGTGAAAGTTTTAAAAAGTAGATTGCCCAGAAGTAGCATGCATACGGGACGGAAAAATAAGTAGATAATAAACTGATGAGCCATATTTCAAAATCTATAAATATTGGGGATTAATCATATCTGACGTCAAACCACAAACGCATCATATATAGTTATCATAAAACATGGCAAAGACATCATTAGCTCTGAAACAACTTTATAGCTGAGACATTAAGGTATCACTAATAGCTCCAGCACTACCTCAACATGTATTTCATTTGTTTGGCCACAAAAACTCTAATTAAATGTAATTCATGTTTTTTCTCAAAAACTCAAGTCATGAAAAATGTATAAACCCAAAATAAAAGAACTTTTGCCAGTGGTTTGTAGTCAACAAAGCATAAAAAGCCATTCAAGATATCCAGTAAAGGGAGAACTAAAAGAGAAGCCTTGAACACAATAGACAGCGATACAGCTTGGTCCTAAATTTTTCCATGGTCAACATAAAGCAACTTTTACATCAGAATTCCAGCCACAAAAGGGACGCAAATTACTTACTTTCTTAGGCATTCATCATAAAACCCATAAACCTGAGTAATCTGCAAGAAGCAAAGGTCTCTTTTCAGCACTAAAAATTGAAACCTGATAAGTAAAATTCAAATTATTATGATAAAATGGTAAAGGAATTTCTGCACTAAAATAATTTTTATGAAAATAGAATATGAGAAGAACAACCATTCCATCAAAAAAACATTTGCTGAGATGCAATGGGTTCAGGTATTAAAAAGAACACATGCAAAACAAACACATGAGGGCCATGTAAATTCAAGGGGAAAAAGAGAGCATCCATAAAAGTTTACCTGGCGACTTTCATGATTTCCTCGTAGAATCGTAATTCGTTGAGGATAACGCACTTTGAGAGCCACCAAGAGCTGAAAAGAATTTATACACTCATCAAAAAGATAGAGCAACTTTGAGTACCTAAATCATATAGTACAAAAGTAAATTGACATATCCATGAGGTCAACAATTTTTCCAATATGCACTTGGGATAGACATCCATTTCACAATTTACTACTTCTGATGATTTTGTTGACAATTTAGAGATTATATATTTACCAGTCATTATCGACATATGAGTGTCAAGTATTGTATATATATATATATATATGTACATCAGTGTCGATTTTCAGCACATAATATAGGTGTCATATAGACCTCAATTTTTTATTTTTTTTATTTAAAAAAAAAGAGAGAAAAGAAAACCACAATTTTTGCCAATTGTTACTAATTATAGCGTCAAACATCAGCGCAACGTATTATTTGGCACATACAAGTTAGCTTGATGTTCCTCAATTGATGAAAGTAAAACCTATACCCAAATTAAAATAAAATTGATGAATAAGGGGAAAGGGGGGTGAAAAGTAGATGGCAAGCACTCTTCTTCGTGTAATTAACAAGGGCCTGTTTGATAATCAAGTAAATCGTGCTCTAACTTTGGCAATAAAAAAATCAGCGCAATGTTTGGCGTTATTTTGGGGGAGTGAGTGTTTTCACTCCCCCAGAATGGGTTTTTGCAGAAATAAACCAAACATATAAAACCCAAAAGGCATTTTTCTCTTCCCTCAAAATATGTTAAAAACACTCAAATCATTACTTTACACACACACATATATATATGTGTGTGTGTGTGTGTGTGTGTGCATATAAACCAATTATTATATGTATCTATATATATCTTTCAACATCTTCCAATCACAATATTAATATAAATAATTATCTTTCAGTCGTCATCTTAATATAATAATAATAATAATAAACAAAATTATCACCACTAACCAAATCAAAACTTAAATGAAAAACATCAACAGGTGAAAATGTATCCCCAAACAAAACCAAACATCCTTTTGTTTTTCACACATTCCCAATACATTTCCCCAAAACATTTTGCCCAAAACTCTTCAAAACAACACCAAATATAGCCCAAAACTTTCTAGTTTTTTTAGTCAAACAGCAAGCAAAATATGACATCTTCAATGACCTTGTAAATGAAACAAACCCATCCAAAAAGAAACTGATCTCTTCCTCTGTTTCTATTCCACCCCTACCCTTTACATAATAGAATACCTGCCATATCTTTACAGCTAGAGAGAGAGAGAGAGAGAGGAGATGAGAGACAGAGAGATGCGACACCAGATTAATCCAACTCTCTCCCTCTCTCTCTCTCCACAATCAAAGCATGTGAACACCAACTTAATAAAAAAATGTCTATCTCTCTCACCTCACTCTCTCGCTCTCTCCCCCATCCCTCTCTCTCTCTCTCTCTCTCATCTCCCCACAATCAAAGCATGAGTGAACACCAAGTTAATCAAATAATGTCTCTTGCATCTTCACAATCAAAGCATGAGTGGACACAAAATTAATCAATTAATCAATCACTCTCTCTATCTCTCTCCCCCCCAACCCAATCAAAGCATGAGTGAACACCACATCAATCAAACAATGAACACTTCACTTCCAGATTAGTTGAAGCAATAGTGAATCTCACACACCACCTCCTTCACTGCCAACATCAGAACACAGACAAGACAGCACCATTACAACATCAAATCTTAAGCTTTTTTTTTTTTTTTTTTTCTGTGGGTTTGTGGTGGTGGGGGGGTGGGGGAGTGCAGTTCTCTTTCGGAAGACTGATTACAGCAAAATACAATTAAACTTCTCCAAAATCCCAAGCCATCACCACCTTAAAAGTCAAATAAAAAAAAAAGGAAAACAAAAGAAAAAGTGCACAAGATAAACTTTGCTGCTCGACCACCATATTTATTTTACCAAAATCAAAATGGACTGAAGTTGTGAGTTTTGTATTTACAGTTCTTTGATTGGAGTTCCGTAGATTTGGGTTGTGTAAGTCATGCCGCTGGTTGCAGTCAGCTGTTGGCCAGCAGCCTGGTTCCAGAAGAACAATTGGTAGAAAGTGGGGTGGCTATATTGTGCATATAAAGATGCAAGAGAGAGGAATTTTTTACTTTGGGAGGTGGTTGAATGGAAAACAAAAGAGAAGGTGCTCAGAGTATGTTTAGAATGGATTACAGAAGTTGTCCTCAGTCATTATCAGATTAACGAGATTATTTAATGCCTCATCACCACACCTCCTCTTTTAAAAAGGCAAAGACACTTATATGTATATGAGCACTGAAGTAAATAAAATATAAGTTTAGAAAAAGAAATAGAGACGCCGAGACACATATAAAGGCATAAACAAGTTAAGGATTTCAATAAGACAAGTTTGGAAAGTGACCAGCCAAAAACTGGCTTCTTTTATTCAAAGGCATCCAGCATAAAATTTTAGCTACACTTGCACAACTACACTTCATAGTGGTCCTCTCTAGTCCATGCTCTAAAATGCTTAGCACTCAGCAGAAGTGTCTTAGTATAGCAATTTGCTGATTTTATAAGCATGCTTCTTGGGAAGATTCACATCACAACAGCGACAATTTCCTTTTGTTCTGGATTCTGCCGGTGTAGTGAGTTTTCAAAAACACATTTCTCGCCACATCCTATGACCCTAGTCGTTAAAGGTGGACGAATCTCGTGCCTAGGCACCAGGTGCAAGCCTGGCACCTTTGTCATGCCAAGGCACAGTCCTTCAGTAAGGCAGGCGTCTTGCGTTCCTTTTTCAAAGCTCAAAGTGTAATTCGATTAAAAGAAAAATGCAACTTCAAGATAATGCCTCTTTGCAACAAAACCCCGGGGGATTTTTCATTTCCTCAAAAGAAAAAATGCACTTCAAAAAGATCAAAAACAGACCTAGGCTCCAGCAACATGCTCATTGCTCTACTCCCTCACATAGCTCCACTGCAGCTTTGCCTTCACCACCTCTCCGCTAGCCTCCTGGTACTATTAATTTTTTGTTCTCTTCTGTTTTTTTCTTTAATTTTTGCTTCTTTTTTTTTGTCTTATCTCCTTTCTGCTTTTCTTCTGGTCTTCCTATTCTTTTCTTCCCTCATCCTCTTGTTCTTCTTCTTTCTTCTCCTCTTTACCCTTTTCTTCTTTTTCAACTCTAGGATGCCAAAGGGACCAGAAAGATGGTTCTCCTCTTCTCTTCTATTTCTTTTTTCTTCGTTTTCTATATTTCTTGTTGAAATCAATCACACTCCCTCTGTCCCATATTTATGGGTTTAGCTTGACTTGACACGGAAGTTTTAGATGATAGTTGAAAAGAAAGTTTGTGTATCTTATACTATTGCACTTATTAATAGCGGTTGAGAGTTGATGGTGGTGAATCATTAATAAGAAGGTAGATTTTGGAAAAAAGTTCTATTTTAGGAAATGTAATGTTCCAAAAGGAAACTGGAGCAATGAATTGAAGATAGAGGGTAATTTGCAGAACGTTCCGGAAAAATGCCATTGATCTATGAGAAAATATCCTGTAATTAAGTTGATGAAATTCAAGATTTTCTTTGATTAATTTATGAATTGAGTGGAATTCTATAATTAATTATGACGCGCTGAAAATTTTGAAATATGCTTTAAAGTTGCTCAATATAAAGGAAATTTTGTGTAATTAAGTGCTGAACCTAATCAGAGTTAGCCAAAAACTCCTGAAATTAAGTACCAAAATTCATGGGATTCACTATTTTATCTTATATTTATTAATTATTATGAAATTAAGGAATTTGAAAAATACTTTAAATTTGCTCAAATTAAGGAGTTTTTTTTTTAATTAAGTTCTGAACCTAATCAGAATTAGCTGGAAATTGTTATAATTAAGTGCCGAAATCATGGGATTCATCAATTCATATCTTATATTCATTAAATTATTGGCACTGCTGATATATATTGAAAAATATGCATGTTTTTTGCTCCTCAATTCTAAATGTGCAGCTAGGCCCTCCAGGATATTTTTAAACCTTGATTCGCTTTGGGCATTTAACAACCACGCCTAAGAGCCACCTCTCACTCAAAAGGCAAAAGAAGAGAGTGGCTTTATGAGTAACAGTCATGAAAAAACAATTGTCTTATTAGCATGTACAAGGCAAATAGGATTTCAAAATATGGAAAGTAATAACTAACCGTTACTGTCTCAACAGAGTAGTATCCTCGATCAACATAATCCCCCATAAACAAATAATTTGTATCTGGACACTGCCAATTCATGGAAAAACCTTGATGAATATATGATTCCACTGAAGTTGGTGTCTTCATGACCAAGCAGAACCATAAGGTAATACAATAGAACATATTAGCCCACACAACGGCAATTGAGCATATACCTTCCCACCAATCCGGAAAAGCTCTGCAAGATCATGGAACTGCCCATGAATATCACCACATATGGTAACGGGGCTTTTCACAGGCTGCATTAAGGAAACAAATGACCAACTGAGCTTTTCATCTACACTAATGGTACCTAAAAACAGCGAAGAGAAAAAAACGAAGACAATTGGACATAGTCAACACACTATCAATGCCAAGCAGAATTGGTTGTTGGAACTTTAATCAGCAATAATAGTTGCTCAGTTAACTGATGGCAGCCCCCTGGAATAAAAGATAATGTACAGGTAGCAACCAGAATAGCCAAAATTAAGCGAAATAAATCACATAAGGCACATAATGCCAGCAAAGGACCTAAGATGTTCCCAAACAGTAATACAAAAGCAATATGATCTCCAGATTTTCAGAGTCGCAACTTGCAGTAATCATTTCAGCAAACAATAGCAGAAGAGCAACCTTAAAAGGAATACTCCGATTTATTCCGTGTTATTTCACGGAATAGGGGCTTGATAAATTTCAACCAAGTAACTAAGTAGGGTATTGATCTGGTCACTACTCACGTGGAACACAAGAAGAGAACAATAACAAAATTTCTTTATATGGAGAAGAACCAAGATAATTCCAAGCAACCAGCTTCTATCAAAACTCTGCAGTAACAGTAAACATGAAGAAAATAGGTAGACCTGCACGTTGCTCTCGTCCATTAGAATCTCCTTAGCCTTCTCGCATAACACCCGTACCTACAGATGAAGAGAGCATTGCTGATAAGAAACCTCTTCCATAACAACAGAAGATAAAAAAGATGGGAAAAAAATTACTAGCAGCGAAAAGACATTAAAGACCAAGTTTTGCTCAAAAATTAAGCAATATATCCCCAGACCAAAAAAAAAAGCATAAAACGTGGGTTTCACAGAAACCTGAGATTCCCAAGTGCTCATTCAAGATTGTGCTGAAATAAGATTCTCTTACACGGAACCAGGTATCCATCACATTCAACTGGAGCAAAAAAGTATTTCATAGCTGCCAGCTCACTGGTATTTGTGTGGAAAACTAAAGAAACATCAAGTTGAAAAAACTATTCTGTGTTGTAAACAAGTAAACTATAAGAACACACAAAGCTGCTCAATGAAATCGGTTAGAGGATAAATTCTCAATTTGGTAATTGGTTCCGCATATCATTTTCTTAATCTGGCAAGTGATTATGTACTGGGCTGGAATTATATAATAACTACGTAAACGAGGAAGACAGATGAGCATCATAAATTTCACATGAATGCCATTCAGGAAGCGATGAAATTCAAATTTCCTTTTTCAATTGTTGTACTCTTCCTCGGGGGAAAAAAAAACAGAATTAAAAATTTCTATAAATGGAAAACATGCATCATGCCACCATATTCCGTCCCATGTGATTGGGCCTAAATGATGTTATGCCGAACTATTTCACTCATAAATGGTTGAACTTAGCTCTAACATGCTATGCCTACATATGGATATGGGTTGTTTTTAGGGCAGCAATTGAGAGAGTCCTCTAAATATACAATTCTTGTGGAAAGGCAAGCTTCTAGGAGTTTTGATATCCTAGTCTGATAAGGAAAAAGAATACGTGTTATACGAGGTAACTACTTCCCTCTCTACAATATAACTAAGTCTTTTCCTCAGGTATGTTTTTATTACATCTATCACTAGAACTTATTTTGATATCTTAATATTCCCATGAGATCGATTTCTGAGTTGAGCGTCCATGGCTTCCCCTTGGGGAAGCCCAACATCCCTTGTAACACTCTGTTGTGTAGATTGAATATTAGAGGCAAGAACGTGGACTCACATTAGAAATCATGCGGGAAAGGTAAAATTATTTGATGCTAATTTGTGTACGCATCAAATTGGCGCACTCTTGGCACACTTTGTGCCAGATATCTTTTCCATTTTTAGAGTTGTCTTTACTCTCATACTCTGTAATCTATAATCAGGGATGTGATATTGATGTTTTAATTCTTTTATACCTTGGTATTACTATAATCTGTCTTGATCTTATGCTAAAATAAGACAGCATCTGTCTACGAAATACTTTCAGCTCATCTCATTGCAAGTAAATATAATACGATAAGACATTCATATTCTAAATATCTCCTAGCCATCCTTTTTTGGTAGCAATAGGCTTAGACATCTCTAGTCCATCTTTCACCACCAATTGTCGTTTCCGAAACGCTCCTCTCCATGAATATGAGTCAACTTGCTGGAAGAATCTTTAAGGAATTACAAGAAAAATTAATCGAACGCGATTCTCAGATAGATATTTTGTTGAAGAAAGAGGTTGGCTGAAAAGGGGTTGGATCTGCTAACAGACCGAGTCAAAGACTACAAGCCAGTAATGGTAATTCTAGAACTTATATATCTTAATCACCCCTTTTCTCAGTTCTTGTTAAAAGATTATACCATATACTTAATTCACTTGAAGTCGGAGCAGCAAATAGTATCAAGATTTATGCAGAAGTCAAAAGGGTATAAATTGTCTTCCACTCCGACATGTGTATAATCTGTCTTGCACTCCTTGACACAAGTATAATAAAGGAAGAAGTCGAGCTCTTCAATTTGCCCGAACGTTGCGCTCAGTGATCTGAATTACCTTAAGTATAAATTGACAAAGCCGAGCTCGCACTTTGCTTGCCGAGAGCGGATGACATGAATTCTTTGATTGCCTTTGGCCGCTGAGCTCAGACCAATATAGTTGGCTCTATCACTAGTGAGAGATGCGATGCTGAGCTCTTCAACTGCCTCCATGCGATGAGCTCAAACGAATACAATTTGCTTTACATTCTGCTATTCAGGAGTGAAAGAAAATGAGTTTGAGCTCTTCAAATTGCCTTTAGGTCCTGAGCTTGGATCCATATTTATTTACTCGAACTGCTGGTAATGATAACTGCCTAAGCTCGGATCGATATCCATTCCAAGTGTTGATGAGCTCAGATCAACATTTAACTTGTTCACTATGATATCGAGTTCTTCAGTGATAAGGGAAAGGAACTCATCCACTTTGAGTTTCGTACAGAATCAAAGATTCTGAACAGATGTTTTCTTCTCGACCTTATTAATTTGAGCTGAAATCGGAGAAAAGCTTGTTGATTATGAGTATAAATTCATTCTCTTTAGTTACAAGCTAAAGTCCACTTTGATCTCAATGGTTATGAGATGGTCCTCGACTAAGCTCATTGATTACAAGCTAAATTTCCACCAAGCTCCTTGTTCATAACTCGGCTGGAGCTCATTGCTGATCACTTGGATCGAGCTCGATCGGCTGACTACCTAATTAGTTGTGGATATTGGGTTAGAAACAACCTAATTGGTTATGGGTTTCAGCCTAGCTCCTTGCGGTTTAGCATGGATTGAGCTCGGCCTGCTAATGATTCTAAGAGACTGAACTTGGCTCACTGCTAATGATAAGTTACTGATTTTGAGTCGAGCTCCTTTTGAATAATATGGATTGAGCTTGTAGATATAAAGAATGATGCTGGCCGATCACGGGAATTAGCTATGATTGACTGATGGCATTGATTATAAGTAGGATATTGGCCGAGCTCATACCATTTTATTGACAACAATGAGCTTGGATGAATCAAAAATTTGTGTATTTAATGCTTATGACACTGACCGAGCTCATACCATCCTTGTGATCATGGGAATGCATACGCTTTCAATTTATTGTAAAAAAACAAAAATTTCAGAACGTAAACAATTAAAATTTAAAATAAAAAAATTATATAAAAAGACCGAAATAGGTACCAATATTATGAGTTGTTTTTTTAATTTTTAACCATAATTAAAAATAAAAGTAGAAAATATAGTGTTTATCTCAATGAAAATAATATAAGTTTTCCTTAAAATTATACAGTAAAAAGAAAAAACAATCCACTTAAAGTATAATTTGAATAGGTAAGTGAGAAATTGAGTATCAAGTTTTTAAATTTTTAATCTTTTTTAACCTTAACAGTAGGAAAGTATTTTTCCTCATTCTAACTCGTGTGTTATAGCATACGCTTTCAATTTATTGTAAAAAAATAAAATTTTCAGAACGTAAACTTTTAAAATGAAAAAAATCAATTAAAATAAAAAAATATATAAAAATTAACGAAATAGGTACCAACATTCTGAGTCGCTTTTTCAATTCTTAGCATAATTAAAAATAAAAGTAGGAAATATATTGCTTTTCTCAATGATATAAGTTTTTTTTGAAATTATATAGTAAAAAGAAAAAACACTCCACTGATAGATTTGCCAATTACGACCCTGATGAAGACCTGAGTGGCCATGGAATAATGAAAAGAGGCAAAGAAGTTCATTATGAAAGGAGAAGAATTGAGCCAACTGATGATGAGTTCATCCATCCGAGCTAATTGACAATGAGTTTCTCTTATCCTAGCTCATTGATTGTCGAGCAAGAATCTTTTGTTGAACTCAATGATTATAAGCTAGAGCTCAATATGAGTTCATTGATATCAATGAACACTTAGATATCATCGATTATAAATTTTACCGCGTAAAGGTCATTGATTATGAGAACCTCATCTGAAGTCGATTACCCTTCGACCATGATGAGAATAACTCTATTTTTACAACTCACAAAGTGAATTTCAAGAGTGGGGGACTGAATCATGCCACCATATTTCGTCCAAGTGATTGGGCTTAAATGATGTTGGATCGAACTAATTCACGCATGAATGGGTCCATGACATGCTAGGCTTAGATACGGATATCGGCTATTTTAGACAACAATTGGAGAAGTCCTCTAGATATGCAATTCTTCGAAAGGCAAGCTTGTAGGAGATTTGATGTCCTAGTTTGATAACGAAAAGAAATATGTGTTATATAAGCTAACTACTTCCCTCTCTACACTTATTTCCTCCAAAGAGTGAGATACCTTTTTATTACATCCAAATCACTAGAAATTATTTTGATATCTTAATATTCCCCATGACATCGATTTCCGACTTGAGCATCAAGCATCGAGCATCTATCCTAACACTATGCTATTTTGTAGATTGAAGATTAGAGGCGCGGGAAAGGTAAAATTATTTGATGCTAATTTTTGTGTGCATCAATACACAAGACCCAAAAAAATAAAAATCTCCGAAAGGCAAGCTTGTAGGAGATTTGATGTCCTAGTTTGATAACAAAAATAAATATGTGTTATATAAGGTAACTACTTCCCTCTCTACACTTATTTCCTCCAAAGAGCAAGATACCTTTTTATTACATCCACATCAATAGAAATTATTTTGATATCTTATAATCCCCATGACCGATTTCTGACTTGGGCGTCCAGCATCTCTTCTAACACTATGTTATTTTGTAGATTGAAGATTAGAGGAGCGGGAGAGGTAAAATTATTTTATGCTAATTTTTGTAAGCATCAATACACAAGGCCCCAAAAAAAAAAAAATCTCTTCAAACTTTTAATAAGTACAATATAAAAAGCACTTAAGTGAAAAATATGCACAAAAGTTACAACAGCCAATATTTCCCATACAAATTATGTAATTCAGTTACTTCAATTCTCTGATGAAGGTTTAGGACCAATATTAAAACATGGAACCGCGGAAAAAAAGAACTATAATCGGGAGATAAAGAGTAAATATTTCACTAGTATATAGTAATTGATGAGGAAAAAAAATGCGGAAGAACCAAAGAAACAACTCAAAATAACTAAGAAACTAAATTGCCCCAATGGATCTGACATTGAAATCCCTAGATCAAACCCATCACTCAGTATTCAAGAGCCCCTCACAACCTGAACTTCAGATCACTAATCCTTGAATTCAAACAAAAAACAAGCAACATCTCACATCGTAAAGTCGAACAATTTTTCATGAAACCCGAAAAAAGTAAACAAAATTATATAAATTCTACCTCTTGTTCCGACAAGGGTTTGCACTGCATGAGCTGAGCGATTTGCTCATCGAGGTTCCCACTAGCTCCGCCGCCGCTCGACGCCATCGTCGTATCCATCAGATGTGGAAGCGACCCTAGATTTTTGGATTCTCTACTGTGACTGATTCTTCCACGGCGTCGTTTTCGTTTTAGCTTTTTCCTTTCTTGTGTTTGGCTAGACGGGCGACAGGTGGAGAGTGGAGAGTGGAAAGAGTGGTGGTGGGGAAATCAAAGAGTGAAGTAGGTGTGAAATGACTGCAAAATCCTCCCACTTTTCTTATTGGTTTTTACTTTTTTTTTTTCAATTGAAGTTTTAAGTGACTAAGGGTGTAATAATTATTTTTTATATCATTTGGTTTGAAATCAATTGATTTTTATAAGATTGTCTTGGCTAAAACTTCATTTTGGTTTTTTCTTAAATGATTGGTTATTTGTTTAGGAATTTAAAGGTTGTTAAAGTATAAATTATTAAAAATTTCTATAAATAATGATATGCACGATTTTAATTTTTATCGACAAGTGTCGTTATAAATATATTTGCAGTAGACGTTCGTGTATTTTGAGAGGTACATGAAATTGGATGAAATTTCTTTCCCTTTTGAATATTAGAGGAGATATATGCATTTTTCTTCGATTGTACAGTGAAAACGAGAACGTTACTTGAAAATAACTAAAACATAATATTTTTTTTTTATTTTCTTCTCAAAATATATTGATATACTTTTTTTACCTAATTCTCGTTACTTTTCTCTCCTTTTATCTTCCACGACACCAAAATCAAAATCTTACTATTTTAAAGGTTTGTTTTTTATGATTTATTTTTCATCATAAATCTTTTTATCTCTCTCCTCTATTTTTTTTTTCATGTTGAAAGCTTTAAAAAAATTAATTAATTAATTACTAATACACTTTTCTTTAAGGTATCTAACAGATCTTCAAAAAAATATACTTGAAATCAAATTTTAATAATAAATATTATGATAAAATCACAATTCATTTCCTAAACTATAGCCGGCTTTGCACTTTAATACATAACTTTTAAAGTTTATTATTTAATTGACTAAACTTGATACAATGTATTACTTACTCCCATTCTAGTCATCCTTGGTTGACTATTCACCATATCTATCACATAAGCACGTGATAAATTAAAGGGAAAATTATTAAAAAAATCCCTATATTTTAGAGAAATTATAAAAAATTACTCTGTATTAAACCAATAATATAAAAATCTCGCGTATTAATAAAAAATATGCAAAATAAACTCCTATTTTGTCAAATTTAAGGAATGTACTGTACACACACTGTAAATACAAAGGTAATTCCACTTAAGTTGACTGATATGCCTTTACTGTCGACATGCATATAATATTAGGAATTGAAAATATAATATAATATAAAATATTAAAAAATATGTAAAAATATATTAAAAATAAATCTACATACTCTACTGGTTTTCTTTTGAATTATTTTACTAAATAATATTTTTAACTAAATTTTGTATCCATTTAAAAATAAATGAAATACCTAATTTCGGTAATAATATTTAATATTAAAATCTTAGATTGTAAACATTGAAAATAATATATTTTAAATTGTATATTTTTATACCTAATTCAAAGGTAATATTTTTAACTTCAAAATATTTTTTCACTTATATAAATTAAAAATAACAATATATTTATTCTCGCTTAAAAATTAAACATACACTATCTATTCTTAAATTTTCTTCAATAATCAATATTATTAACTATAAAATTCTTCTTCATTTAAAAAGGAAGCATTATATTTTATTTTTATTTATTATGATAAATAAAATTATGTTATGTAAAGTTTTTGTATTTGTAAACAAAATAAAAAAGTCTACATATTATCTCTATTGTATTTTTGTAAACTATTTAAATAATTTATCTTTAATTATAAATTTTTTACACCATTTCTTAAAATAAAAACCAAACTGTAATTATTATTATTTTCATTCTCCACTTCTTATTTTCTATTTTTATAAAAAAAAAATATTATTCGTTCGTCTTCTTCTTCCATCCACCTCCAACTCGCCCCCTCTTTTTATTCTTTCTTCTCCTCCCCCTCTTCCTCCTCCGCCTCATTCTTCTTCTTTTACTTCCACCCACCACCTACTCGATGGTGGCTCAACCCATGATGCCGCGCCTTCTCCTCCTTCTCCCACCACCCACTTGGCGTGACAACTAACCACAACGGTATCTCAATTTTCAACTATGTTTATATAATTATGTATAGTTATATATATATATATATATATAATAAAATATAAAAGTATAATATTCGAAAAGGAAAAACAAAAAATTATGGAGAGAAAAAAATAATAATAGAAGAATAAAAAATTAAGGCCTTTAATTTAATTTCGGATGCGATCCAATGAATAAAATCTTTTTCTATTTTCAGATGATAGATCAAATGGTGTCGATTTCTAATGATATACTAGCATTCATGGAAAAATAAAATGGTGTTAGGACTAACAATAAGAGTAAGTGTGCAGGTTTTGGAATTACATGATAAATTTTTAAGTTATTATTTTAACACACTGATTTTTTTACAACTTTGTTGAATTACGGAGAATTTTATGCATTTATCCCTAAATTTATTTAACAAAATATTCAACTCAATAAAAAATTAGACTCTGACCTCTAAACTTAAATCATATTGTGATATTATGTATGATTGTGTATTATTTAACTATCATTAATTGTATATTATATTACCATTCCTCCGTAAAACCTTCCATCTGTTCATTCTAATGATCACATTATTTAATGTAAGTCATAAATTATAAAAATTTAGAACCTGAAAACGCATTACCTTTTCTATCTTTAAAATTGACTTCTTATTAGTCACTATTATTTCAATCAAGCTAATTTTTATCTTTAAACCTTATTGGGTATGATCATATGATGCAAATGATTTTGCAATTTGAATTTTTAATTCATTTTGACAAAATAATTATTATAATATTGATAATGATGATGTGTTGTAACTAATATAATGATGAATGTTTTTTATTTTATTTTGTATTTTTTTAATGTCAATTAAGTTCATATTTAACCCTCGATTTACTTTAACAACTAAGAAGGTAAAAAGGGGGAATAATATGGCCCAATTGTCTATAGTTATGTCTTTTCTTCTTCAGATTTGTATAATTCTACTAATTAAAATAAAAAAATCCTATCAAAATGTGAAAAATCCCCAAGTTTAGAAAGATCCTTCAACTAGAATCAATAGAAGGTTGCAAATTTTTTTAATGAATAATAAATCCCATAAGATTGTATTTGGATATAAAGATTTGGATTTGAGGCAACAATTTGCGAAAATAATTTTAAATGACTCAATATAAAATAGATTTGAAATCCACTACAATTATTCAAACAATAACTCAAAATATAAGTTCAATAATTTGACATATATTATGTTATGAGATTATTCAAACAAATTCAATGAATTTGTTATTATAAATTTGAAATCATTAACTTCAAAATTAGACATCGCCATGGTTCTGAAACCGTCGATTCCATGGGTTGGGAAATCTCGACCTTTAACCGTAACCGATAAGGCCAGTTATGGTTAGGGTTGTGGAACCGACGGGCTAGTTCTTGTTCCGCGTCCGACCATTGATTTTTTTTTTTTTAATTTTGACTTATATTTTAAAAAATTGCAACTTCTTAATAACTATTAATTCTATGAAATTATAACTTTTAAAAAACAAAAACAAGTGCTTGAAATATAAAACTTAAATTTAAATAAAAAATTTGAACTTAAATTTCAAAAAAATATTGTTAATTTTTGAACTTAGTGGAAAAAAAATTAACTTAAAATTGGAAAAATAATTATTATATAAAATTTAAATTATCAAATATTCTAATTATAATAAACTTAAAAAAAAAACAAAAAAAGATGCTCAACTTGAAGTTTTAAAGTTTAAACTTAAATTTCAATAAAAAATTGCACTTAAATTTTTTAAAAAATATTAGCTCAAATTTAAATTATATAATTAAAAAAAATAAAATAAAAAAGGGTTTGAACTTAAATTTAAATTGTTTGCATATCCTCTTAGGATATAGAGAAATCAAAGCCAACGTAATTCTCTTACCATTTAATAATTCTTACTTTAGAGAGTGACATGCTCAATCACTCCTATCCGGTCCCATATTTGTTCCGTCCGTATTCTCCTCTTGATCTTCCTTCGAAATTCCAATGGGTTGGAACATCCTATTGAAATTTGTTAAGCCTCATACCGTTGGCCTTATAAAATTTAAACCATTGTTTATTAATATATGGATGTATTCATAAATAAGAAAATGCTTGCCTAATAGGTTTAATTTGATTATTTAAAGTTTTTAAACCATCTTATATACATAAATTTAAAATATGACATATATATCTAATATGAAAAAAATTACTACTAATTAATGATTCACATGCAGTTTTAAGATCATCAATATTAGTATTATTAGTTGCAGTATTGTCAAATTATATTGAAAAAAAAAATATTAACTAACTTATATTATTCTAATAATAAAAATATAATTTATGAAATATTTATCACTGTGTGTGAACAATCAAAAACTCTAAATGCAAGTAATATATTCTGAAGTGTTCAAAAATCATCAATCCAATAACATGTAATGTTTATATATGAATGTATTTATCAATGGTCACTCAAAATATTACTATATAAAGAAATTTGATTATTTACATTGTTTAATATTTCTCTTAACTCATTTTCAGTTTTATTATATAATTTTTTTATATGATGTGTTAGTATAGTTCGTGGAACACCTTTAGTCGCCAGATTATATGTTATTTGAATTAACTCGTTAAAAAATAATTTATTTGCAAAACTAAAACCAAGATATTCAACATAAATAAATATAACTAAATTTTCTATACATCTAACATCATTATAATTAAATAAAGAAATATTATTTCCTCCACCCATATCGGAAGATGCGAACGATGACATTTGAGTTTGAGTACGATCGATGCCAAATTCCACTGGATGTTTCTTCTCCCCATTTTTTCTTAAAAATTCATAACCGCATCCAAATTGAAGTTTGTAGGATTGTGAGCAATACTTATACTTTGCTTGCATTTCTCTATATGAAAGTGTCACTTTATCAAAATGTTTGGTAAAAATGGAGGATTTGAGAGATAGAGAAGATTGAGTATGCGCATCACTCATTGTTTATTGAGTAGTAAACAAGTGATCTTGCTTTTCATCACTCAATTCAACTTCATAATCGATATTGAATGTAGGTTGCTCTTTGGTAGCGGACATATTTTCCTTACCTTTATTGCTTGAACCAACCATATTTTTATAAATGATGAAAATTTAAAATATACAATTGAATAATGAATAATTGAAGATGAATGAAATAAAATATAAAAAATGATTTAATGAAACAATTGAAATATTATATAATATAGAATTGAAAAATGAATAATTGAGAGTAGAGAATTAGAAAATTGATAGTTGAGAATTAGACAACTGAGAGTTGAAAATATAGAAGTGTGAAAAAAATGAAGAGGGATAGGGGTTTTCATAAGAAAAAAATACCAAAAAAATGGGTGGAAGGGTGTTTAACCGTTGCCAACGGTCAAATCCGTAGCCGTTGGCAATAGATTTTTCATTTTTTTTTTATTTCTGAAATTGTTGGGCCAACCTTGACCCAATGGTTCTAAGGGTCAGAATCAACGGTTCACGGGTTTGGAGGTACTGAACCCAGTAACCAAAGGCCGGGGTCCAAATCGAACCCCAACCCGTGGTCAAATCTACTAAAAGTACTCAATAGTGGACGAATGGAGTAACATTTGTGCCTAAATACCTTCAATAATTTAATTTTTCCAAAAAATAATTATTTATATTTGTGAAAATAGAAAAGGGCATGACATTTACCCCTCTTTTGACTAATTTAACACATTACTTATCAAAAGTAAATTTTAAACACTCTTCCCTCAACTTCATTTATTATATTACTTTGCCCCTTAGTATCATTTTTAGATAAGTATTTTATCGAAATGCTCTACGTCAGCACATCATCAACCTCCACCATGCATTTTTTTTTCATCATTCCACCCAAAAGTAAAGAAAAATGAACGTAATATTTTTTTTATTATTGTCAATAGTAAAAATATAACAAATGGTGATACGTTTGTTATAAATAATGGTGGTTTTTTGACTAATGGTATTGTTATTGATATTATTTATAGTTAAAATTTAACTATTTTTCATGTTTTCACCTTTGATAATAATAAAAATATATTTCAATTTATTTTTTTATGTTGTGTGGAAAGATATGGAAAAAATGCGCGAAAATGGTGGACAAATAATATTTTAATGAAAATTTAATATAATATTGATATTAAGGGGGTAAAGTGCTATGATAAATATAAATTGAGGAGAACAAAATACTTAAAATTTACTTTTTGGGATAAAGTGCTAAACTAATTATAATTTTTTGGAATAAAGTATTTAAATTATTTTTAAACAATAATATACCAAAATAATTAAATTTGAAGGAGTTGAGTGTCATTTATCCAATCTAAAAATAGAATATATCCACTCGTTATTGGCATTAATTCACCAAATTTTTGATATTTCAAATATACCCCTAAAAAATTGATAAAATCTTAAAACAACAAAGATGAGGCGTACTTAGGTGATAATAACACATTAGCCAAAAATTCCAGACGAAATGTTTGTTTTCATTTTCTCAAATTATTTTTATTCTCATTTCATTCTTCTTCAATACATTTTCATCATAATACATTATACTTTTTAATATATTTCTTAAATATCTAAAATAAATCCAAACATTACCCGAATTTCTCAATATTTGTTCATGAAAGTGAACAAAGACTAAAAAATATATAACTATCTTGTATTTTATGCACCGAAGAATAATACAAATTTTATAGATGCTTTAAGAGAAAAAAGACAAAAAAAAAAGCAAATAAAACGTACGGAGCCCCTCAAAATATTCGTCCCATCGCTTATTAAGCAGAGACGCAAACATCAAACACTATAAATACATGGAGTGAAAAAACGGAGAGAGAAAAACTATAGACCTCTTTAGAGAGAGAAAGCAGAATATCAACAGCAACGCACAAGATATTTACGCACTGCGCCTCCGATCGCACATCCTCTGCCCAAAATTAGGGTTTCTTTCTCCTCTACCTTCCATTATATTGTATGTTCCTCTTCACTCCAACACACACACACACTCTCTCTCTCTCTGAATCTATGTATGTATCCATGTGTACCCTATTGCAATATCGAAGTAATTCGATGAACGGCTGGTTGTTTTTTAAGAAATAAATTCATGTTGCATTTTCTTTTGGTGTGATTATTGCTGCATTTACGTGGGCTTTTTTTTTTGTTAATTTATGTCGATGTGTGCGTGTGGGCGGATTTATGGATAAGGTTTGCTTTAGAATTGGATTTTTATGTTTATGTGGTAATGGTTTTACTTGTCTTCTAGCACGGGGAATGTTTTTATCAGGATTTTATTGTGAGGCTCGTCAGAAATGTATGATTGGGTGTCTTTTTTTAAGGTTTGATGGTGACGACAATTTTGGGATTTTTGTTGGATATGCAGTGTTGAAAAGTTTCTGTGCCTGGACAGAAGTCGTGGCTTTGAAGGTATTTTTCATCAAGTGGGATTGTGGGACTTTTGATAAGAGAGAAGAATTGTTGGATTTTGCATTCTTTTGAGTATGCCAACTTCTTGGTCTGATTCAGTTGAGAAGGCTCCTACCGGTGATGGTATGGGGGAAACTTCTCGTGCGTCTCGAACAACTTATGTTCCACCGCATCTTAGGAATAGGCCTCCCTCAGCAGACCCGCCCTCAGCTCCAGTTTCCCATGCTGGTACCGCATTGGGAAATGACCCCCATGGACATGGTGGTCCGGCTGTGGGTGGGATTCATTCTGTTGGTCCTAGGAAAGATAGAAGTGGAGGTGGTGGCAGCCACGGTGGTGGCAGTGGTTGGAATAACAGAAGCGGTGGTTGGGATCGTGGGAGGGAAAGAGAGGCTAATCCTTTTCAAGATGATGTAGATACAGAACCAGCATTTGGGGAACAGGAAAATTCAGGGATCAATTTTGATGCTTACGAGGATATCCGGTGGAGACAAGTGGGAAGAATGTTCCCCCTCCTGTGAATACATTTGCAGATATTGATTTAGGTGAAGCTTTAAATCTAAATATTAAGAGGTGCAAGTATGTCAAGCCTACACCTGTGCAGCGGCATGCCATACCAATATCTCTCACTGGGCGGGATTTGATGGCTTGCGCCCAGACTGGTTCTGGAAAGACAGCAGCATTTTGTTTCCCAATAATTAGTGGAATCATGAAAAGCAGCCAATCTGGTCCAAGACCACTGCGTGTGCCGCGGATGGCTTTCCCACTTGCTCTCATTCTTTCCCCAACTAGGGAGCTTTCAATCCAAGTGAGTTTGTATGAAGCTATTTTGATGTATTCTTTGCATTTTTGCTTAAATATGTCCTACTTTAAATCCAACACCGGGTCTTGCCATACAGATTCACGAAGAAGCTAGGAAATTTGCGTATCAAACTGGTGTCAGGGTGGTTGTAGCTTATGGTGGTGCACCAATCAATCTACAGGTCTCACTCTTTTATTTCTGGGTTGTTGTTTCGGTTGCAATTATTCCTGAACACAATCCCACTTCTTTAAATTAGTCTGATCTTGAAGCCTTGTCCCTACCTGATATATATATATATATATATATATGTTTTTCGATTTTTGAATTAATAACTTGAAACTGAAGCGTGCCTCTTCTCTGATTTTAGAAATTTTGTAGAAATATTGCATAAGTTTAACCATCCGAATGGGATATTTTAATGGGGATTATTTGAGTATTTTCTGCATTTCTAATTATTTTTTTCATGCATGTTGCATTTCATAGTATTAGCCGTTTTATGAGTTCAAGTTTAAATTCGAGAATAGACTTGAATTTTGCAAACAGACTATCTTTATATGTATAATTTCCTCCTTTTAATTTTTTGAATTTGGTTTGGTTGTATTGTGCAGTATACCTGGAGCTTTTCTTGATGATAGTTTTTTGAGTCTATAGGTAAATATATCACAATAAGGTTGTTGATAAGATATGCGGCATAAGATTAATTTTTAGTTTCTTTAGTAATTAAGTAATTAAAACTCATTTTTTATGATGTAAAAAATCTAGAATGTGCAGTGTGTGTTTTGAGGATAAGTTGCTTGGTCAGAGTATCAATCAAAGAATAAATGATTTTGCCTTCTTTCAGATTTTGTGTTGCTATGCCTTGATCAAACTGTATCCTCATTTGAGAGTCCCCCCTTGCTATTTTATGACTTTAGATTGCCAAACTTTTACCATGAGATGGAACCATGATGCACTAGTGGTATCTGTTTCAAATGTTATTTTATTTTCTAAAGGTGCCAGAACCTGAATTACTGCTTCATTTCTTATATAATCTGTTGAATTTCAGCTGTTCCTACCATTGTTCCATATTAGACTACTATCTTTTCTTGTTCAAGATTTTCGGCTGTATTTTATGATTGATGATTTCTGGACAGCTTCGAGATCTTGAAAGAGGCGTGGACATACTTGTTGCAACTCCTGGACGGTTAGTGGATTTGTTGGAAAGAGCAAGAGTCTCATTGCAAATGATTAGGTATTTAGCCCTGGATGAGGCAGATAGAATGTTAGACATGGGTTTTGAACCTCAAATACGGAGAATTGTGCAAGAGATGGACATGCCTCCGCCTGGTGTACGACAAACATTGCTATTTAGCGCCACATTTCCGAAGGAGATTCAGGTCTGTTTTCTGTTTCCATAGGCATCACTTCAATATACTCAAATACAGTTGGCCTCAGCATAATGACTAGGTTCCATGGGAACTAACAATATTTTTTCATAGAAAGTGTGAGTAGACCTCAATGTTTTATATTAGGACACTAACACCTGTCATTGAGGCATTTTTTCCCCATAAGCGAAATTAGAGCTGAATGGTGTTATATGCAGTTGACTTTCTAATAAACAATTATATTGGGAGGCAAAGATGTTTTAATTACCAGAGCTATTATATACCAAGTTTACTTGCTTTTTGGTGGAGAGAAACCTCTGTTTCTGATTGCATCATAAATTTGAAAATGCTAATTTTTTTCCCAATAAGAGAACACACTCATTTTATCTTTACAAGTATCAGTCCTAAATAGATTATCTTAGTTGACAATTTTTATGATGTATAAACAAACAAATACATGTGAAATCTGAGCTATGCATTATAAAAAATTTAAAATATTCTTTGAACTTTTTTAGACCATGCCTTTGTTTGTTTGACCCTAAAATCCCTTACATTTGCTAGTGTGGAAGGAGAGGAGTTATAGATTGTTTGAAGGAAAGGAAAAACAAAGCGTACTTTGAAGAAAGAGTGTTTGTATTCTCTCTCTTTTAGGACTAAGGAGATAGTTACATTTCTTAGATGATGTGCACAAATGTATAGATAGCTAATATTTTTTGGTATATAATGTGAGACAGCCCCGTGAAGCCCATCAAATGAAGTGTTTCTCCAGAAATGAATAAATAAAGGAATAAATCCTTGCATGTTGCATTACCAAAAAAGAAAACATACTTCTTGACACATCTTTTTTGGAATGAAAACGTAAATCTGTGTGATTTGATTATCTAGTTGGTGACCCTAACCATGTGAAGTAAGATCCATGATAGGAAAAAAGGAAGAAGTTGCGAGTCGATGTGAGTTCCCATAATAAGAGAGAAGAATAGGCCTATATATGGTACTCTTTCCTTAATAACTGGTGAAATATAAGGGAGTGCTCATTTAACAGTTTAGAGAATTAAATCAAATTGCTTGAATCATGTAAAACAATTCATGATGCTTACAAGTTTGCTTTACTTTTTAGTCAATACTGCTATTTGTTTAACTTAAAATTGACACAGAATTTTCAAAATATTTTCTCAAGATGACTTTATCCTGAAATACAAGTGGCCAGATAATTCATTTTCATGTTTGTTTCTATTATTAGATTTGTGATATTCTGCAAATTTTTCTTGACATGCAGAGTCTGGCTGCAGATTTTCTGTCAAATTACGTGTTTCTGGCTGTTGGAAGAGTTGGTTCTAGCACCGACTTGATTGTCCAAAGGGTTGAATATGTGCTTGAGACTGACAAAAGAAGTCATCTGATGGACCTCCTTCATGCTCAGAGAGCGAATGGTGTTCAGACCAAGGTAAGACGTTTGACCTGAATATTGTGTGAGTTTAGGAGCTTTCCATGTAGAGCTGATGCTGCCCGTTTACCAGCTGATCAATTTTGCTTTCATTTGGCCTGATTTTGTTTTTTATATATGCATATAACTGTGAAATGAGTGCTGAAAGAGGATTCAGATAGCCACGCCAAATAAATGTCAATTAAAGCTTTTGAAGTTAGTTTAGTTGTATAAATATATGTAAAAGTTGAATGAAAGCTCTGAAGAACCTGCCATATTGTGTTTGATTTCCAGGATATATATCTGGAAGCAGTATTCTTAACTTTATGCATTTTCATTTAGAACAAGAGAACATTAAAGATTTTTGCAGTAGAACAAACAGTAGCTTTTCATCTTCTCCTAATTGAATTTGGAAAATGTTTGCAAAGTAGCCTTTAGAAGTTAAATTATGTCTTATCTTTTCAACTTGAAATATTTGTAGATTGCTATTCTATGTAAAAGCTATTTTGTGGTCTTGGTGGTAGAAGAAGACATGCCCTGTTCTTTTCGAATTTGTTAGTTACAGTTTTTTAATTTATTTGTTTTTATCTCTTTATAATGTATCCTCGTAGAAGTAATTTGTAATGCCATTTAGATTTTTCCATTTAGTTTACTAGTCTGGGTTTTTGTGGTTTGATTTGCAGCAAGCCCTTACACTGGTTTTTGTTGAGACAAAGAAGGGAGCCGATTCGCTTGAACACTGGCTTTGCATTAATGGCTTCCCTGCCACTTCCATTCATGGTGACAGAACACAACAGGTTTGTTTAACTTGTAGATATTCAGCTAGGACTGGGGCCTGTGTATTGATGTTTGGATGTTGAAATTTGGCTTTTACCTGCATATGTCTGTCTCTCATCTCATAACAAAATCGGAATTTGACTGGATTGTTAAATTGTGGGGCGCTAGTTAACCTTCTGCCTTGTCTCTCAGCTTCCCAAGAATTAGCATACCTATGCTTGTTTTACTGTTTCATTTGGGGTTGATCATTGTAACTTTTAATCTCCCTTTTCTTTCCTTCTGCTTTCTTCAACTTTTAATGGTGTTTAATAAGTTAATGCTAGTGGATCTGTTGCTTTTAATCATATGCTTCATTTTAATATCCCTATCTTACATAATATCATTAGTTTCTGAATAGCATAAGATCCTGTAATATTTATATCAACGTATGCATGAGCATAGATGTATCTTGAACTGATGACGTGGAATCAAAGTAAATTTGATTAGAAAGACTTTATTTTGGCATCTGAATGTTTCTTCTTGAAGATTCCACCCTATGATGTGTTTCTTTCTTTGATAGAGCCCTACTATAATTTCCCTAAATTATTCAACTATTTTATGAGTATGCTTAAACTTTGGGATATTTGCCAATATAGCAAATAAAAAGCTCTATAAAAGGGTTCTTCTCTTTAGAGGTTCTTTAGAAAGTTTGCTGAACAGCACTGATAAACAATCAAAGAACTCCTTTACAACTAGGTAAAATCACATTAAGATCAATGTTGGAAGTGTAGGACACAGGTTGCCAGTGTTAAAATGTGAGGCCACCATCTGGTCTATCAAATAGAGGTGTCACCATAGAAGTGCTTCTTCATGATTATTATCTTATCATATGGTATTTTCATGGGGTCTGAGCTAGAACCTAACTATGAGGTAAGTCAGAGACTGAAGAAAGGAAAGATCTCATGAGAACAACCAACATCTCCCCCCCCCCCCCCCCCATTTTACCTTTAAACTTGTCCCAGACTACGAAATTAAACCTATCTCACCCCATTATTCTGACTTCGGAGTTTTTAATTGAAGCTTTATGGATTTTCTATGTTGTGCTTCATTTCATACTGCAAATTTATTTTTTTTCCCTTTGGCTGCAGGAGCGAGAATATGCTTTGAGATCTTTCAAAAGTGGCAAAACTCCAATTCTGGTTGCAACTGATGTGGCAGCACGTGGCCTTGACATCCCCCATGTGGCACATGTCGTCAACTTTGATCTTCCTAATGATATTGATGATTATGTCCACCGCATTGGACGCACTGGGCGTGCAGGTAAAACAGGGCTGGCAACTGCATTTTTTAATGAGAATAATTCCTCATTGGCAAGGCCATTGGCTGATTTGATGCAAGAATCAAATCAAGAGGTTCCTGCTTGGCTGTCCCGCTTCGCAGCTAGATCTTCCTTTGGGAGGAGCCGTCGTGGGGGAGGTTCTGGAGGAAGATTTGGTGGTCGTGATTTTCGAAGAGACCCCTCTTTCAATAGAGGTGGAATGGACTTCTATGGTGGCGGCAACGTCAACAGTGGATATAGCGCGCCTGGTGGATATGGTGGAGGTTATGGTCCTACTGTGACTAGTGCATGGGACTAACAACTTATATTTTCCCCACTTGGCAATTGCAAATATATTTGAATATATGTCAGCAAAACATCTCACTTTAGTCGTAATCACTTGTTTAGTCATGAAATTCTTCAGCTTTACTAGGGGAAGTCCTTTTGCTCTATCTAAGGTGGGGGTAGCTGCGGTATGGCTATTGATAATCTGGGATGTGGTAATGTTGGCAAGCGGTGTAAGTTGGGATTTACACTATGCTCTACTTCTCATGTTTCTTTCTGCCTAATAATTTTCTGCCTAATACGTTAGTGTCGATGGATTGTACAGTTACATGGGTGGGTAGAAATCCTGTTGGTGCCAGCATTCTAGTTGTACATCTCACAGGCTTTTATTCTTTTAAACCTTTTGGGCTGTAAATATCTTCTGCAGATCCCCTTCAGCCAACGCATGAAAAAGTGTTTAAACTTTAAACTTTTGAGGCTGTTGTATTATCCTAGTACTAATATTTAGGTTTCCTGAGCAAAGTACAAGTACGTAGTTTTCTTTACTTTATCTGTGTGGCTTTATTTTGAGGTGGAGTGAAAGACGAGAGATTTGTTTTAGCCTTGGGTGAATGGAGCCAAATGGTGTAATGTAAATATGCCCTTGACTACTGTTGGAGTTTTCACTTAGATTAAATTGGTACATCCATTTCATTTTACATTTATAAATGCCGGATTCCATTGGCCTTTATTATTCTCAGTTTTGTGATGTCAAAATGAGAATTTTCATGATGCCAAGTTGAGATGCGAATATAATGATGTCATAAACGAAACAATATTATCAACAACTCCGGTACTTTAGCTGGCAACATGTTTAAGTGGGTATTATTTAATTGAGTTTAAAAGTCGTTAGATATGTATATACGATGATGTCATAAATTGAAATGTTAGTATTATCATATATAATTTTACAATTTCCAACCTGAGGTGGTATTTTAGTGGGTAACATTTTTCATGAATATGTGAAGTGGATATTTGTGTTGTGTTGTAAACTTTGAGACGAAATTAATGTTTAGTGTGTATTTAATACGTGTGTTTATTTGGCCAAATTCAATTGAAATTTTTATTGGTTATAATCATTTTTCTTTTTTTTTTTTGGTTTTTTCGGTTAGCTGAATTATTATAAAAAAATTAAGAAATAAAAAAACAGATAAAAAACTGAATAATAAAATCATAAATGTATTTTTAATTTTTAATTTTTTAGTTTGGGTGAGTAAAAAAATATAAAAAAGTATAAAAATAAACAATAAGTACAAAAATATTAAATATACAAATATACAAAAATTATGATTTCATTTTTGGTTTGATTTGATTTAACGAAAAATCGAAATTGAATTGAAAATATAAAAAATTTGAAAACCAAAAAATTTACATTAAATCGAAATTATTGATTTAAAATTATGTAGAAATTCGGGTTAATGGAATTGTGAGCAACCCTTAATATTTATTTATTAGGATAAGATGAGTAAATTAATATTGGAGTGTATTTATTACGGTCTTATGAAACTGAATGAGTTTCTTTTTCGTATATTTCAAACTTAAATAAATTTGGACAGTATGTAATTTAGGTTAAGAGAGTTTGTGAGTTTTATATGAAGTTGATGTCATCTCTTAAATCAGCTAAAAATAAAGCTTCATAGTACCATTATTGCTTAGTACATTATAATTTTTCAAAGTCTAATGGGAGGAGGGTTAGTACCTAATTGGCCCCACAATATGACTTGAAAATGAGCAACATATTTCAACACAACTTTAAGGCTATGTTAGGTTCATATTTGAAAATGTGTTTTTGGAAATATTTTGTGAAAATGTGGAAATAATTTTTTCTCATTTTTTTTTATTTTGTAAAAGGAAAATGCACTTGAACATGAGTTATAAAATTTAATCAAACAAATTAATATGATTTTATATATATTTTTTAGAAAATATGTTTGATTTAGGTATTTTCAAAATTTGTTTATAAATAAATATTTTCTGAAAATGAGGTGTGAACCTAGAAAATGTGCATTGTTACAATTTTAGAGAATGAACAAACAATCCATATTTTTGGCATTTTTAAGGGGTTGAAGGAAAAAAAAAGCAAAATTCTCAATTCAAAGTAATGTGATTGGGAAAAATAATCACATTAAGTAAAACCAAAGGGGATTACAAAAAATTTTCTCCTCAATTTTGGATTAAAAAAACGTGGAAAATTTCATAATTTTCATTTGGGCACTACCTAAATAATTTATAAAATAAAATATTAATATCATCATATATAATTCAACTGCTTACAACCTGATTTAAATAACAGAGTCGAACTAGTATCATGTGCCTTCCCAATTAAGCATTGACATTACTCTCTAAATCTCCCAATGAATTTGTCAACACCTAACTAGCATACAATTTAATAACAACAATATTTGGAAATAAAACACAAAAATAATTAGGTGACATGTATTGAAGTTGACTTAGTGCTCCATAGTTGCATGAATTGCACTATATGGTTACACACACACACACACACACACACACACACACACATATATATATATATATATATATATATATATGTATGCACACACACACACACACAAACCCATCTTAAAAGTGAAGTGAAAGAGAGAAAAGAGACAAATAGAACACTCTGTAAAGTATAAGCCAAAACATCAAATATTGGAGTAGTTAAACTTACTACTGATGTATGTTTGAATGAGTAACACTTATATATATATATATATATATACTTCTATACAATTTAGAATAGTTTGGAGCAGGAATGAAGTCGAAAATTCAGATTAGGGGCGAGAATGACTTTTTTCCTCAATAATAATTAAAAAAGAGATATTTTTAATTTTTAAGGGACAAAATTTTATAATTTAATAATTATACATATGAAATTCACTATTTTAAAAACTTTATGAATTTGAGGGAGGCTGCTCCTATCAACCCCTGACTCCAGAACGACTATTCATTATTTTAAAAATACACAATAATTTCATTTAAAAATTTATTGCTTTTTTTCTTTTCTTACTTATCATAAGTGATACAGACAATTTATAGACCATAACATTTTAATATTTTTTAATTAAATAAAGTTATTGTAAAGTAAAAACTTTGACCCTCCAAAAGCTGCCAAAAGGGTAAGTGCATTTCTGGTTACTGGTCACTATATTTGAACCATAATAAATCTTTAAACTCAACTCTCTCCAAACAGCTTTATTATTACGCAATATTTTTTTTTAAATTATTACATTTTTTAGAGAAAAAAATAATAACAATGGTCCACATAAAAATCTTTAAAATTATTTCTACAATTAGCTAAATATTAGAAAAGTTAATTAAACGCTAAAGTTTCTGGAAGCATAGTGCATGAGAGAACCCACTGAAAAAATAAATCATAATTACATTTTGATGACCCTAATGAACTTAACTTCATTGATTTTTAATCATAATAATAAATTAAATGTCACAAATTAATTATGTGGCCGGCATAATTAAGTGATGTTAATTGGTCCCCTGTCCCACCTTAATGTGCTAGGAAAAGGCTTTTCCATGGACAATTAAGTTACTAGCTGTTTGATTTGACCAATCTAATTATATTTTATGGAAAAAACAAAACAAAACAATGATTTTGTGAAAATTGACATAATTATTATTTTTTCTACATCATTCAAAAAAAAAAGGAAAATAAATGATTGGACTTTATTTGGGACAAGAAAAGAAAGAAATAGAATATTCACATAAATAATCTTTTTTTAACATCATTTCTAAGAAAAAAGGAATTAGATAATTGAACTTTTTGGGGGCAATAAATAAATGAAATGGATATTATATATATATATTACCCCTTTTCCTTTTCTTTCTTTAACTTTTAGTGGATAAACTGTAACCATGCTCAACAAACTGGAAAGGATTGTTGCTATGAAAACTTTGATTTCATTAGTAGGAGACCCTTCTTTTTGGTGCATTTAGGTGGAGACATTTCATGGAGGAAGAGGGCTAGTCTCTATCAAATTAATTATGTTGCCTTTAAAATGGGGTTTAGCCGATTAGGTTTCTAACCGATTGGATTTGATGTTTTATTTCGTTTTTCACTTAGTAAATATTCGCCAAATATATACAATTCACGTTAAAATTATATTAACATGTATTTATAATTTAAAATACGAGATGGAATACTAAATTAAAATAAAAAATTTGAATTAAGTTTGTAAACACCCAAATGGTTGTTAGATATACTAGAGAATAAATTCTCCTTTATTTCATTCTCATTTAATTGTAAGGTTCAAATGTTTTCACTTCTTTTATGGGCAAGCAAGACCCTATATGTAAAAATCTCAAGTCACAATTACTTGGACAAGAATTTATATTGTTACGTTGAAAAACACGCATAAGTATAGTCCACGTTAAGTCAAGTCTACTTACAGAAACTCATTTTTTGATGTATGAAAAATTGCACTCATTAAAAAGGGTATTTCTATAATTGTACTGAATTTCAAGGGTACAAATGTAATTCAATTTTACTAAACATACTATTAGGCAACTTCTGAGTTTTAAATTTCCTAAAACATGTTCACATTCTAATTAGCATTCTTGAAAGTAAAAATAAAAAAATAAAAAAATAAAAAAGATATAGTAGTAGGCAAAATGATGGTATAAAAATTGAACTAGACAAGATTGGACCAATACCAACCACACCTAGCCTCCCTTTATTTAGATACCTTCCTGTCTATTATATCAAAATTGGTGGCAACATAGTCAGAATTGTTTTTTTTTTTTTAAATAAGTTATTTATAATTATTTTAGTTGGATATTATGTCAAACATACTAATTGACTTAGCAATGATTTGACACATCATATGGCTAAATGGGCAGTTTCAAATAATTGGGAAGGTTCTATTCCTCTTGTATATATATTTTTCTTTTTTTAAAAAAATAAATAAATCAATTATATAATTTATTATATTAGAAGTACCAATCATTAAAAACTAATTAGTAATCAATAATCATTAATCTTTAACAATCACCAAGAATTGATTATTAATTAATCAAATATTTTTAGTACATATAAATACTTACGTGAATGTGACTCAAATCAAATATTTTTCAATTGTAGAGTTTTGAAAGTTCAATTACCAAAAATAAAAAAATAAAAAAAATAGTTAGGTTGTAAACTTGCATCTACATACTAGTATACTACAAATACACTACCCCCATTTCCACCTCCCTTTCTCTCTCACACACACATTAGCTTGACACCTTAATTAATGCATAGACTGAAAAATCTCTGAACAGCTTTCTTGTCTGCAGCCAGACATGAAATCAATTTTTTATTTTTTATTTGTTGAGATTACATTAGACACAATGTCTTAAGTGGTAATATAATGTGTTAATTATGAAATATGGTAACTATATCCAAGTTAGTTGACATTATAGACACTGGGTCCAGCTGTAATCTTCAGTTAGCTTTTCCAAGCCTACTCAGTCAGACAAAAAAAACCGGAGTGTTTGTGTATGTATATGTCACAGCGTGTGTATTTGTGGCGTATAGAGACAGAAAGCTAAGCAAATATATGCCTGCCCTTCACGTTTTGAAGTAGCTATACTCCTAACTACCAAGCATAAATTTTGCTGTTTGTTTTCTTGTTTGCATTTGCAGAGCTAGATAAAGGGACCCCAAAAGAGGCTCTTTTTTGGGGGCTTGGTGATTTTTTTTTTGGTTATGTTTCGTTTTCAAGATTTATAATTTGTTCTCACCAGCTACAGAGTCATTCAGATTTCAATATTTTAGCTTTCAGAGTTCTTGATCTCAGTTTGTGAGGAAAAAGGTGCTGTTATATGTATATGAAACTTCAATTTGGATATTTATGGAGCAAACTATTGAGAGGTCTCCAAACGCACACAGGGGTTACAGAGTTCAAGCTCCACTGGTGAGTCCAACATGATCTTTCACCTTTTCTACTGTTAATTTATAGAATTCATTTGTTTCTGAAGATGCCCAGATGAAATTCTTGGTAAATGTGCTATCCATGTGCAAGATTTCTTGGTATTTTGAGGAGCATGAGTTGTGGGTCTTTGTTTTTGAATTTTGTATTATTGTTGGTTCTGATTAAATGATTTTTGAAGATACCCAGCTGAAATTATGTATCAAGGTGCTATCTTAATAATTCTTGGATTTGAACGCTGATTGTCTTTGTCTTTGCAACTTTGTTTATCGAGATGCACCATTTATAAATGGTCTAGTTCTTCAGAAATGGCTTCTCTTTTGTAAATTTTTGTATAAAAGATAGAGGTACATATTTCATTCATCATGGTTGATAATGGTTTCTTCTTTGGTTTAACTGTGATTTTTCTTGAAAATTTCATGGTTTGGCAATTGTTTTACATTAGTTCTAAGCATAAGCTCTCCCTGGGTTGGCAATTGTTTTACATTAGTTCTAAACTATAAGTTCTCCCTGGGTTGGAGATAGATGGAGGTTAAAGTTGTTTTAAGTCAACATAACTGGGGAAGTGGGAATGTGATCGAACAATTAGATGAGGGTTTCCCTTTTTTACAGGGCGAATTTTAAAAATCTCAAAGAGCTTGAATGGATGAATGAGATTGATTTGCTAATGCTTATTTCTTCCCGCGTTTATGGTAGTTTAATCTGGATATATTATTGGTGTGCGAATGATCTCTGTGTAAGTATTAACTATTGATTGTTATGTCTGTTGATCTTTCTTAAATACTTCAATGCACCTCATTTTAAAACTCCTGGCATGTTCAAATCATTATCCAGGTTCCTCTTCCCTTATTGCCTCGTCTGGTTTGTACTTCTTCTTTTTGTTCTTTCGGTAAGAATGCGGAATTAATTTCTGAAAGATAAAAGGATGCATTTCCTTATGTAAGAGTATATAAATTTCTATTCATGTACCTCTATCAGTAGAATGGTAAAAAGTCCCAGCCTAGATTCTGTAGTTGGACATCGGAAACTGTTAACCCATATTCTGTAGGGAAGTGGTGTCGATCCCTGATTCCTTTAGGATGGGACTACATTATTGAATCATGAGAAAGGAAGAAGAGAATAGGAAGAAGTTATATAAAGTTGGTCGGTATGACTAGATGTTACACTTGTTAGGTGAGCTTACAATTGTTCCTTGCATACAACTCAATGGTTAAAGTTATAGATGTATGTGGTGTGGCAGATCTCTGGTTCAGAAGGGAGCTCGTTTTGCTATTTGCCTGAATTGAATCAAATCAGGGCACATGTAATATGCTGCTACAGTATTGTATTGGAGTTAGGACTTTAAGAGAGATGCACTGCAACGTGAAGGCATCACGAAAGAAGATTTGGTAATGTGGAGAGGAAGAATATAAAAGACATTTTTTTGTCAAGATATGCGTAAGCATAAACGACATCCCTGTTAAATTTTTGTAGTAATTCATTTGTCAATACAAACCGCTTGTGCATACACTCTAATTATAACTCTTAAAATTTATTGCTAATTGGCAGAGCAGTCAAGGCTCTCATAAATACTTAACATTGTCCTCTTCAGAACAATTTCAAATGCAATGTGCAACCAAAGATGGCATACAGTTAACTGTTGTCCTTGAAAGGGACTATTAATGTTGTAAATTATGGCTTTATGCTTGACCAAATTTATCTAGGGATGGATGGCTGGAAGATGTGAATCACATCCCACATTCAAATTATATTAAGCTGTAGAAAATCAGCCAGATTATAATAAAATAAAAATGTTCAAGGAAGAAAAAGTTTCTGCTTTTCTTCTCACCTGTAATAAATTATAGGCATTTGGAGTAAATTCAGCTTCCTCTATCACTTCCCATATTCAAATGATCTTAAAGCTGAAGAAAATCAGCCGGATTATAATAAAATAAAAATGTTCAAGTAAGAAAAAGTTTCTGCCTTTCTTCTCACCTCTAATAAATTATAGGCATCTTGAGTAAATTCGGCTTTCTCTCTGTCTTATCCATTGGGTCCAACCCATCCCTGTTGGTATGAAAGCATAAAAAGCTTGCTAATGGACTCAGCTGTGGATTGCGTAACGTTCGTGTAAGCTGTCAATTCTAGGACAAGGGCCTTGATTTTGGGCCAAAACGCATAACATAAGTATGTTAGGAATGCCGTAAATATATTCGAAGTAATATTATTGTTATATAACACAAGTAAAAGAATGAATTGAGGGCAGAACATTGTTCCTTTCTTATTCAAGTGCAGTGAACGATATAATTCTTGGGACTTGTATCATGTGTCAGAGGAGTTGTGGCATTTCTGAAGGGTCAGGCACATATCCTGTGCCATTTTGGACATAGGTATAGCATTGGTGAACAGATATTCAGTATATAATGCAGATGAAAATGTTAAAGTAATGCAAATTAATGAACCATAAAAGTTGCTATTAGCTTACCATATTTTTTGCCACAAACATCACTGTTATACCACTTTGTATGTATCATGCTTACATTTCATAACCAGTAAAATTTTGCAGGTTGATTCTGTATCATGCTATTGCAAGGTTGATTCAGGGTTGAAAACAGTTGTTGGGGCAAGAAAATTTGTTCCAGGATCTAAAATTTGTATCCAACCTGATATAGATCCTCAAGCACACAAGGCAAAAAGTTCCCGTAGAGAGAGGACCAGGGTGCAGCCACCGCTTCTACCCGGACTTCCTGACGATCTTGCAATTGCTTGTCTAATCCGTGTCCCTCGTGTTGAACATAATAAGCTACGTTTAGTTTGCAAGAGATGGTTAAAGCTCCTGGCTGGAAATTTTTTCTACTCCCTCAGGAAGAGTCTTGGTATGGCAGAAGAATGGGTATATGTAATTAAAAGAGATCGTGATGGGAGGATTTCATGGCATGCTTTTGACCCTACCTACCAATTATGGCAGCCTCTTCCACCTGTTCCAGGGGAGTACAGCGCAGCTCTTGGATTTGGCTGTGTTGTCCTTAGTGGCTGTCACCTGTACTTATTTGGAGGAAAAGACCCACTAAAGGGATCTGTGAGACGAGTGATTTTTTACAGTGCTCGGACAAACAAATGGCACAGGGCACCAGACATGCTTCGTAAAAGGCACTTCTTCGGTTCGTGTGTCATTAACAATTGTCTTTATGTAGCTGGAGGAGAATGTGAAGGGATCCAGAGAACTCTGCGATCAGCTGAAGTTTATGATCCCAACAGAAACCGATGGAGTTTTATCACTGATATGAGCACAGCTATGGTGCCATTCATTGGAGTAGTTTATGATGGCAAGTGGTTCCTAAAAGGACTTGGAGCCCACAGGGAGGTTTTGAGTGAAGCCTATTCCCCAGAAACCAATACGTGGAGTCCAATCAATGATGGAATGGTTTCTGGTTGGCGCAACCCAAGTATCTCAATGAATGGCAAGCTTTATGGTTTAGACTGCCGTGATGGGTGTAAGCTAAGAGTATATGATGAAGGCACAGATTCTTGGAAGAGATTCATTGATAGCAAGCTCCACCTTGGCAATTCTCGTGCTCTGGAGGCTGCAGCTCTTGTTCCTCTTAATGGAAAGCTTTGTATAATCCGTAACAATATGAGCATCAGTATGGTTGATGTTTCAAATCCTGATAAACGAGTGGAGAGCAACCCTCACATTTGGGAAAATATTATTGCCAATAAAGGTCATTTAAAGACTCTCTTCACAAATTTATGGTCAAGTATTGCTGGAAGAAGTGGATTGAAGAGCCACATTGTGCACTGTCAGGTGCTTCAAGCCTGAGATAGGCTTCCCTATTCCTTATGCTTGTTATAGTATGTTCTCCGTTCTCTCCATCTTCAATACAATGTGTTGCCGCTGATTAACAGTGTTGCCGCTGATTAACATGGTTGCATTCCATTACTACTTTGCGATGCCTATGATATATTTCGAGGTTGATCAAGTAATGGAACGGAATGGCACATCAGAAAGAATTGAACATGAATATGGTTGGGAAGCAGTAACCTTTTTGCGAAAATGCAAGAGCATCTTCATTGCCAGTGGACTCAAGAAACTAATGATGTTTTCAACCTATGGTTTCCAAACAGAGTACGTCTTTAGGAGATAGACCTTTGAGGTGAGATCATATATTTACATTCATGAAAGAGATAGCAGATAGCTTTTCAACTTCTGTACATTTTTCTTATTCACATAGTAGTCTGTTTCTTGTCTTATGGTCAGTAGCTTGTGACATCGGACATCCTTTGTGAATGCAAGTACTCGAGTAACATGTTAGAACATAGACAACATTTTCCGCACAGATCAAATACTTGCTTCTTGCTTCACCTGCTTGCACACATTTGTCTGATCATGTTGATTGGATGACTTCAACAAAAAAATGATTGGGTAAGCTATGTTAATATGAATCCATGGAAGAAGCAAACATGTGCTTGTCCTAATTGGCGCTTGCCATGCAACAAAAATTCTCAGGCGCCATAAGTCCTAATATTCTGCACCTAACCTCTTGCTGCTCTTGACAAGTCTTTAGTTAGTATGGCATGGAGTCGTGGCCGGGTTGAGGCCTCATGGTGCAGGGAAATGGCTGCAATTGTGTGGTGGGGGGTGGGGGTGCTGGATTGGGGGGCTATAGGGACTTTAGGAGGTTAGTGTTGCAGTAAGAGAGAAAAGAGTATACAAAAAACATTCTTGTGGGAACTGGTTCTGAAACACAAATGAGCAAGCCTTCAATAGAGTATGCATACATATGTTACACTTATCCATGCCAACTAACTATAAAGATTTGATCAATATTTTCATTTCTTGATTCACATCATTAATCACTTCCTGCTTTTTTCCAGCACAAAAATAGTAACAATACTAACATAGTACTAACAGTAATCGAAATTCGACAATTCTTTTTCTATTTTCTTGCCATGCATGGACTTGTGCTTTACGGTCCTCGAGCTATGATTTCCCTGTAACGTTTGAGGGACTCCTCACGCTCAAATCTCAGCTGCTTCCTGAAATTCTTGATGAAATCATCAGCCTTTTTGTTCACATCCTCAACAACAAACTGCCTGCAGGCCGTCCTCTTCCTGTATTCTGCTTTTCTGTCAGAATGAACAATCTTTCTGCACCCACCATTTGCACAATCTTCTTGGTGATTATCCATTGCTGGTATTCTTCTATGCTCAGTTTTTGCCGATGCGGGTGGGTGGTGGGTTGGGGGAGGAGGGGGTGGGGGAGCAAGAGGAAATAATAAGATATGGTTGCTGAACAGCAACAATGCATATATATAATAGCTTCACAGCCTTGAGCTTAATTCTTAAGCACGTTTTGGGTTGGAGGAAAGCCAAGGGAAAGAGCATACAAGTTAGAGAAAGAGTGTAAGGAAAATGGATGCTGATGAGCAAAAGCCATTTCTGTTATGTGAGGCAGAAAAAGGTTAACTGAATTGCTTGTTTTGTTGCCATTTCTTGTTCTTGAATGTTCTCTGGGCTGAATTAATAGCAAATCCACACTAGAAAGATTATAGGGATATTTACATAAATCTCCTTGAGGTTTGGTCTAAATACTAGTAGACCTCCTTATGTTTACAAAATTATATCTACCTCTCTGGATAGTAATGGCCGTTGGAAAATCCTAACATTCTCAATAGAATAGCTCTTTTGCCATTTATTAAAAACTACACAAATCTTCCTTGAGGTTTGTCCAAATTACAGTGACCTCCCTTAGGCTTTGTCACATTATAATTTTTTTTTTTGATTTTTTTTTTTTTGATTTTATAGTTTGATCCTCTATGTTTATTCTAATAAAATAATAAAATAATCTAAAAATTTGAAGATATTTTCAACCATAAATCAAGTTAATGTGTCCAAATCAAATTTAGGTCTATGATGCTATATTTAGATCGTCTATTTTCTCCACTCCCGACTCACAACTATCACGCTCGATGTCAAACTTTAAAGATTCAATTCAACTTTGAAAAGTTGGGTTATTGGATGAGTAGATGATTGAATGTTTATATGATGGTGACAACAATAATCGTGGTGCTCATTAATTTTAATAAGATGGAAGATAAAGTGATATAAAAAATAAAATATAAGAGATATATGTAATTAATGTTCTAAATACTAATAAATTTAATCAAAGTAATTTAGAATGCCCTTATTAATATTGTAGAATGTAATTTTAAAATTACAAGGGAAGTTAATATAAATTAGATAAATTAATAAATTTATAAAATATTTATGTAAATTGGAGGAATATGAGTGGGTTTAAAACTTGTCATTTTCACAAAATAATAATGATAAAAATATAACAAATTGTTGGGGTTTATATGCAAGATGACAACAAACAGTAGGGAAGCTGGATGTAATTTCAGAGACATTAAGGGGTCTAATTAGATCAAACCTCAGAAGAGGTCTGTGTAAACTATCTCTAAAGGTAATTTAGTCCAAAAAAATTATTAAAATTGGTACAAAAAATTATCAAACCCCTAAATGAGTGAATGTGACGGCAAAATTTATATTTTATTGATTCTTTTATTGTGTGTGTATATATATATATATATATTTGTTTTTTGGTTGATATCATTTTCTATCAAAAATCTTAATAATTGGGTTTATTTGTTAGATAACGACAAATGTTGGGGTACTGAATATAATTCTCCAAACCTAAGTGTGTACATATATTTACACACAATCTTAGGAGTGGAATCTGTAATTATACCTAAATTAAATCAGTTGATTTTTTAAGACTAGCTCACAGGTAACAAAAGAGAAGAGAGAGCACAAAATGATGAAAAGTAGCATTTCTAAATAAATAACTTAGGGTAAATTCCATTTTGCTCCCTGAACTAAATGTGGAATTAAGATTGACATCTCCATCTTTTCAGTGCATCACTTTGCCCCTCTAATTTCCAAAATACAATTAATTATAAGATTTCATGAAAAATGTCATGATTTACCAATTTCACCCCTAAATCTAAAATAAAGAGAAAAAAAATGTAAAAAAGTAACACCACCCTCCTCCTACCCTATCCCACCAACCTATGTTAACATTATTACATGATTACTATTAAATTTGATTAATTACAATAAAATAGTTGGTGAAAAAAAATATTAGACCTCATAACATATTTAAATTATTATTGCTTGATTATAAGAAATATTTTTTTTTTCTTTTACACTTCATTATCTCACACAATTTGTGATAAATATTAAAAATTATTACTAAAAACCAAATATCTATTAATAAATTATTTTGTATAATATGTTATCGTTTCAATTATTTAAATAAATAATCATTTTGGCATTTTTTATTAATGGGGCTTCTAGCTTTTTTTTTGTCTTAGGGGTGAGTTTGGAAAATCGAAGTGTTATTTTTAAGGAATTTTGGCAATAGAAACATTTAAAAGGGTCAAAGTGATGCAATAAAATTATGGGGGGTGGGAACTCCAATTTTTAATAAAATTATGGAATAAAATGTGATTGTGACTAATTTTCTAATACAAACATCTTTTGTCTCTATTAATAATATCTGAAAAAATCTAGATTATCTGGTTTGGATCTTTATTCCTAAGGAATCCCGTTGGTTGAAAAGATGTTGACATACGTACATTTCTACCCTTGTTATGTACGAATATATCATAAATTTTTAAAATAATTATGCTGAAAAAATAATAAAAAACACAAAAATAGTTAATATATAAAAAAATACACATGTAAAAGAATTAATTGAAAATAAAAATATATCTTATTTTGACATTATCTTTATATGACTTGTTGTTATGCTTATTTTTAAATTATATAAAAATTATTTTATAAATATTTTTATAATATTTAATTTATAATTATGGCATAATTTAAATATAACTATTTAATAATATTTAATATATTAATAAATTATTAAGATTTTTATTTTTTATTTATATGATATTTCATTGATATTTATAAATAACTTTTGAATAATTTTTAAATTATATTTAAATATTATAATTATTTATTAAATAGAGTCTTATGCAATAAGTATTATACGAGTAAATATGCTTACTTTCAAAAAAATGGAATATTACTCAAAAATTCAAAATATATAAAAAAAATAAATTTATTTTTTAATTATTCGTACGTTCATATAATATACGAATATAGTATGAATTTTAACTAATTGAGGTGGTAACAAAATATGTAACCATAGGGGTTCAATCCCTTGATAACGAAGAACACATGTACCAGGGACTTGATTTGCTTTTCAGAAGACACCAGAACAGAGCATCTTCACAAGCAAAGAATCAAGCAGTGCACCTGCACAGCTACCACCACAAGAAAAGAGGAAAGAAGAAGAAGTGTAGCTCACTCCAGGGACATATCACAGGAGAGAACCAATGCATTTAATTCGATAATTGCTTCACAATGGCAAAACAAGTTTAATTCGATAATTGCTTCACAATGGTAAAACAAGTTGAGATTACAGACATTGGTGTATCCAGACATTAAACTAGTACAATAGGGGTGTAAGAAATTCAGCACACTTTCCACACTCTTGATAGAACAGTCCATGCACGAACAGTGGTACAGATTCAACCAAATTGATATGTTATCACGGCATGAGATTTTAAGCTCCACATTACACAGTAGGGACACAGCATCTAAAATACGGCTTAGATCTGCAGAAAAAATCAAGGCATATGTTCAAGTCAGTAACTCTTCCTCAAACTTCTGCACAATTCTTGCAGGTGAATAATTTGTTCAATACCAAGACAAAGAGCAGTGGAAAGCTGTATCTAAAAGAAAGGAGCTCTACATTATTGATAGGTAAAACAGTGGCATACAGAGATAAATGGTTACTAATGGCCCCCCTAATATAATGTTCAATAAATATAAGGGATTATCAAGAAGTAAAGAAATTGTTTCTGACTGGACCCTTCCACAATCCAGGCTTTCTTTAGCTCAATATTGAAAGATTTTTTCATTTTTGAGATTTTTCGATGCCCAAACAGGGGGGAGTGTAAGGAAAAACTATATAGTTATCAAAGAAAATCACTGTAAGTACTCTCATTCAAAAGCTTTTGACCTTTTTGAACAACTCACTGGCATAGAGTAAAATGGGATAATCTTCACTTCTTTTTTGTTGGGTCTGTGTGATCAAATACAAGTGATGGCTGACTTTGAAATATTTTTAGAATACAATGTCTTGCAGAATGAGGACCCAATCATATGAAAGCCACAACAATTAACTGGATGAAACTTTGAAAGCTTCATTTAATGAAGCATTCAAGTTTGCAGCTCTGTTACAGGCTGTTACGTCCAACCCATTTTCTGATGTGTTCAGCTTGTAGTTTTTTCTAAGAAAATTAGTGGGAAGTTGGACAAGGCATGACTGACTTAAAAAATAATGGAGAAGTCTGCCATGCCATGGACGGATTCTTTTTCCAAAAGAAAGTAATATGGGTGAAGTCGGCCATGCATAATTCAAAAAAAGTTGATGTTGGGCATCACCTTCCCAACTTCAATTTATTAAACAAAAAAACTACTGGGACTTGAAGTCAGGCATCACAGGCCCGACTGCAGTAATTTTTAAAGGCTTTAAATGTTGCCTTAGACTGAGGATTTGTGTTGATATATGCTGTAGACTGCTAAAAGATCAATATCCTTTTCCATTGACATAATAGGCTTCCAGATTTGAACTCATAAGAACTCTTCTCTAAACAATTTGAGCAGCAGAAAAGCAGGTTAACTTATTAGGAAGAGTCCAACAGCTAAGATTGGATAAAAATTAGGGGAGGTGAAAACCAAAACTACACCAATTAGCTGCATTCAAATTATTGTAATTGTTAACAGATTGAGGCATGTCCATGAAATTAAATGCATAGTCCATAGCTTCACAAATTAGTTTAACCATCCTTCTATCTGGTGACTAAGACAAGCAATTTCAAGACTGTCATTGGCCATTAAGTAATAGCCTTATTTCTGGGCTAAATGATGAGTATTTAGAGTGATTCACAGCTAACTGCAACAGCAATTAGCAAAAGCGACATTTTATGCTTTCGGATTACTATATCTGGTTGTCCTAATACTTATATATCTGTTTCGATTCGTTTACCAGGACATGGATACTTGATGCATTCAGCAATAGATTGGATTTTATATATCATAATGCATTTGTTTAATGTCACTTCAGATCTACTTGCTGCAGCCCAAGAAGCTGGATGAAACACTAGGCTTCAGGACATGGTTATATAGCAGTTGATTTAACTGAAAGTATCACAGCCAAGATTGTCCCACCATGCTCTCAAACTTCCTAGCTCTTACTTCATTAGACACAGGTGTTTAAGGATTCTGGAATAACAATTTTTTTTGGATTCTTTAATCGTAACATGATTATGACAATGCTGTTGCCAGGAGGAGACCCAGAATCTACACCTAACTACAAATGGGCCACCAGTAGCTCTATTCTTACATGACAACCCTGGATCTCAAAATGAACATGGATCTACCTTATCTACAGTAGACAGTTGGAGACTAAAAATAGCAAGACTGCAAAAAGATTAGCAAAATCACCATTCAATATTTATCTTATATAAACCATCTAATACTCAAAAGCCCAAAATCATGGACAATATCGACATCCCGTACTAGTCAACAAACCAAGATTACCAATACATTGAGAAAATGAAATTCTAACGGTTCTGCAATTTGATTTGCTTTTTTTGAACAAGGCGATAAACAAAGTTATGAACCAAGCCAACTGTGATCCATAGCATCATAACAATGTTGATGAGTGGAGGAAAGCCCCATAAATCAGTCCGCATAATTCTATTCTCTCTCTTCAATACCTATAATCACTGATTAAGTCCTAAGATCAAGCTAATTTATGATCTACAATGAAAACCACAACTGCCAAGCAATCAACAGGTTAAAAAGATAACAAATTTAATCAACCATGGACAGAAAACTGTGTGTGTATAGAAATACACAGCATAAATGCTAAAGACTCAATCGTTGACAACAATTGTGCATAAAAACACCAACTTTACCTCAAATTAATGCTTCCATAAAAGAAAAGGACTCTTGCACTCCTTTAGCCTCGCAACTATGAATATTCTCAAAATCTTTAGCAGGCAGCTTCTGGGATAGAGCACCCACATGAAATTCAATCATATCATTCTTTTCATCCACATTAATCCCAGTAACAGACACCCAAATGAACAATTTCTTGGCCTGAATGCCTGAAACTCCAGTCACTTTCCCATATCCCAACTTCCCTTTAATGATCTTATCATAGTAAACAACCTGATCATCAAAGTTGACATAACAAGGGTTTGAACTGAGTTCAATGGTGAAGGAATTGTCTGTGTTGGAGAGGGAATAAGACTTGATGTCTCTTGGGAGGAGACCCTTGGGAGGTTGTACAGTGGGAGGAGGTCATGTACATCAGTCACCGAAAAAGAGAGGTGGGTTGAAGAGAGGAAGCAGAGAGAGATTAATGCTACAGCATATTGTACCTTTGGAGAGGAGGCCATTGATGAGAGTTCAGAGAGAATGAGAGACAGAGAGAGTCGATGAAATTTATGAACAGAGAAAGAGATACTCAAGAAATGGGTGAGAGGATTGAGTAGTAGCTTTGAAGGATTGTACAACTGGTTGTTTGAATTGATTTTTGAGTTTTCTTGTTTTGTTAATTGATGTTATTGCCTGTTGGTTTGATTATTGATGGACCCATCTAATTCATTGGTTCAATAATCAAATAAGTTAATACTATAATATTTATAAGAATATAATAATTAGATACATAAAGTATACATCATAATATATAAGAAATTATATTTTTTAAAAAATTTATAAATATTTCAATTCTTTTTTTATTTTTTCCATATATTTATTTTTCATTCTCTAAAACAACTTATTTATATTATAAGCGAGAACCCATAACCTCATTAAATACAAGAGAAGAGGAATCGATCGTCGTGCATTTAAACATTTTTATAATAGTAGCAGCGAATGAACCAATGAATAATGTAATAAAAAACTTAGTTTGACTCGTTGTTTTTTGGAATTTTTGTGGTATATTTGTCCTTTAGATTATAGCTATGATTCATGCAAAATATTCTACAATAAAGGAAATTTTTTATGGTGAGCACTCAATAAGGTTGCTCTGCTAGTCATTTACTCTTTTCATTAAAAAAAAAAAAAAAAATAAATAAAGCATAGAAAAGGATCACAAATGCAAGCAAAAAAAAAAATCTATTAGATTGTATTTGAATAAAAAAATGAATTAAAGAAAGAGATATAAAAGTATTAAAGAATTTAAAATTCATTATAATTAAATTTTTTTCAAATAAAATAGAGGAAAAGGTTGTTGTTTTACAAGAAAGAAATTAGAAGCAAAAGAAATGAGCCTAAAATAGGGCTGGCAAAACTCTTTGGGCTTCCATTCAGCCCAACCAGATTTTGGGCTGAGTTATTAGACTTTCATCTTTCAACCATAATTTTAACAGGATTGAAAAATATATATTCTTTTTAGCATTTTACTGATAATTGCAATCTAAAATCCCATTTCCAAACAATTTGTTCAGTTTCATGTCAATTTCATCTATATTTGAATTACTTATAAAAGAATATTCAATATTTTAGCATTCAAAATAATCTATATATATATATAACTTCGGCATTTAAATTTTATCTTAACAAATTCCAAAAACAAAAAAAAGACCTAAAGATACTGAAACGCCATGATTTCAAAATAGGTCTAATAGGCCCCATAAACTAAATTCAAAATGTCTATTCAAATTGAGTCGGTACAAAAACAAGATTCAATAGGACAAGTTAATAAGATCCGCAAGTCGTTGCACAAAATTGAGCTATAATGCTCCAACTAAATCCACTGACCTAAGAGTCCAAACCCATAAACACCTTTATATCAATATTATAAATACTCATAGTTTTTATTAATTAAAAGTGCACAGTTAATTAAACACTTGTATATTTTTAATATTTTTAACTTATATCTACATGGTTTGAAACTGATTTGAGTATAGAATATTTTCGTCGATTAACCCTCAACATTTTTAATAATTTTTTATGACGCAAACAATAACTCACTCAATAATCAAATTCAATAGAAATATTATTAAAAGAAGTGATACCACGGACACAATACTTGAATTCAAACATATGAACAAGGCTGCAGCTTACAAAAACATTCTCTACTTGGACATTTTTTCGTTTACTCATGAGACATCCTAAATCTTGAATTTTATTAAAGAAAATACTGAAAAAAAAAAATTCCTCGCTTTAAACATCAGCACTTTGCGTGTTATTGTTTAAATACATTTTTATTTTTATTTTCTTTTCGTCACTACACTCCAAGATCCAAACACAGTATTAAAAAACTAGAATAAAAATGGAAGCCAACATCAAAGATTGGGCAAGATGTGAAGTGCAACCATAGCTAGCAACAGCCCTGAAACCATTTCAGTCCCTAACCATCTCTTTCTTTTTCCTCCATCACTCCTCTGATCAGCAGTTGTCGATGAATTCCCTTTAATTTGAAACATGGCCAAAAGAAAGGTAAAAAATAAATAAATTAAATTACAACCCGAAATGGGATTATGGTATGAAACAATATTACCTATTTATGGCACAAAAGTTAGTTAAAAAATAAATAAATTAAAGCCAACACTTGTATTTAGGGTTACTGTGTACTTTTTTCTTTATGTTTCTTACCAGCAGCAGCAGGTGCAGTAGTGTTGCTTTTCTTGGCACTGTTGGCAAAATCCTCAAAAACCTTAGCATCTGGTGAATTTGGTGGCAGATGAAGGATTGCTGGACCCAATCAAAACTTATTTCAGGCCATAAGCATAACCATCAAGATGTACAACACAAACTACAACTACTTCAATGCATTAGGGGTGGAAAAAAAGTGAGACTTAAATAGGGGGCCAACACAAAACCCTTGATTACACCACATATTCCACACCAACTGGCACGGAGGTAAGCAGAAAATTTAGAGCGAGGACAAGATTGAATTTTTTCTTAAAAACACAAACGGGAGATTTTAGAGTAAAATTTAAAAATTTAATAAATTTATATATAAAATTTAAATTTTTTAAGAGTTGTTAGGAGGGTTGCCCTTACCAGCTATCCTGCCTTTGTTTCTACCAAATAATGAGAATTATGTCATATCAGCGCAACATGCATTTTATAGTTGATGTGACATAATTTTTTTCGCCATAAAGCCTAAAATATATAGTCATTGTTTTTAAAAGTCGAAAAGGGGGTAAAACAGTTATTTACCAACTTAATTAACATGCTTATTTGATACACGCACGCATGTATCATACACTAATAACATAGTAGCACATGTCGTTTCACAACTCACCGGGACAATCGGCGATGGTTTCATTGGAGGGCGCATTACATTGAGTTGGAAGACTGAGTGCAAGTGTGGCATTGATTTTAAGGCCAAGGCTGGGATCATTTCTATCCTTGACCAACAAGCAGATGCATTCAGGGCTCTTCTGCAAGACTTGTTTGAAGGCAGTGCAGCAGTCCATTGGAGGAACCTTGGCTTCACCACTCACATAGGGAAGGCATGTTGCCATCCCTACCAGCTGGTTTGTACATTTTTCCTTATCTTTCTCTATATCACATCTTGCAAAACCAAAGAACATTGCCAAAATGCATGGGATCACCAGCCCCATGGACACATTTTTGGACTCCATATATCCTGCAATATTGGGGAGAGAGAGAGGGGGGGGGGGGGGGGGGGGGGTTGTGGAGGGGAGAGAGACAGAAGGTTTGGGAGATGCCCCCATGGCTTATATGCTTTTCCAGTGACATATTCTAACGGGAACATGAAAATGAGAGGTGGGGTTGGAGGGGAGTTGGGAAAATAAATTCTTTTGGTTTATGGTCACCCAAGCCTTAAGTACTGTTCTGAATTCATCGCCTAAATCCTCTTCTATTTCACATTATAAATATTTTTAAAAATATAAAATATTTTTTTTATCTTAAATTATTTATTCTTAGCATGTATTTGTAAATTAAAATACTGAGATCAAATAATAAATTGAAACTCAAAATCTAGAAGTGAAGTTTTATACTGTCTGTGAGTGCAGTGTTTCATGGTTTTCAACATAGGTATGTATGCCAAAATAGAGCTGCCATTTAAACCACAGTATTATGTGTGTGTTCCCATTTAAAACACAGTATTCTTGGGACTGTTCCCGGTTGTCAATAAGAGTTGTACACTTTTGCATATAAGGAACTCAATTCACATTAATTATATTATACTAAACTCCAGCCGTAGGGTCCCACTGGTAATACAATAATTGTTTCATAATGAAATTCACTCACAGGTTTCCACCATAATTCGAACCCCCACCCTACCGCTACAAACGAATTCAAGTTGATAGTTTCATCAGTTGAGATGTGCTGGAATGCCCCCTAATTAAATTTTTCATAGCAACTCATCTTTCATTTCTATGTTCCCACCCATTATAGATTTTGATTTATACATGATCTTGTAGTGATTTGTCAATGGAGATCAATTACAAAAGTTCATCTACTTGATAAAATAAAATAAAATAAATATCAATCAATAATTATTACTTAAAATTGTATAAAGTACAAATATATTACTAAATTTTGTAAAAATTTCGACCGTTAAAGATAATTTACCAAAATATTATTGAATCATGTGGGGTGAACGTATGAATTTGTATGAATATATTGTCGAAATTAATCCGAGTTTTCTAGTATATCTATCTGATTTCTTAAATGATTGACAGATTGAAAATGCTATTCAACTAGAATTCTCTTATGTAAGATAATTATTTTATGGTCCCGCAAAGTTTGGAGGCCGTATTAATGAGATTAATCTTGGCCAGCTGGTCATGGGACAAAAAATTGCTGAAATTGCAAACAAGCACTCAGAAAAAAATTCTACACTATTTTAGTCCTTTTACAATACTTTGCTTCTTAGTTTTAGGAACATACTAAATTGAATATTTTTTTTAAATAAATACAAATATTTATATATAATGCACAGTTGAATTAAATGTTTAACATCTAAATGACACCAAAAATTAAGTTCTTTAATGACTTCTTTTAATGTCAAGTTTCATGTCATTAGTTTAATTGGTAAGAAGAAAATTGCATTTTTCATCATATATATAGACGAGGGATCTTTGGGACAATCAACATTAAAACTTGTATTATATTCGTATAATATATATATAAACGAATAATTAAAAATACTTCAATTTTCTGTATACATTTTGAATGGTCAAGTAATAAATACTCTGTATTTTTGTAGTGAAATATTTAGTATAAGTATATAATAGTTGACGAATAATACTCTGGGTTATAAAAATTTATAATATTTAAATATAATCTAAAAGTATTTAATAATTATTTATAAATATTAATGAAATATCATATACATAAAAAATAAAATCCTGAATTAATGAGTATACTAGCTATTATTAAATAGTTATGTCATAATTATAAATTAAGTAATATAAAAATACATATATAATAATTTTTGTATAATTTAAAAATAAATACAAATAAAATTTAGATAAAAATAATATCAAAATAAGATCTAATTTTGCTTCCAAATAATTCTGTTACATTTATATTTTACATGTACGTTTATGAATTTTTGTATATTATCTATTTACATATTTTTTGTTGATTTTTTAACTGTAACTTTTAACAAAATTTTTTAATATTTCTCTCGTTCGGTATTTGACTAATTAGTGATTTTAAGATTCGAATTTTTCTATTTGGAGAAAAAAATTACAGGTGATTTACTCATGGGGACCAAAAAAGTGCCACACTCTCCTAATTTTTAATACTAAAATTGCAAATTTGCTGCCATTTAAGCTCTAACTCAAATCAGTATGTCTTTTGCTCTTGACTTTTTGGAAAGAAAATTTAGGCATAATCTATAAATAAAAACTTACTTAAAACGCTACATCTTCCAAATCTCTAAATTTCAAATTAAAAATTCAATTTAACGTGAAATTAAATCATAAACTTGGACGCACAATCATAATTAATAAACTAATTATCATAACATCGATCATAGTTTAATAGTTGACAATAATGTATAGTTAGTAAAATATAGTTAATTATCCTCTTATGATTTAATTCACTTATTTGAGTGATTAGCATTATTAAGGAAATATTTGGATACACTATCACACATTTAATTGGTAGTTGGATTACATAGAAAAAGGTTATGACAACAATTAATTATTGAAATTAAATAACATATGAATATAACATCAAACTTTATTACAACTAACTTTATCTTCTTATCAAACGTTATCATCACTGTCAACTAATCCTCCTCTGTACCATACCACCTTACCTACACTAACGGCCAATCCAAGAATGACAGGTTCAAATTCGACCCGTTTTACTTGGACATAATTTTTAAAATTATAAATGAGTTTACGATTTTTGATTTTTGATTTTTAAATTCGCTCCACTCTAAAGCCGCCCTGTTTAATTTTTTTATTTTTATATATATACTTATGTAATATTATATTTAAAAATATATATGTTTAAAAAAATTAATAAGGTTATTTTAAAAAATATATATTTTTTAAAATTTTGATGGAGCGAGTTTCAAGTTTTGTCAAATCTGTTCCGTTACCATCCTAAACTAAACCTCAAACATCAGTCATCATCATCATCTCTCTACGTACATGAAAGCACACACATATGTGTATATGTGTGTATTTGTGTATGTGTGTATAAGTATATATGCATAGATATAGAATAAAGAATACATAATATATGGGGTAGCAACTTAGCAATTTTAGTTTTTAGTATCATTTTTAGTCCTGCGGATGGCATTTTTGATCCACACATGCAGGAATTCAAAATGACAAATATTTCAAATTTTTAGTCATGTGCAATGCTCGTGACAATTTCTAGTCAAAATCAAAATTTGTCGATGAATACTGGATTGAAATTGCGCAAAATTGAAAATTTAGGGTGCGATATAGCCACCTCAGTAATTGGATGTCCTCAAAATGCCAATTCCTATCTTACATGATCAAAAATGCAATTTTGCCAAAAGTTGTATACATAATTTCCTATGAACTTCTGTTACTTCAAAAGTTAAAAGACGGATATTTATGAAGTATGACTTCAAAAATTTGTAATTTTAACTTAATATCTGCACATTTTGAGCATTTTTTTTTTTTGTTTTGCTAGGAAAAAGGAAGACCATAGTAGAAAACTCCTAACCCTAAACAAAATTAGAATAAATAGGATATCTCGATCCATTTATAATTGAAAGCTCATAGAATTAAACAATAACCTTTGGACATAATTTGTTCTTGATCAAAGTAGTTTAACAATATAATTAAGAGCCTTGCCTGAAGTGATTGTAGACAAATAAAATTTATTTCAATTAAACTGTGACACATATATAAAATAATATATTAAATATTAATTTTTTTATTTTTTATTTATATTGAGAATTTAATTAAATTTAATTTTTAAAATGAATAATTAATTAATTGATATTAAAACATATATCATTAGTCAATTAAATTTCGCTAAAGTGTCAAATCTCAATTTTTGAAAATTATTCATCAAATCATGAAGAGCCAATCAAATCGTGCTACTTCATCAATAACTTATCAAATAACCCATATCCTACAGATATAAATAGGGGTCATTCGCAAGAGTAAAAAAATATAAGTTGTGATGAAGATATCCAAATAAGAAAGGTGTTGGAGGAAATTCTCTCACCCAAGACGATCAAATCCAAGGAAATTCACTGTATTTAAGGCAAAAATCAAAGTGTTCATCACGGAGTTCGTTCAAATAATAGTGTTTTAATTCAAAATTAAGTCGTTAAACTCTCAAATTAACATTATTGGAGATTAAATTCACCTTCGAGAAGATTGAAGGGCCGATCCCCCAATAAATATTTAAATCCAATAAGTTGATGTTCTTGAAGTTTTAACATTTAATTCGATATTAAGATGATAAACCCACAAATTAACATTATAGAAGGACGAAATTCAGTTCCAAGGAGATCAAATCGGTAATTGCACCTCCGAAAATTCAAATCCCAATTTTTTTTCTTCTTGAAGAGAATTATAGAAATTGTAACTATTTTATCTTTTTAATTCAATAAAATTTAATTTGTATAATTTTTCTTGTTTGTTAATTTTATAGACAATGAAGTTTGTGTTACAGTGACAACAGTAGTAAAATGTTTGGAATATAGTTTGGAGGATCGGTAGTTTGAGTCTTCGTGGAGCACTGTTGCTCCTGTAGATGTGCTCTTTGGTGGACTCTTCCTCCCTTTAGACCTCATGTAGGATGAGCGACTGCGCCCTGGTAGAAGTTAACATGTCGAATATTCGCTCTAAGCGTGTATAAATTGTTGTCACGTCAATATTTACCCAATGATCGAATTAGGAGGGAATATCATCCACCTCTAAGATTAATCAACCCAAACGTGATATCCAAGTTATAAAAAAAATTAAGAATGTATGATAAGAATCCAATACATGAATTTCTAAATTTTGAGAATTTAGAATTTTTTTATTAATTTTAAGAAAGATTAAAGAAATGTAACCATTTTGTGTATTAAGCAAAAGCGCTATTGAAAGATATTCAATACTTTCATGTGACTTTGCGGGATTGATGCATTATGACCCCCTACATTAAGTTTAACTTAAATACTATACGTACGTAATTTTCAATTAAAAATGGGTTTAAAATCGAGTCTTGATATAATGGAATGGATAATGATGTCTACCTACAATATTATGCAAAGTATTGTGATTGTATTTATTTAATTGCCAATATTGAAACCTATATGGGCACCACTTTAACATAGGCATAGCAATAATATAGGACGTATTTAATTGGCATTATGAGTGTGTGTTTTCAATAATAATTCGAAGTGAAATACGTAAATATTTATTAAGTTTACGTAAAGTTTTTAGAAATTTCATGGTTATGAACAAAACGAAATGATTTATTGTTCGTCACTTCGTTCTCTTGCTTTTAAATAAGTTTGTTTCCATCAGTGTATTTGACAACATTTTGAAGAAAAAAATTTGAAAAAAAAATATTTCATTTAATAAAGTTTTGACTTTTAGTACTATGTCCCCTCAAATTTAATTATTTCGGCACTTTATCTCATAAAAATATATTTTAAATATTTTATTTTTTCAACTTATATTTATTATAATATTTTCACCTACAATGTTATTTTTAATTTAAATTTTTATCGAAATATTTTTTATCAGCTGCCACCATGCATTCTTTCCTGATTTTTTAACACAAAAATCAAGAATAATGCATTGCATTATTTTTTTTTATTGTTAATGGTGAAATAATGATGATAATTTTGCAAGTGGTGGTGCAATTAATATTATTTAGAGTAAAAATATCGTCATTTATCGTATTTTTATCATTGACAATAATAAAAAAATAGTACGATGCATCTTTTTTTTTTAAAATTTATATGGAAAGACAAGGAAAAAACGTAAAACGGTATTTAACTAAGAATATTTTGATAAAAATTTATCTAAAATTAATATTAAGGGGGGATAAATTGAAAGGACAAAGTGTTTATAATTTATTTTTGTGAGATAAAATATTAAGACAATTAAATTTAAGGGAACAAAGTATTTTAATTAAGTTTTGAGGGTAATGTGATCAAATGATCAAATTTCAAGGTCTTAAATACCATTTACCCATACCTATATATAAATGTGTAATTGTGTTTTTCCACCAAAATCATCAAGTATCTTATTAAATAATATAAATAATGTACTATCCTCTTGAATAGTTAGGGGGCCAAGCACGAAAACCTAAGTCATAAAAAAAAATAAAAAAATGTACTGGGTAAAACTAGGGTTTCACACAAAGAAAGTGACTTGAGTTGGGTTCTTCCCATTAATATGAAAGATAGAGATGTTAATCAAACAATGGGGCAAGGACCTATTGAACTGTCAACCTCCAACTACTGCACACAATGCATTTAAGATTAATCAACAACACCTTCTTTATTTCCTATGTCAGTGTTTAACTGTTCATTTGAGACCACTCATATGGTGAACAATAATCTTTGTTCCACCACCAAACAATTTTAGGTCAAGAAAAAATTCAGTACATTTCGAAAAATTACGATCAAGATCAAGATCGAGATCGAGATTAGACTTATTGTTATCAGATCCTAAAATTGTATGGTTCCGACATAGGAATCAATTTTAGCTAGGAAGGCCGTATAAGGAAAGCTTCTTATGGCAACATTTATTTGATGGAACATGTAAAGTGTTCAGAAAATTTTTGGATGGACTTTGTGTGCTTCTCTCCATCTATTCCAGGTCTTTGAATTAGATTGTCTGATAGTAAAAATCAATTACGTTTTTGTATAATTTAAGGATAATGTGGATTAGGAGCAATGCATTCACCCACCATAAAATAAAATAAGACAACATGAGTCCATAGTATCTTATTTTAGTGTTTGTTTGTTTGCTAGCTGAAATATGTTGCCTTATGTCTTATATTTTCTTTGGGCTAAAAGATCCAACAGTGGCCCAATTCTAGTCCAGCCTTTTCAAAATCACATAAATAATTTTACTATATATTTTCTGTTTGTACCAAAAATAAATAAATAAATAAATAAATCTCTAAATAAAAATCAAATACAGCATACATTTCTCTTACCAATATATTTCATTTATCTAAATAAATTCACGTGTCAAGCTTGGACTTTGATTTTGTGAATATGCACGTTCAAGCTTAGGTAATGCATGTGTAATTTTCTAAATTTTATTTTATTTGTTCAATAATTATTTGTATTCATTTTATGTCCTTATATAGTGATTTAAAAGTATTAATTTATTAAATTAATCTAAGTTAATTATATGCGATGAGTTTATTAAATAAACAAAATAAGAAAAAAAAAGTAATTAATGATATATTATAACATGGATAAATCATAATTGTGAGTACTAAATTTATCCATACCAAGTTTTGGGCCAACCCAAGCCCTAAACCCTAAATCCAAACCAAGAATCCACTCTTTTTCTGAAGGAAAATCGTTACAATCAAAAGAACCAGAAATTCTGCCGCCACTTCCTCCATTTTCACATTCTCATCTGCACTCCTTTTCCAACAACCATGGCGGAACAGGTAAACCCTCCACTCCCCCCGCAACCCCATTACACAATCTCTCTTTCTTCCGTCCACATATATATATGTTTGTGTGTGTGTGTGTTGGGGGGGGGGGGGGGAGGAAAAATTATTGATTTGCTGAGTTGTTGTTATTTTGCAGACTGAGAAGGCGTTCTTGAAGCAGCCCAAGGTGTTCCTTTGGTAAGAGTTTATGTTAATTTGTTTACACAGAGGTAGATCCGTGAATTTTTGTACTGTGTTTGAGCTGCGAAATCGGGACTTTTGCAGCTCGAAGAAGTCGGGGAAGGGTAAGACTCCAGGAAAGGGAGGCAACCGCTACTGGAAGAGCATCGGATTAGGGTTCAAAACACCCCGCGAGGCCACTGAAGGTCTATTTATTTTTGCTTTTGTCTTTCCCTTTTTTGTGTGATGCTGGCTTGGTTTTGTCAAAAGATGATGTTATGATGCTTGTAGAGTCACTCTGGTATTTGTCTGTGATTATTCTTTTGGAACATCATTAGGAATTTGAGTTGTAAAGGATAAATTAATCGAATTATGTCTTGTGTCTTTGCTTCTGGTGTCTGTGATTTTACTATTGTGCCTAATAAATACGATTTGTTGGATGGTTTCTACTCATGTTATCTCTGGTGGAATACCTCCTGCAAGGTAGCCAAAAGCAGGAATTATATATGAATGAGTATTCCTGTTTATTTCTGTAATATTTGTGTGGTATCTTAGTGATAATATATATGCTAAATGTGGTTTGGTTGATTTTCTTTGGAACCACCATGAACAGAGAACATGTTAGATATGTCTTCTTTGATAGTCTTCTTGGTTATCCCCATCTAGCGCCATCCCTCTTGCTAGCTTAAAGCATTTGTAAATCCCTGCTGTAGGATGTCGTATACATGCCAACCGGTACTGTATTTCATAAGTAGGTTTTCTTTTTGACTCTTAAAAAATGTCTTATTCTTGGATAAGTTAAAGATGCATACAATAATTCTTTAATTAATTTTTGGACAAGATAAAGCTTAATCAGTTATGGATGATGATTGATGCATCAACTCCAGGCATAACATTTATTTCTGAAAGAAGCTTGAAATGCGTACGAGGTAGTATAGTAGTGCCTGGTTTTGCATTACTATTAGTATATATAGTCTTAATGCAATCTGAAGAAACACAATTAATCTCCTCACTCATATGATAGTATAGATCTGTAAATCATTTGATCTTTGTTATTTTGATATTGTTGGTCTGATTGCTTTCTGATGAGCATTAGATTCCTCTATGTCCAGGCACGTACATTGACAAGAAATGCCCATTCACTGGCAATGTATCCGTCAGAGGCCGTATCCTTGCTGGAACCTGCCACAGTGCTAAGATGATGAGAACAATTATCGTTCGACGTAACTACTTGCATTGGGTGAAGAAGTACCAAAGGTATCAATTCTTTTTGATGATGTTTCTATCTGATCTTTGTTTTGTGTTTTTGATTAATTTGTGGTGTTCTTTAGATATGAAAAAAGGCACTCAAATATTCCAGCACACATATCCCCTTGCTTCCGTGTGAAAGAGGGTGACCATGTTATCATCGGCCAATGCAGGCTAGTAGCAAAACTTTGTTATCCTTTACCTAATTGATAATGTTTGGAATTAATTTGTGATGGCTCTCTTTATCACTTTGCAGGCCCTTGTCAAAAACTGTGAGGTTTAATGTTCTTAAGGTGACGCCAGCCGGGTCATCAGGTCGTGGGAAGAAGGCCTTTACAGGGATGTGATGTAGGCAATCTAAACTTCTTGTCAACTGTTAAATAGGTTATTAAGTGATGGTTTTAGACTTTTACTTGTCTCAGTTGGAACTATTACTGTTCACTTGAGGGCTTATCCTTTTCATTTACAGTCTTTGAAATTTCTCAAATTCAGTATGCTGTCTTATTTCAAGAAGAATCGAATGATGCTTTACACTTGTCCAACCTATGTTTCAAATTCAGTATTTCTCTTGTTGCTGGTTGTTTCACAAGGATGATGTTCGTAATAGTTAGGATATCATGATTTGGAAGGGAAATTTTATGTTACTCACTTGGTATCTTTATAGTTAGAGAATTTTCCCACCATATATATAGTATATCAAAATCATATCCTTCCAAAGAATTCACCAAGATCATTGTATTTATATTCAGAGTACGACTATTATTAAATGGAAACATAATATAAAATTGTTGATATGCATACATTATATTGTTATTACCATTATTATTACTTAAATTATTGTACACTTTAAATATAAAAAAAATTAGAAAAATTAGAAGCTCAATAGTTGGTTCGGGAGTTGGCAATATTTGGTAACCCAACTTGCAGTTCTGTTTACTAATTATACCAGTAGTTAAGGTCTAGGTCGGGCTTGAGCGGGTTCAACCCAACCTGATCAAGAATCAGAATTCAAACTTAATTGTGACATTAAGGTACTATGTACAAATGACAGAATTTGTCTAAAAAGTTGACAAATATCAGCCAAATATTTAAACACAAGGACAGATCTGAGCACCCTTCAGAGAATTTTAAAAAATCGGCCAAACCACGTTGTATGCCACTTGATATTAATTTACGATAAAATTATAATTTAAAATCTAAAATAAAAAATACATTGTCTTGGTGGTGTGATGGTGGTTTGAAATATTACAAAATTGTCATGTAATCGCACCATCTTTTTTAAGTTAAGTAGGTAATTTAATTAAGTTTATTATTTTTATTTAATATAATTAAATATTCAATGAACCATTAACCAATTTCAATGAAAGTCCAAACTTTATCTCTTAACACTCTTCTACAATTCTTGTATTATTAATTATTGATTTTTATTTTTATTTCATTTTATTTCTGTAATTCAATTTAGTCATTGTATTTCTATTTTGAAGATTTGGGATACCTTTTCATGTCAATTTAAATTTTTATTAATATTTTAAAAAATATTTTTTTGCAATCACAATTCACGTGATCTTTTTTTTTTTACTGATTAAAACTGTATAATCGTTCGCAATTCCCCTAAACTGCACTTTTGATTTTAATTAGTAACACCGTAATTTAAAATTTGTATTTGAATAATTCAATTTAAAATTAATAAAAAAAATTATCAAATGGTGCCATAATCATCCCTTACTACAACAGCCAATGGTAAAAAAGTTAACAAGAAATTGTCAGGAGAAACGCCCCCATAGCATGAAAAGAACTATAGGAAGTATAAGGAGTTTAAGGATTTGTTTTTGGTTAATGCGTTCAGTTCGGTTTGACTATCAAATTGAAAATTTACAATTTATTTATTTATTTTTCACAAAATTTGATTTATCAAATAATCAAATTAAATCGATTCGATTTTTGATTTATATTTTTAATTAATCAATTATTTGATTAAATTCAGTTCAATTTGACTTTGACCCAATGAGTACCCCCTACTCAAAGTTTTACCACCTCTCTTTTGGCTTTTTGCTTTAAGCATTCAATTCCTTTGTTGTTTGATTTTTTGGTAAATGCCTTCTCTTTAGCACTATTTAATCAAATATTATATATTCTTTAGCAAAAGACCAAAGGCATCTATATACTTACGAAAAAAAATACAAAACTTATGTATCGCAATTTTAATAAAAAAAAATGAGTGTGTCAAATTTTAAATTTTAAAGTATCTTTAATGATATAAAGAGTATATACTAAAACCTATTTTAATATGTTAAAAAATAAATATATTTGTCACAATTATAAATAACCCTCAAATTTTCAAATTTATACTTTTTAAAACAGTGGGAAGTCTGAATTTATTTTTTGTCAACTTTGGTAATATATTACAATAATATTATAATATTCAAAAAACCTAATGGGTGTTATTTATAAATTTTTTATTTTCTAAGAAAGAAAAAACAAAGCTAAGAATCTGGGCTTGAAATTAGCTGGACCAGTAGCCCAATTCGGGCCCAAGTTAATGCACCCAAAGCCTAAAAATCTTGTACCAGGCCCAATCCACGACGATTTCTTTCTATGGTTATAGCATTTTCTGCGTTTTCTTCTTCAGACGAGCTCAGCTGTCAGCTGCTTCAATACGTGGAATTTTCCCCAATTTTCAGACGTAAGTAATAGTCGATTTAGTTTGTTCTTCGGATCAAATTCGAAGGAAATTTTTCGTTTATATTGGATGATTGGGTTTATTATTTATATGATCTTAGGGAAAAATCATGGATGTGGATATGCAGAATATTAAAAAATGGGTAGTCCTTTACCCAATTTACGTAAATTCAAAGAAAACCCTAGCTGAGGGGCGGAGAATCAATGCCAGAAAATCATGTGAAGACCCCACATGCGCCGAGATTTACGATTGCTGCGCCCACCTCAAACTCCCCTGCGCAATCGAGGTATCTTTTTTATTTTTATTTTTGTTAACCCAATCAATTTGGGATGTGAAAATTGGGACTGATTTTTAGATGGGTTTTGTTGGATTTTGAAATTTACATTAGAGCGAGAAGGCGTATCCACGGGATTTTATGCAAAGAGGGAGAGTGAGGGTTTTGTTGAAAAGGGAAGACGGGAGTCTCTATAATCCGGCCATTTCTTCGAGTAAGTAGTCATCGTTTGACTTTCATCAGGTTTTTGCAGTGTTTATTACTAGCTTTATTTGGCTTTCTGGTCTAATCTGCAATATGGGATGAGTAGCTTTCTGGCCATTTCTTCGAGTAAGTAGTCATTGTTCGACATTATTATCAGGTTTTTGCAGTGTTTATTACTGGCTTTATGTGGCTTTCTGGTCTAATGCGCAATAAGCGATGATTAACTTTCTGTGATCTTGAATTCATTTGGCAGTGATGAAATGTCTAGCATGGTAGGTCGGGGTTTGTAACTTATGCTCAATACTTTACCGAATTGTATGTGATATACTATTTAAGTTTAGGAGTAAATTTTGCAATCAGCTCTATAGCACAAAGTAGAAAGCATGCATCTTACCTCCGTGTTTCAACCGGCGCCAGAAAATATATAGGCATTGCTAGTTATGCTGTCATTCAAAATGATTTATTTATAATACTCAATAAAGGACCACACTAAGTCTATCGAATTTTCATTAGCCATGTGCATTCTTACTTATCATGTAAGTTGACATAGCTCAGTTGAAAATATTCACTTTGGCAAGGCTTGCTTTCCGTGTAACGCATGTCGAACAGAAAATACTGCTGAATGCATCTATTTTAAGGACTCCTAAGTCATGAAAGGACTTGGGTCAGTCCATACAGAGATTGAGGAGTTTTCATTTATATGTACTAAAGAAAGAATGGTGCTTTGAGGATTATGTGATTTCCCCTTTACATAAGCTGTTGTATGAAATAGCTGCTGGACTGCCATTTCCTTCATTATCATTTAGGGGTACTTTCCCTAGTGATGAGCAGAGCTTTTGACTTTCTGGTTTGTTTTCCCCTTTATGCTTCTCCTCGTTGGCTCTGTAAGAGAAGAACTTGTTTTAAAGAACAGAAGTTGTTATTGTTCCTCTGCCTCTTGTACCACATACGCATCAGTTATCTGTTGAATTTCCAATTTACATTTATTCTTTTAGGCTTTCTTGTAATGGAAACACAAAAATAATGCCTGGTTTCATGTGGTTTTCGTGATTGGTCATTTGCAGTGCTAATATAATAGCAGTCCCGTGTCGTTTAAATTCTTGTTGGGTATATCATATTGCAGGGAAACAACTTATGCTTCATGTTGCCGAGTTGGTCCCCCGACATCCTGATCGAACTAAGAAGCAAGAGCCTGCCTCATCCTCAGCAGTCGGTGCTTCAAAATCTGGAAAGGGTGGAAAGAAGAAGCGATAGTTTCAATTTTACAAAAGTGGATGCCTTTTTCTTTGTTGATTATTCGTTTACCTTTCTTAAGATATTTGCCCAGAATCATCTCTTAGTAAATTTGGTTTTCTGTTTCTTGTTAGTTGCCTATTTTTAAATGATCAATTTTTTGAATAATTGTAATTTAATTGATACCCGAGTTTTATTATAAATGTCAAAAGGTGGAATACATATTGGAAGAACTCCATCCACTTCTCCTCTAGAATTTTTATAACGACTGATATGTCGTTTTAAACTCTACTATAATTAATTATAAAGTTGAGTAATAACAAATAACTATCTAAGTTCGATATATTTAATAACAAAACAATATATATATATACCTAGATTGGAAGTATTTGTTTTGAAGATAATTTTTTTGTAAGAATGTGTTTTTAGTTTAATTTTTGAAATTTGATATTTAAGAAAACAGTAAGCTAGTTTTGTGAAAAAACGCCCAATTGGTCCAGCTTGGATAGTTTTTATTTAATTCTTTGCCTACATTTTTTTTATAATGATGAATATATATACTTTCAAACTACAATTTAATTCCAAGTTTTCATTACAATCAAGGTTTGCTCTTTCAATCAAATTTGAAATCCCAAGACATGAAAATCATATCCATTCAAAGTCTACAAGGAATTTAAAATGGACAGAATACAATTTTTGCTGTGGGAATAGAGTTATAACAAAAGTTCCCTACGAAAACATATGAAAAAAATACATATTTTATTTGTAGATATCATGAAATATAAGTAGATACTAATTATTAAGGTCCACTGGAACTTTTATTATAATGACAAAATACATATTTTATTTGTACATATTCACGAATTATAAAATCTCGTTCAATCTAACAATAATTTCGTACATAGGTTAGGATGATTAAGTAGTTGTTTCTTGATTAATAAATAGTTGCTCTTATAAAATCAATTCAATCCATAAGTTCAATACGTGATGTAAGGACCAATCTACATAATTATATTTAATGAAAAATTAAATTATTCATTAATATAATGCAAGGGCTAACCTCAAATTAAATCATCCAATATTTAAGGTTTGTGAGAGATTGACATTCAACTAATCAATTAAAGTCACTTTCAAGTTTCACATCACTTGGAATATTCTCCGATGTTTTCTGAGTTCACGGCAAGGCGGCTTTGGGGGCTTGGCGGCGCCACCACCTTCTTCCCAAGTCACCAGGCAAAACTTATTAATATTTTTGGTCCCAAATATTTTATCAATCAGTAACTTTTGATCCGAAAAAGTGAGTCTGCTAACTCTAAATTAAAGTTGCATAAACTCCCATTGTAAGTGTAATTTTAAACAACTTATTCTAAAAATTATAATGTAAAATTGTGTCAAACACAAAGATGGTCTAATATGGACCATTTACAGAAAGATTACTACATAGAATGAACTCTAACAATAGAAAGAAACTCCAAGAATCACTTTTGTTTAGTGTAAATGTACATATACAAGCACAATTTGGCATGAGGAATTTTACTTAACTAAGCCAACATTATTGTGGGCTTGATCAATAATCAAACAAAGTGGACACCCACTAAACTAAAAACCCTACTATGTTTTTACACATACCAAACCAAATCTACCAATTACCCTTTTCACCTTCTACCTCTCAATGTCCATAGGAGCAAATGTTTTCCCAATTTGGAGAAAACTCTTAGGCTCCCCTATCTTGTTATTGTTGTCCTTCTTCTGTGCCTCAACATCATCATCATCATCATTTTCCTCATCTTGCAATTCAAGTTTCGTCAAAGTTTGATACTCGATCTTTTCACAATACAATTTGATCATCGCCAGATAAAGTGTCACTGCAAAAATTGTCACTCCTACCACGTACCAACTGAATTGAATGTTCACTAGCGATTTTGCACGTTCTAGGGCCTCTTCGCCGTGGCATCGGACCACTTTATGACCTTCCTCCAAGTTCATGAAGCAACCCTTAGGGATTAGGCCAGGGGTCCATAACATGAACCCCATAACCATAAGCCAAACACCTTGGAACAGTATACTAACTGACCTCACAAAGCTATTCAAGAAACTCTTGGGATAACTAATGCCTAAAAGGGTGGTGGCAAGTGAGATAAAGATTGCAATTTGGAGCAGCCAGTGGTACTGGCCCTCAACCCCCATGTGGTCGGCGGAGTGGAGGTGGAAGAGGAGGAGCTGCTGCCCGAACGCCACCGTGCCAAGCAAATTTGTCAGCCCATATTGTGCTGGCGGGGCCAGTTTGTCAAGCAAGATTGAAAAGAATGCATAGGTGAAGAAAGTTAAGGAAATATTGGAATGTTCAAAGTTGTGGAGATGGTTTGAAGGGATGGTGCCATCCGGGTCAAGGGGCTGGTGGCGGTCCGGCCCGATAAAGAGCTCCATGGATATAGAAATGGAGCAACCCGCCATGATGAAGTAGAGCTCCAAATATTTGATTCTTGAAGTAGGAAACCATGGTGAAGAGGTGTAGGATTTAGGGTTGATGGCATGGAGTTTGATGTGGTTAACAAGGTGCCATAATCCAATTATCAAGAAGCCAAATCCAGGTGCCACATGCCCTACAAGAGTCCCCATGTTTTTTTTTTTCCCAACTATTTTCTTGTTGGAGCTTGCAGAAAATTTTGTGCTATTTGTTTAAAATAGTGGGGTGGGGTGGGGTGGGGTGGGGGGGTTGATATGAGTGAGATGGAAAGGGGAAGGGCAGGTTTGGGGTTTTTTATATATGGGGTTTTGTGATAAAAACATGAAAATTTGTAAGGTCTAGAGGGTTCTAAGAGGGTTCAAAGTTTGAATATTTGAAGGGTTTCATTCATTTCCATTTCTTGGCCTTTAAGGTAGACAAGATTAAGAAGAGTTGACCAGAGAACAAATTGGGCATTTAGATGATGGGATGAGGTTTGCAGTTATGTAATCTAGAATACCAATAAAGGAGGCTAATTGAAATTGCTATATGAATGGAATACTTGTGAAAAAAGTCATAATCATCCCTTTGATTACCAAATAAGACTAGTTTGAGATGGGGTTGGGGGAAAAAACAAAAAAAAAAAAAAAAAAAGGTATATATTATCTATAAATTTTCACTGTTTTTTTACACTTCTTTTTGATTTTGATTTTGATTAGTATTAATTTATTAAATTTATTTAAGTCAATAATTTGTAATGATATAGATAAAGATTAGTCGGTGATATATAACATTTCTGAAAGAAAAATATGCTTTAGAAATAGCAGTAAGGATGCAAAAATATGGTTGGAGAAGATGTTCAAGGAAAGTAAATTTTTTAGCAGCAAAAGGAAGAATATATCCACGTGAAAATTTGACTTTTGTGACTAAAAATAAACTTTTTGTTAATAGAAGTAAAGATTAAATTGGAGTTTACTTGCTATAAGCACATGCCAAGCAAGGAAAGTTTATGCAAATTCGAGACTAATGATTTTTATGTTTATTTCTCTCACATAATAAATAATGTTGTGTCTGAACTCTCACGTATAAATGTGAGAATAGTTGATAAGCAGACTTATAAAAATAAATTAAATTATTCAATGATACTCGATTCGATAAATATAGATAAGAACTCGATTTGTTAACTTAATAAATCAAACTTGAACATATTTTTCATTCGATATTATTTGAAATTCGGACCGAGTTTGATTCGATTATTGATAAAACAAAAAAATATATGTAAAAAATCAAACAACTCAAGTTCGATTTGTGTTCAATTAGATTAAAATTCAACTCGATTAACTTCAAATTAAACTCAAATAAGTATAGAGAGTAACATATTCGACTTAACTCGATTAATTCACGTCCCTAATAAAAACACATTAAAATTATTCTACATGCCATTATTCCATGTTAAGCATCCAAAGTGGAAATTAAGGCATCTTTGAGTTTATTTACCTTATTTATGAATTATGATAATCTTGAATAATTCCTTGATAATCATGGAAAAATGGTTTTCGTCGTACGCTACAATTTTAAAATAGTTGGATTTTTTTGATTAAATTAATTAATCTTTGTTACGTACGTTGATTGGTCTTTGTTATTAATTCATGGAAATTTAGAACGATTATATATAAATGATTGACCAAATAAGAGTATCTTTAAATATGCTCTCTAGAACTTGCATTAGAAAAAAATAAATAAAAAATAATACTAAATTGTACTAGTTTTCAATTGTCAATGGGCCGTAGGTTAATAAAAAAAATAAAATAAAAGCATATTTTCACTCTCTAAGAATGATCAATATTTGAAAAAATGATAAAAGAGAAACCAAAACCAAGGATTTAAATTAGGCGCGCGCATATATATATATATATATATCATTAATATTCAGGTACGAATTTGTTTGTATCATTTATTATTTTCAAATCGAATTGGACTGACTGATTTAATTGAAAATCAATGATTCATCCGGTCCAATTAACTTTAAATAATTGAATTTTCAATTCAATAGATTCAGATTGATCAAATTAGTTTTAATTTTATTATTTATTATTTATTTTTTTTAAAAAAATTAAACTTAGTATTTTGTTATATATATATATATATATAATTATTTAAATTTTGAATTTTGTTAGATTTTTTAAAGTTAATTTTTTTTTTTATATTTAAAATATATTATAATAAAAAAATAATTAATTTTTATTAAATTAATCAGACCGACTATTAAACTAATAACAGACAGTAAAATTAATTTAATTACGAGAATATTGGTATCTATCACTCTAATCACAGTCTTCTGAACAAAATCCCGTTGTATAGAGTTTTAGTATAACTGTAAACTATTTATAGGGCGTACAATGCAGTACAAATTTATGGTTTCTAATTTTGAAAAATCTCTTATGCTTAATTGAAGATTGAACAATAAATAATGGAGTACTATCTCGGCTTAGTTGTTGACTTTATCAATAAAGACTATAACACGACGTATACTAAACGCCTCATAAGGGTAGCAATAAAGTTTAAGACTTTTTGACATTTTAATTGAAAAAAAAACTATTATAAATAAGTTCGGACATGTTTTGGAATTTTATTTTTTATTTTTTCATTTATATATATATGTGTGTGTGTGTGTGTGATATATTTTTTATAAAATATATATTTTTAATATTTTAAAAATAATAAAATAAGTCTAATTAATTTAGTAGGTCTAAAAAGGGGTGATCACGGTACGATTTTGCAATTTTTTTAATAATTTCAAATTGAATTGCCATATGCAGTTTTGTTGAAAAATAATTTTAAATTACGATTTTATCAAATAAAATAAAATTACGATTTTAAGCGGCTGCAGACGATTTGACAGTTTTTTAGCAATAATAGAAATTATTTAGCTTAAAAAATATAAGACATTAATACAAAAATCATTTGAATATGAAAATAAAATCATGATCTTAAAAATAATGACATAATCTTTCATGTACTAACAAATAGTTATATCGTTGTGCATAAATTTCAATTCATTTTATATATTTTACTTATTTATTTAATTTCATTTAGATGGGATGGTTGTTGCTCTTGTTTTTTATATTAAGTTTTGAGATTGACAGATGTGAGTTGGAAGAAAGAATAATCAATTTAATTATTAATATTTTGTATAATAAGTTAATTATAAAATTATTTTTTTAAAATATAAATTGACGATTTGATTTTTTATAATTTTTTTAACTCTCAAATTGACACCGCACCGTTAAGACGTTGCGATTTTTGTTTTGTATTTTAAATCATAATTTTTGTGATAAATCAATATTAACGATTGGATACGAAACGATTCGAACAATTTTTTAAAAAGTAAGATCACCCTAGGTCTAAATACTAATTCAAAGCTGAAATGAGTCCGTATCTTAAAATTTTTTAATAAAATAAGTTTCGTGTTTGACCATTTTGAATAAAATAAGTTTCAGTTTGACCAAAATAATTATTCTGTACCTAATAATTACTAATTGCTCCCGTCACAATTAGATAATTTGAAAACTATGGATGCTTTCTGTGGGGCTAAGTGGTTTTTGCAGGCTGGATCACATAATTTTTATTAATTTTTTTGTATTAATGGACTGGGCCTTGGCAACTTATTTCATATCCTAATTTTTAGGAAACATGACACAAGAACTGGGCCTAGCTCATCCATCTACATGGGCCTTAGTCATGCATATTTGGGCCTTTTCTCTTTGTTTTTTGTATTGCGCACCAATTAAATTAGCTTATAGACTCTAGCAATCTTTTGAGAAATCAAACGTAATACATTTAATCCATTCATTATTATTAAATTAAGAAGAATGGATATTAAACATTTTCGTCGAAAATTCAATGACCAACAGTAAACCAGATACTTTGCCGATCCACTATAAAATAGTCTGAAGATGAGCATAAAGGAAATTAGCAATGTTTTTAAAATCGGATCACATCGGTCGGTTCAACTGGTCCAATTAAAAATTAAATATCAATCCGATCCGATTAGGCCCAAAATTATTTTGACCTGTGAAAACCACCCAAAATCGGCCAACAACCGACCAAAATCGATTTTGAACGATTTTTTTTTTTAATTTTTAATTTTTATAAAAATTTAAATTTGATATTTTGTTATATTTATATGATTATTTGAATTTTGTTATATTTATATGATTATTTGAATTTTGTGTTTTGTTATATGTGTTTTTATGTAACTATTTATTTATTTTTATATTTAAAATGTATTACATAACAATTAATATATTATATTATTATTTTATATAATAAAATAAATATAATTAATTTTCATTAAATCGATCCTACCGCTGGTTGAATCAATCCGACCGATTAAATCGTTCATTTTAACAAAATCGATTTGATCATCGATTCATTTATAAAAATTTTAAAAATTAGTACATTTTTATCATCATGTGTCCCCTAGGTTTGATACCTAGTTTTACATAATTTATCTTAGTTAAATAAGTTTCTTTATAAATTCAATTTCATAAATCTTTATTCAAGGTCGAACCATAAAGTAATTAATTTATGAAAAAAAAAATCAAAAATTAATTTCTTAACCCTAATAGAAAAATAGGACTCAATTCTTTCCACTTCCTACCCAAAAATACAAAACAACACATTCTAAATATATTTCATTCCGACTCATTTTTAAAGGAAATTTTAGTTCCAATCAACTTTGATCCAACTTAAATTAATCACATAATAAAAAAAAAAGTATATTATAATTTCTATATAATTATTGTACAATTAAAAAAAAAACTAATTATATAACAAGTGTCTGACAAGAATTTTCCCCACTTTTTAAAAAGAAAATGTTTGGAGTGGACAGGAAGTTTGTTTTCACTTTTCCCAACAGTGAATTCTTTTTTAAATTTTGCTTTTTGGGTCTTCCGACAATTAATTTAAATATTTCTTCTGAGGCGTGTGGGTACCATCTATCATCATTCATTCAGAGATATAATCATGGAAAAGACAAGACAACTTTTGTGTTGTTATTCAGTACATTGTAATATTGTATTAGCATTGATGCCCCAACTCTGAACTTTTCTCACCATTATGGTCCAAACCTACATTCATCAAACAACTCTTTAACATTAGGAATAGACTCAGAAAATTTAAATTTTGGGATGTGGTATTAGATTTTTTCTTGTTGATAATGGATATTTTATAAAAGTACAATTTTATTATTTTTAGAGAATAAAGTTTAAAATTTTAATAATTATTATATAAAATTTAAATTTATATAAATTTTAGAACGGATGGCTAATCTTACCAACCCCTAACTCCATCTCAACCTGAAGTTAGCAAGAATCAAAGTGAGGTGATAATAACAAGTTTGAATTTGCTTATGTTGAAATTCATGAATCAATCACTTTTGCAAAGAAAAGATATTAATTTGACGCTATCTTAATGGAATTATGGTAACATTCCACCAAAACAAAGACCTTTCACTTTCCAATATTCAACCTTTAGCTTCAAATTTCAAAGCCAAAAAGAAAGACTATAAATTTTCAAAATGTGGCAAAAGGACAGAAGACTTAGGTCACCACCTAACTCACTCTTGTATTTAAAAGCACAAACCAAACATTCCAATTGTGATCCTTTCTTAGTGACTTAGGAACACAACTACCCCAACATCAACCCCTCTTATCTCTCTATTACTACATATACTTAGGCATCACAAGAAAATTCCCATTAATAACCATGGCTACTACCCATCCAAATCCATTCTTTTTCATCTTCACCATCTCCATCCTCCTCTCCTCCATCCTCTACCAAGCCACCGGCGAAGTAGACGAACTTTTGGTCAAACTCAATCAAAAACCGATCAAACAAAAACTTAGCCATTTTCGCATGTACTGGCACGACATTCTAGGTGGTCGCGCCCCTACATCGGTACAAGTGATCAAATCGCCCACCCAAAATGGGTTTGGGCAGGTCAACATGATTGACAACCCACTAACCCTAGGGCCCGAATTGAGCTCCAAGGTTGTTGGAAAAGCACAAGGGTTTTATGCAATGGCTTCACAAGAAGAACTTAGCCTGTTAATGACCATGAACTTTGTTTTCGCATATGGCAAGTATAATGGTAGCACGATTACCATATTAGGGAGGAACTCCGTGTTCAATCAGGTGAGAGAGATGCCCGTGATAGGAGGAAGCGGGCTTTTCCGATTTGCTCGTGGCTATGCTGAGGCCCGAACACACAAGTTTGATATCAAGACTGGAGATGCAACGGTTGAGTATAATATTTATGTGTTGCATTATTGAAATAATTTCTAGTCTTGTTAGAAAATTTTCATGAAGGCTTATTGCTGTCTAATAATTATGTGGGTTAAATTATTATTATTATGCAAAACTGTTTCTTGCTATTGTTACTTATGATTGTAGCTTTTAGGGGTGGCAAATGATGATTATTGCTGGAATATTTGGGCCCATTTCTATTGATTAATGCCCAATATCTAATAATTGCTTCTATTGTTTTTCTTCAATTCCCCTTTGAGTTTAATGGCATTTTTTCAATTTTTTTTTTCTGTATATATACTAGATTTGAATTCATTAAAAAGAAGGAAATTCTACAAGCCAGATATCTTGATCATAAATTCATTTCGTAACTTAAGATATATATATATATATATATATGTATATATATATATATATACACACACATTACAAATAGTTTTGCATAAAATTGTGAAATTTTATTCAAAATATTTTGATGTGGCTGTGGCAGAATTGGCCTTGGGTTTCATATAGGGCTGTGCTATGATTTTCAAAAATTACACAAAATGGACCATAAGATACGCACCTAGGTCTGTTAATCGGGCTCTATGAGCCCAGCTTGATAGGCATGGTCTCAAATCCAAACTTATAAATTTAATTTTTATGTATTTTGACTGATAGCCATAGCTCAAGCACGGGTTGTAAATTTATTTTTTTGGCCACTCACAATTTTTTTTTTTTTTTGAGCTTGGAATATGTTTTGGGCTAGGCCAGCTTATTATTTTACAAACAAAAAGAGAAACAACACAATGAAAATTGTAGGAAAAGACTAATCTTGCATAATATATACAAGATAAAAGTTTAAGCAGATTAAAATAGATAAATTCCAAGCTTATAATTAATCCATAACACAAAACATTAAAAAACATTTCTAATTCAAAAGTCAAGACATAAAAATCTGCAACAACGCATATGAAAATACAAAAATCTTTGTAAAGAACAATGGGATGACGTAAGGATTTGAAAATCATTCACAAAATCTGTTTCAAAGAAGAATTTGCATTGATTTTTATTATACATCGTCTCTATAAGCTTCTAACGAAAACCTACTTCAAATCTTACTTGAGTGAACTTTCAGAATATTTTGATTATATAACATGGAACGAGATGTTTACATTGTGGTTTAAATATTAAATATTCGAGCATATTTTGATTGAGCTTAATAATGTTCAAACTCGACCACAAATTTATCAAGATCCATTTCAATGATCATTTCATATTTAATCGGGCTCGACTTAAATATAAGGATGAATTACAAAAATTATTATTGAATTTTGAGCTATTTATAAAAAAATTCATCAATTTTTAAATTATAAATATCCCTTGATATTGTATTTCTATTTCACAAATTACATCTACTAAAGAGAATTTTTATAAACAAAAAATATATTTTAATGGGGTATTTATAATACTTGAAGAATATATTTATAATTTTAAAAAATAATTAATTTTTTTAATTAAATTAAACTTCAAAAGTGATTTTTATAATTTATCCTAAATATAAATGAATATGACAATGGACCTTGGATAACTCCGACTCAATTAACAGCCTCAATTAAAAATCTAGTTTGATACAATATTAAATTGTTCATTTTCCTTTATAATTGATAGGTTTGAGACAGGTTATAGCATTAAAAGGCCCCATTTTTGGGGAGTTAAATACGATGGATAATATAATGGATTAATTTTTTGGCCTAATAGAATAAGATAATATAATAAAGTGTTTGGTTCGATACGAGATAGTTCAAGTATGAAACGTGATATGACTATAATGCCCCTACCATTTTACTGTAATAATCCAATTTTTTTTTTTCTCCTCTCCTTTTTTGTCTTTAAATCATTGTTAAGAAAAAAAATGGTAATAAAAAATAATAAACATGTTGAAACAACATAACCCCAATAATATTAGTGATGGGGTTTAACAATTTCCAACTTAATTTTGTTAAAATAATTAATAGTCCCATGCTAATATTTGGTGACCACAGATGTTAAATAAATTCCTATTGGCCATATTGGGTATTGTATCAATATTTAGGGGTTTAAACGACTCGACTCGACTCGAACCGAATATGTTATTATTTAAGTTTGTTTGATTGTTTATCGAGTTTCAAAAATTATGTATGAATTTAATTTGATAATTAATCAATTCGAATTTGAACGAGTTTTAATCAACGCGAACACGAATCAAATTCAAGTAATTTAATATTTTTTATATATATTTTTTATTTTTTATTAATCGAGTCGAACTTGAACCAATTTTCATATTTTATTGAACAAAAAAATATGTTCAAATTTGATTTGTTAAGTTAACGAATCGAACTCAAACAATCTTTTAACAATTGATCTCGGATCAAATATCGAATAATTTGATTTATTTTTAAACTCTATCGATATTTTTATTTTCTTTTCCCTTTCAATTTATAAATGCTTCATAGTTATGTTGTATTCCTATTCTTATCAATTTTTAATTTCTCTTCTAGCATAAGCAAAATATATAATTTTGTTACCACTATCTATTATATATGGCACATTTGTGGCACATTTCAGACCAAGTAAGGCTAGAGTGAAACTAAATAAAAAGATAAATAAATAAACAATTACAATTGAGAGTTTAGACTATTTGGATATTAAATTGTTACAAGAAATAAAACATTTCCTATATCCAAAAATAGTTAGTATATTCTATTATAAAAAGTCATGTGACAAAGAGAAAAATAAAGAATAAAGGTTTGCAAAGGTGAAAAGGATAATATTCCACTTTGCCCTCACCATACTCTACAACTTTTTTATACAATATTCTTCTCAATCCCCAATAATGTTGTCCATAGTCGGTTCCACGTGGCACATGCTGATTGACTTGTCACATGTATAATCAAAAGTTTAGAAAAACCCTCAATTTGTTGTAAAAACTTTTTGATTCTTGGTATTTCCCACTACAATTTATTTTGATTTTGAAGCTAATTAGAAAATAGAGAATTTTGTTTTGACTAAACTCTAAAAGTTTAATATATTGTTCCTAATGCACTAAGTGAAACATCTATTTCTAATATTGTGAAAAGTTATCATAGAATAAATCAAATATTTGAAAAAAATTACTTTTATATTATTTTAGGATAGTTATTTCAAGAAATTAGTTAGTTTCTTTTCAGCTCTACCCCTTATTCTCTTCCACTCCATAAGTGACTTCTATTGTACTTTTATCAATTGACTAAGTAAGGAGAAACAAGCATTCCATGAACAAACATTTTAAGTCAATCAAAAATCCTAATCCAAACCAAATTTACACTATATAATTGGTCCACTGCCTTTAACATTTTTTTTTTTTTTGTGCTAAAAGCAAACTATAGTTGATTCAAGAATAATTCTAATAGCCCTACTTTCCTCTTTTTCACTCTTAACAAAATTCCTATAAATAATACCTTCATCTTCCCATACTCTCATTCTCAAAGATGGCTAGATACTACAACTCATCTTACCATGAATACCTCCAATACCTCTCATTTCCAATCCACTTTGTCTTCTTCCTAGCCATAATCTTCCTCTTCTTGATTGTCACTTGGTACATAAACTATGACTACATGTTTGGGGACTTGATGGATCAGCTCAAGCTAAGTCTCATGGTGTTTCCAGTGCTTCTTCTGCTTATAGTCCACTGGTTAGCCGATGACCGGGAACGTTTCCCTTTCGCTATGAGCTTACCGGAGAAGGATTCACTTCATAGGGTTGGAGGGTCGCCATTGGGGGTGGCCCTTTTGCTAGTGTTTCTTATGTTCATGATCTCTCATCATAGTTCCTTACATGAACGATGGTTTCCCTTATTTAGTCGAAGATAAGTAATAATATCTTTCATATTGTCTATGTGGAGGAGGATTATTTGCTTGTCTATGGCTTACAAGATGGTTTTTGTGGTTGCTTAATAACAACATGTATATGTTACTCTTGATCTGTGTTTTCTTGTTGATTTTTTCTTCTTGTAATAATATGTGACATGGGCAAGACAATTAATAGGTGAACTCTCAACAAGACATGGTTTCATAAGATATTGGTTTTCAAATTTTCATCAAGAAATAGAAGATCATACTATGAAAATTAAAATAAAAGATGAAAAATTCTATCCCAGATTTGGTTCGGCCCGAACTTCAAATCTTGAGGCAATTACAGTAATTTATGTGGTAGGGTGAAAGATTAATAAAATTGTGTCATCCCAACCTAGTCTAGCTCTTGTCTTTAATTTTTTGAAAATATTGGGCAAAATGACTTTAATGGTGTCAAAGGTGGGATGGAGATCCAACTTGCTAAGGTAAAATCTGACATAAAAAATAAGAAAATAGAAGAATGAACAACATTGTTCAAATGCTACATATATAAATTTTCATAGGACCAAAAAATTTGATGAAGTATGTCCGAAGGGTGCAAGGGCCATTATTGTCCTTTTCCAAGTTTGGGGAGCTCAAATTGTTAAGAGTACAAGTGTGTGCAAAAATCATTAAGATGATCTCTAAGCTAAGTATTATACAACATAAGCAATTTCATAACTTCATTATATATAACATTACTAAATTTCCATATGTTCCCGTGCGCCACACAATAATATTACTAGACTTTTATTATATTTTATGTTATTATTATACTAAAATAAGAATTGAAAATATATATTATATTATGATAATATATATATATATATATATATATATATATATATACATTATCCTGTCTGTTCAGTAATTTTTGTTAAATAAGCAAATCTTGTACCTTCTTTACGTTTCGATATTTATGTAAACAAAAGGCAAAATATTTGATGTGGGCTAAAACTTAATGTAGAAGTTAATTTTTATTAGATATGTTGTTGTTGTAATCATTACTTTATTGTTCCTAATAAGGATATACTACATAACTATTTATAATAGGAACAAACACTTGTAATTCACACTACACATATTTATTTATATATTATATTATATTTCAATGGAAATTCAATTCTAAATGACATTATGTTGACTAAACTTATTTAAAAAATCTTATATGATGATTTTGAAATTTATAAAATATTAAATTTTATTTTAAAAATAAATTATTCAAATATTTGAATAAAATAAAATCAAGAAGCTTTTAAAATGTTAACAATTGTAATTTTATAATTAAAACTATCAAAATTAAATAAATTTATTAAAATAAGATATTCTTTTAAAAGTAAGGATCTTTTTACTTTTTTAAAAATAACTTACAAGATCCTAACATCTTATTTTGATAGCCTATAAACTCTTTTTCTAAAAAAATTATCAAATACTTTCAGAAATCTTATAAAGCTTTCAAACATTTTATAAGATATTTTAAAAAACTTATAAGTTCAGCCAAACACACACTCTGTTACATTACATGATATTAAGCTACACAAATTTAAGTGGTATGAATATCATGCATAAAATGTTGCATATGATTTTGAGTATGATGTACATAAATTTCCACAAGCATTTGTGGAAAGACAGTTTTCCGTCTCCACTCGTAGTTCATTTGTAGGAAAAGTAAAAAGCAGAATTCTAGTTGTCAAATTGCCATGACTATTGGAAATTATTGTAACGAGCAGTGGCCTCAACATCCATTTTTCATATGCTCTCAGACAACCATAGTGCAATTTAAGAAGATATCACGTTGCCCCCGCGGGCAGGGCGCAGTGGTGAATACTTGGGAAAAAAATATAGTAGGTCGTGAGTTCGATTCTTTCTCAAAGGTAGGAGCGTCGCGTGGTAGCTAGCCCCTTCAAGGGTTCCGTCCGCGCTTAAAGTGGGTCCAAAGGAATAGAATAACTGATATGAACGTTTGATTCAGGTGCAAACTGACGTCCACTGATTTTACCGGGCGGAGGACCAAACCTGGGGAAGGCCGGTTCTCTCCTAGTATTAGTAAAAAACAGAGAGAGATCACGCTTATCATATGATTTCAGACATTAATAGACAAATTCCTCTTCACAGTTATAGATTGAGACAGTTAGTAGTTCCTAACAAGCTGAAAAACAAAATGATCAAACGACCTTTATAAGTTTTATAGAAATTTAGACAGCTATCTTCTCATTAATCGGCATGCACAAGATCAAAGAGGACAGAAGTCACCTTTAGGCTCCACCATTCAAGGTTTCACAACCAACTCAACAATAACTTAAAAAAGACACCAAGTAAATCTAGACTGAAACAACTTCCACTCATCATGAGTTCAATCAGGAGGACTTGTAAAATGAAGCATCAAAACTAACAGAAGACTTGAAAGTAAAAGACCTTTACTGTGTCATTAAATTGGTCACTGGAAGCAGAAAAAACACACCTCAAACAGTTCAAAAGGCTGCCCGCGCTTGCGGACATCATTGTTCTTGCCCTTATCAGCGGGAAAAATGCTGAACAGCAGTGCTCTCCATCCGATAAGTAGTGCAGCATTGCCGCCCATCGTGACAAAGATGAAATTGATTGGTGGTGTAATTCCAATTGTTACAGCCCTTATGATTTATCCCAACTGCAGTAAGGAGCAAAACAGTTGAAATTAATATAGGGTGTAAACAGAAAATCACTAAATATTCACACACATGAGAAGATAGCACAAAAAAATTGCTAATCATCATCTCAGTTGTTATAGTTAGCAGTTTGATTTGTCAGAAAGACAAAATCTGTAAATAAATCACTATATTTGTCCAACAAGAAGTTGATCGTTCTTGTATGATCTTGAAAAACACCACCATTTAATAAACACTGGATATATTGAACATTAGTAAAGCATCCCTAATTTGAAAAAGATATGCTCTATCCTTTCTACTTATACGCTCTCATAATTCCGTCCTAATTATGCATCAACTAAAACTCCAGAAAATAAACATTATTATTTTATGCAGAGACTCCATAAACAAGCACCAGACACATTCTCTGACTCGATTACAAACAACCAAGATATAAAACTTGAACGTGAATTCATATTTCCATCAAATTCTCTGTTGTCATATGCCTTACAACTAGAAGAAGAAATTTAATTGATTCACTTTTTCTCTCTGGAGGGAAAGAAATGAAAAACAGAAAGAAAGAAATAGAAAACAAAAAAGCACATGAAGAGTAAAAGTAGCGTTACCGAAATACCAAAAGACCAGGACTTGGTGCAGCAGTAACAACCCTAGACCATTTTTTCCTCGGGCATCCTCTCCATATCCATCAAGAAAATATGCACTCAAAAACCATCCTATCACCCAAAAAAAGCAAAGAGAACCAAATGTTAACACGGTTTCTTTATTCACTATCGTAGACGTCAGTCCTTCTGAAACAAATATAGCATAAATCTAAAGGAAAAGTTGAAAATAGTAAAAGACAGTGACTATTCCAACCAAGAGTCAATTGACAGAATCTAGCATTACTACAACAATTCATGAAGAATATAACACAATGAAAAAGTTAGATGAGTAATCCAGTAGGATCAACCGAATAAGTTTTGGAAAGGAAAATGCCAGTTACTTATTTCAATGGCTTTGGGTGGAAGTTGCTGAGTGAATTTCAGTGCCAAACTAGCGAATTTACTAGAGCACACAACAGCAGGTATCATATCAATATCCAGGGCTTGCAGTTGTTTGACAACAGGTATAGGCATCCAGCATATTGATTGTTCAAGTATGCAGCTTTATCCTTATTTCAGCTCATCCCCTCTAATAATATAATGTTGATATGGCTTAAAATTTCTCTGGAAATATAAGTTTCGTTTTTTCAAATTTTGGAATGTTTCTAGTTCCTTCGGCCCAAAATCAATGGTGCGATCATCAAACTTCAATTCTATTTGGCAGCCCACATGAAATAGCTTTTTTCCTACCATCTCTGAACTAAGATTAGATACAAGCTCTTGGCGTGAAACATGCTCCTTGACACCTTTCAAGTAGGCATTAAGAAACTCCAACTTCAGGTGCCGAAATTTCTTTTCCCCATCATATTCTGAATACTTGCAATCATACAAAAGATTATCCTCCAAAATAAATGTTTTTCCTCTTCTGACCTCCTTCCGAAAAATTTTCAGATTCCCATAGCTTCCCCGCCGACGTTAGCCTGATTAGTATGAACCCACCAAAACTATCAAGTGAGGACAACTGTGCAGAAAAATCTGGCTCGAGAATGCCAAACCCCCAAATTAAGTGTTTTTTTTGCCTCCAGTCAATCCAAACTGGAAGGGACGCTTTGAAAAGTTCCTCTCTCACAAGACAACTCCCACATTTACAATCACAACCCGACATTGAAAGCTCTGAAGGGCATCCCCACGCATAATATGAGTTGCAGAACTTTGAAATTTTAGAAGAGACCGAACCATTTTCATTACCAGCAGGGCCATAACAGAAAAGACTGAACTCGTTGTCCCAAAACGATCCCAGCTTATCAGTCAATAAAACCTGCAGCTTTTTGTTAATAACTCTGTTATTTTCACTAACCAAAGACATCGACTTAACCTTTTTCCCAGAAGAATAATTAACATCAAACAACAGCAAGTCACCGTTCTCCAACAAAACTAAGCATTCTTCTCTCAAATGTGGACTCCAACATCCGCTGACCACTGCATTACCCCTTAATATCTTAGCATTGCCACACCCCAGATAATCCAAACAAACAGAATATTCATTTTGTCTAGAAACAGTAGTAATTCCAACTTTATACCAATAAACAGAATAATTAGTACAAACCATCAAAAAACCAACAAAAGTGACAACATGAGTTTATTAACATTGCGTACATCTCCAAATTTGTCCTCTGCATTCTCATCACCGCAAAAATCATCAATCGGGTTAACCAACAAATGAGTGATTCTTTGACGATTCACATTACCCTCTTTCACCAGCTGGAAAAAACTTTCCCTTTGCGAATAAACACTCAAAACCCCATCTTTCACATAAAGTAAAGAAAAACCCACATGATCAAAATTCTCTCCAGTTGGGAAAAACACAACAATTAAATTTTTATTTGGGATTTGAAGCAATTGAAGAGAGTTGAAGCCATTAAAGTAAGAAGAGCAACTGGAGAACTGGGGACCGAGAAGAGAAGAAATAGAACTGGCGGAGGAAGGGACACAATTGTACTTTTGGAGGACTCGGGAAAGGGAGAGATGAAGATATGGTGGTGGAAGGTGGGGTGAGAGGGAGGGAGAGTGGAGGAGAGTGGTGGAGGAGTTGGGGTCTGGGGTAAATATTAGTGGGCCAAAGGGAGTTTTGGGGTTTTTGTTTGGGATGAGGAGTGGTGCAGAGAAGTTGGAGGATATGGGCCACAAAGATTTCCACTCCGTCATGAAATCCATCTGTTTTGTGGCGGGCAGTGGTGGTGGCTTTGGGGTTTGGGGATTGCGGATTGCAGAGGGCGCCACAGCAGTATTCTTAAACCTGACAAACAACAAAGACGAGTGTTTGCAAAAGCAAGAATCCAACAAAAGAACCCAGAAAGCACGACGACGAGTAGCTTGATGAACTTTCGGTACCTTAATACTTTCAAACGGTCGGCTTTGCCGAACGGTATTTTTACTCCACGCTAAAATTCGTTACCAATTAGCCCAATTACTGAATTGATATAGAAAACTGGGTCGTGTTAATGCGATGCAAATACGCCTTTTTCACCAGAGTTTTCAAGATTTTCTGTTCCGAAAGAAACGACAGAGGATGTGCGTGTTACACTTGATGGGAAACGGGGAAAAGAAATAATTGATCAAGTTTCAGTTCCTCGGCAGCAATTGCCGTCGCAAATCAAACGTGAGATTGGTATGGAGGAGAGTTTAAGGCTTCTGATAATGTGAACGCAAATTCTGCAATCTGAACATTGAATGATTCTTGGGAAAAAGAAGAGCTCCAATGCGCTAATATAGGTTTCGGGTGTTCTAGGGTTTCAATTTGGTATATGTATACAAAGGGTCAAATTGGTCCTTTCAATAGTTAATGCAAATCCAATCGAATCCAATCACAACTTTGATTAATCAAAATTTTGATTAGTTAAAATTATAAATTGAACACTAATTATAACCAATTTATTTTTTATTTTTAAATTAACCAAAATTTTATAAAAAAATAAAAATAGATTAAAAATCAAATAATAAGACTATAAATATGTATTTTATTTATTTATTTTTAATTTGAGTAAGTAAAAAAATAAAAATAAAAAGTAAAAAAATAAACAATAAGTATAAATATATTACATAAAAATGATGTATACAAATATATAAAAACTATAATTTGGTTAGTTGAAATCGAACTCAAAATAAAGAATTTAAAAAATTAAAAATCAAATTTGGATTAAAAACTATAATTCGATTTTCATTTCAGTTTTGTAAACCGAAATCGAATAGAAAATAAACATTTAGAAAATTAAAAATCAAAAATTAAATTTCCATTTAATTTCGGTGCAAACTAAAATTTAAATTTCAATTCGATTCGACTGATTAACCAAATTGTAAACACCCCTATTTTAGTTTGATCTCTTATCAAACGACCAACTTGATTACAAAACGGACTCAAAAATATACAATGAGTTTAAAAATGAATAACATCAATTGTACAAAAAAAAAAAAGGAATTTCATTATTTGAAGATTTATTACACTAGGAATTTATTTAATTAAATTTATGGATCTTATATAAAAATTGAAAAAAAAAATTAACGTGTTGTTTATTGCTTATATAATTGCCCTAAAAATACTATTTTAAACTGGTAAATACTGAAGCCATTTATTTGCATTGTCAGGCCATTGCATCAACATACACATTAAAGTGGCCTCTTGTAAGTCCGATGCTTATCAAAATTGAGCTAACAAAGTACATCTAAATCGGACATTCGTATCAAATATTTCATAATCTTGGATCCATCATAAGTACGGATAAAATTTAATATTTTGTTGTCCTCCTCAATTTTTTAAAAATATATTTTTTATTTATAAAATTTAATAAAATTAAAATTTTGCCCCTCTTTAAATTATAAAATTATCTGAGTTGTCCTCCTTAAATTTTTATAATTTTATTTTGAATATGTAAATTTAAAGATATTCTAAATTATTTGAAACTTCATTTTTTTCAAAATTTTAGGTGATTATTATTAATATAAAATTTTAAAAGACATTTGTACTATTAAAATTTTATTATGATTTTGTCTCTACAAATATAGTTTATATTAGTAAAAAAATATTCATTATTATTATTTTTTATATTTATTTGTTAGTTTTTAACTTAATTGATGTTTTCATAATACATTTCAATTGGTTAATGACTATAAAATAATGCTCGAATGTTTACAATAGTTTTTGGAAGCAAACTTGATTGACAAATTTATTTTTGACATGTTACTATAAATTGTATAATAGTAAGAATTATTTTTATTTAAACAATAGTTCTCTTTTCCAATAAAAATAATTAAGAGTTTTATTAGTTTTTTAATATATTTTTAATTCATTATTTTTTTATAATATTTTTTCATTCACATATATATAATTTATTTATTTTATTAAGTTTCTTTTGTCTAATACTTTGCGTTTCATTTACTTTTTAATTTTATTTGGTCCAATAAGAATTAGATTCTTATTTTATTTTTTGTTCCGATTTGAAATATGATTAACAACATCGCAATTAAAACATTAAGATTAATTTTTTTGTTAAAAACTTTTCCTCAAGTAATTTTTTATAAATGTATAGCTACTTATATAAACTACATTTTATTTGAAGAATATTTTTCTTTTTTCACAATAATAAGATAATTTTGAATGCTTAATAATGATTCATAAGATTGTAATGAAACTGTGAGAATTACTCTAATATATGAATTATATTTTCTAATTTTGTAAGTTAGTTTTTGTTTTGTATTATATTGAATTATAATTGATTCTCATTTTCATTTAGGAGTTGTTTATTTTTTTTCGAATACTTATGCAGATATAATATGTATGAGAAATTTATGTATAAATATCATATTTTTATTTATAGTTGTATTTATTTTTTAATAATTAAAAATTTTACAATAAAAATTATTTTTATAGGCGAACAAAATAATTAATTTATATTTATAATGATCAAATTTCGCCCCCACAAAACTGAAATCGTGGCGCTACCTCTGAGCGTGGAAGAGACCCTCGGAAGGACCAACAAACACACGACGCTCCTGCTTTCGAATTGGATTCAAACCCACAATCCACAACATTTTTTGAAAAAATGCTCATTATTGCGCCGTATCCACGACGGACACTAAAATTATAAAAAAAAATAAGGGTACCTAATCACTGCACATTATACTCCTGATGTGGAGAACACCAAACTCCAATCTAATGACATAATATGTTGCTCGTAGTTGTTTTCATCTTCATGTATTTCCGAGTTGTTGATCCGCTTTGTTAGATTAGTGTCCGAGAAGTAAATTAAATTGGCTTTTGTCGCAGGTTGTTGCGTTAATGCATAAATTCTTGTTGCCACATTATTCATTAAGAAATAGATAAATAACAATATTCAAGTAAATGACATGACAAGTGAATTAAATTCGTCATAATTGATTCAAAGTTCAAAAAAACATAATCAATCATAAAATAAGTATTCTTGCACTTATTCCATGATTAATTGGTATTGTCGAAATAGGTTGGAGAAGAAGTTTCCAAGAGGTATGCTATGTGATCAAAATGCTAGCTAGATTCACTAGGTTAATTAGTGCAAGAATTTATTTTTTTAAGTTGTGTGCAAATAATGTTCCATGTCGATTAATAATGTCGATGATCATGAGTATATAGGTATGGATAATATTTTAATTGTACGATGCCTTCTAAGACAAGTCCAAAAGTAAAATTACGAGAGCATAGTTCCAAAATGAACAATGTCATTCTATCAGTTAGAAATTGGGATGATCATGGATTTATAAGGATGAAAACTCCCTTATGTTCATGATCTATTGCTAGCTCCATGGAAAAGGGCCCCTTCAATAATGGGTTTTAAGGTCATTTCCAACCATAAACTTTGTTTTAGCGCACATCTTGTACTTAATTAGTACAGTTTTTATATCAAATTTAAAATTTATTTCCAATCTATTTACTTTAAATTTTACTCTAAAAAAATATTCATTGAATATCCCTTGTTATTTCATTTACAACAATTATTTTATTTCATTAAATATCTACTTATAATTTTATTAACATATTAATACATTACATATTTAATTTGTGTTTTACATTTAGTTAATTAAAATAATATATTGTATTAATATAATATAATTGGTAGCAAAATAAATAATATAGATAAACAAATCAAATAATTAATAATAAAATTTGACTATGCAATACTCGCATTTCAATATATTTAAATTGTCATATTTCCAATCTTTATAACTTATTATAGGAATAAATTTTAGCAATATGAATGTTTTGATATTAATTATAACAATATTAATAAAATAATTACATTTTATTAAAAATATTTGAGTACTTATGAAATACAAAAAAAATAATTTTGTTGAAAAATAGCGCAAGAAATAGAGGTCGGTTGGATTTGCCATTTCTTTCCCTTTTGCGCCCAATCCTGCAATTTGGGGCAGTATTGGGTTTCCTCTAACACATGCCATAATACACTTGAAACTTGGAGAGGATCGATGCCTTGATACTAGAATTACGAATCAATGTGGTCTACAAATTGTGTAGGAATAAATTAGAGGTGGATGCAATTTTAAATTTTTTAAGGGGGTTTAATTATAATTAAACCAAAGTTTAAGGAAGTTTATGTAATTGTAATCATCCCCAAATTTTATATACTCAACCAACTTGATAAAAATCCATTTTCCTGCACTATTTTCTTCCCTGTTATATATACATGCACAAATAACCTGTTAAACAGATAACAAGTACACCATTAATTTATTTCTATTGTCCTAAGACTACAAAGAATTTATCATTTTTTGGTCGTGTTCAAGAAATAATTACCATAATTCATACTTTATTTGTCCCAAATTTATGATTCTTTTTTTAGATATTTCAAAATAAAATTTAATTTCCTAAAATATTTTTTTTTCCTTTAAAAACTAACCACTCATTTAAACCAATAATTAAAAATAAATAAAATATTATTTTTTCTACTCTCATTTTAAAATATCGTACCGCCATGAATAGGACTCATGCCATAAAATAATCGACAAATCCAAAATACACTCTTACAAGTAACTATTATATTAGGAGGAAGATAATACTATTTTAGTTAAAAATAAATAAAAAAAAGTGTTTTGATATACGGGCAAAATACAAAAGCACATGACATGTTCATCGATTTCCTAACTATTTTTTAATTACTTGATAGGATAAGTTCTGATACTTCAAATAATATATAAAAATTATCAAGCAACACTTGAATAAAATAGCTAGCCATGGACCAAACCAGGCCCTCATTCAAATTAACTAAACAAATGGCAATATGGAATCTTCATATTAATTAATCCTCACCTACCACAATGCCCTTACTTCTCCTTATTGTTGTTGTTGCCTTTGTCGATATCTTCGTCCTCCGTCAATTCCTTTAAATTTAGCCTATCCATCGTTGAAACGGCTCAATTAGGGTCCAGCGGCGGGAACAACACCGCACGTTGACATGGTGTTCGGTATACCTCGACGGCCCTTGAAAATTCGAAGGATCGAATGCCGTTTCAAAAAAATATTTCCAACAGCATAAATGAAATATTCATGTAATTTTGAGGGCCAAGTTTTTTTCTAAAATTTGAAGTTAAAAGATTGACACTCCATCTATTTTGAATACAATTTAATCATGAACAGATAAAATGTCACAGCCAACGCTGTCAACCCTACGACATAGTAGCTGAACTGAATATTGGCAAGCGATTTGGCACGCTCTAGGGCCTGTTCCCCGTGGCACCGAACCACATAGTGACCATCCTCCATGTTCATGAAACAACCCTTAGGGATCAGCCCTGGGGTCCATAGCATGAACCCAATGTTTATGAGCCAAACACCTTGGAAAAAAAAACTAAGGGACCTCACAAAACTAATCAAGAAGCTCTTGGAGTATTTAATGCTTAAAAGGGTGGTGGCAAGTGATGTAAAGATCACGACCTGGAGGAGCCAGTGGTAGTGGCCTTCCAGACCCATATGATCGGCGGCGTGGAGGTGGAAGAGGAGGAGCTCCACCGCGAACGCCACCCCACCAAGCAAGTTGGTCAGCCCGCGGTGTTGGGGTAGTGGTGGGGTGAGTTTAGATAGCAAGAATGCGAAAAAAGAATAGACAAAAAAGACCAAGGCAATAATGGAATGTTCAAAGTGGGGTAGATGGGTGGGAGAGATGGATCCATCCGGGTCGAGGGGCTGGTGACGGAGCGACCCGGTGAAGAGCTCCATGGTGCAGGAGATGGAGGAGGCAGCCATTATGAAGAAGAGCTCTAAATGTGTGATTCTTGAAGTGGGAAACCATGGGAAAGAGGTGTAGGATTTAGGGTTGATGGCGTGGAGTTTGATGTGGTTGAAGAGGTGCCAGAGACCAAGGATGCAGAAGGCTAATCCATTTGTGAAATGGCCCTTGCTATCCCCCATGTTTTGTCTTGATCCTCTTCTTGTTGTGGTAATTATTCAGAGCTTGCAAATAGTGGATATATGGCTGGTGAGAGGTTTATATATAGAGAGGGTGGGGTGGGGTGGGGGTGGGAGGGTTGTGATGCTGAATCAAGATTTTGTAACCTTCAATCCACCAAAATCTTGTAATAAATTTTCAAAAATTTCTTATAAAATAACATAAGATCATCGAGATAAAGTAAATGAGAAATAACTCGACTTGATCTATTATTAACAATGTGACATTCAATAATACGAGACAATACTTTGTTACTGCTTAGGCAATATTGTTACTACTGTAACAAAACAAACAACTACTGAAAATTCCATTTTCCTTCATAAATTTTGATGTTTATTTGGTCAGACTGAATATCGAATTAATTAATTTGGTTCGGTTATGATCGAACTTTTTTTGATTTTTAGTTCGATTTTTTAGTTAATCAATTTTTTATAAAAAAAAATAGATAAAAAAATTAAATAATAGAATTAAAAATATATTTTTTATTTTGGGTGTTGAAAAAACAACAAAATAGTATAAAAAAATTACATAAAAATTATAATTCAATGTAAATAAAAATTTCGATTTCAATTCAATTCGACCGATTAATCGAATTTTGAGCATCCCTACAATTTTCTACCTTAGCATAATTTGCAACTAGTGAAAGTTCCATTTTCCTTCAAAAATTTCTACCTTGCATATTTTTAACAACCCATTTTTACAACTAGTGAAAGTACATCACATGTTCATTCTTTTTTTTTAATGATTTGCTTAATTTATATTTGAAAGGTCAAAATAATTAAGAGTACTCTTTGTAGTAAGATTCTTTCCATACACTAACCCTTTATTTTCTTACACTATCTCCCCATTTAAAGAAATGGGAAGAATCTTTCCCTTCTCTTTCTACTTAATCTATGGAGGTTCTTTCTTTTTCTTTTTTATATATTTTTTTTCACAAAAATCAAGAAGATAACACAACCCATAATATTATTGATTAGAGACTACATCAGAGTAGAATGGAATTAATATTAAATTAGATAAATACACATATATTCTAGTTGAACTAGGTACTAAAAAAAACTAATAATTGTATAGTTTTACCCCCCACCCCCAGTCAAGTTTAAATTATTATTTTTTAATTAACTATTTCTGAAAATACTTTGAATGAGGGGTAAATTTGGAAAATATATTATATTTCTTTTAAATGAAAATTAATAACTTTTTAATTGCAGATTGTTCCCATGTACCACGTAACCATTACAAAAACAAAAGGGTTGTTAGATTTTGTCCCACATCAAATATATAAATTAAATTTTGTTGCTTCCAAATGTCAATAACATAATCATGATAATTGAGTGAAGAGAATCTTACTTATACAAAGTTAAGTACATTATTTGTCTTTAGTTAGTATAAGAAAATTGTGTATAGATAAAATAAGAAAAGATACTATATGTATCTTCAGACTAACTTTTTATCCTTTTTTTTTAAATATTCTCTAATTTTGATAAAAATAATAATATGGCAGTCAATTCATTTTGATGGATATAATAAATTAATTTCAAACTAATAGAGTAAGAATTAAATATGAGCAAAGCAAATATATTGATTTTGGATATTTTAAAAGTAAACATATTTAATTCCTATGATAGTACTTATTTTAAATATAATTATTTTAGGCCTTATAATAATTAAAATATTTTTTTAAATTCAAAAGTAAGATTGTTAAAGTGAATTAACAATTTTTTATTTTAAATAAGTAAGGAGTTTAATAATATTTAAAAAGTAAAAATCCTAATAAACACGTAGTATAATTTAAATATGAAAATATATTATAAGTAATGAATTTCATTCTCATTTTCAATCCTCATAACATTTGCACTCTACATACATATTTAATACTTTAATTTTAATTTCGGGCCTAAATTAGCACCTCAACTTCAATTTCAATTTAATATATTTTAATTTAATATTTTATTTCATATTTTCGAACGCTAAGTATATATTTGAAAATCTAAATAATTTGTCTAACAAGCACTAAATAGGACCGACAAGACATCTTTTTAAATATTTGTGATTATCAAAGTTGGGTCAAAACCCAATTTTCCTAAACCAATTTACTTCCCAATGTGAATCAAAATCATCTTTCAGTTTATTAGTGCAACAAACAAACATCCTTGCAGATGAGTTTCTGCAGTATGAAAAGAACATTTTTTTATCACAAAATGTCAAAAAACAACTAACATTTATAAACACACTTAGAAAAAACCGAGATCACATACCCCTTTCATATATTATTATCAAAACAAACGATGCTTCAGCTCATACATACAATTCTGAGTAAGATGTTTTCCAGAGAGAATTTTGCACAGTTAGGCTCAAGGCTCGCTGTTGGGCAGCCTGCTGAGAACAGAGTGCTCTGGTTTGTGTTCACATTCATAATCAAGATGAACAAATGCCCTTTCAACTTCAGTAAGTTTTTCGATATTTATCTGTAGAGTCTCTCCGATGATGTGAGCTTCTTTTAGGGGCAAATCTTCAGGGAGTTCAATATCAACCTAATGCCACAAACATCAGCTTTTACTCCTTGAAATGGGAAATAAAGACTAGCATAATCATGGAAGTGTCGTTCGTGATGTAGATTACTTCAAGACTAACCTCTACAAAATACAAAACGCCAAAAGTGTAAGCACGGATTGTGTCGATACGCTTGACCTGAGGGTGCCTTATCACAAGATATGTCAACTTCTGCAATACTTCGGGAGGTGCTGATTGTCCCACTAGTGACACTGAATCAGAAGAAGAACAAGCTTAGGTAAGAGAAAAGCACCTATACTCAACAAAGTATGTCCACTCTTAATCCTAGATATGGTGAATAAATAATACTTAATGTTGGGCTAAACAGAAGTAGAAAGCTTCTCCGACAATTCTTGCTGACTCAAGCTTCGTAATAAATGAAAACAAGATGAAAGTGGATATCGCACCTGCATTTTCTAAAACAGTTCCAGACCAATTTAAAACCGTATAAATTGCAAGGATAATGGCACCAGCTGGATCAATCCACCAGAAGAACTTATCACCCAGGACAGCTGCTACTAATCCTACTACGTTTGTTACCACATCAAAATAGTGGTCCTGTCAAGTAATGCCGGAGAAGTTAGGCAAAGTACAAGGCTAAACAAGAAGTTTTATGATAAATATAGAAAGATACCTTGGCATAGGCTCGGACAATTTTGTTTCCTGAACTCCTGCAGTAAAACCACAGAGCAAGTTTTACCAGAGTAGCAGTTATCATAATTGAGGACAACCATAACAACTGATCTGAAGTCATTTTTTCAGTATGTTTTTTCTCAACAAGTTGTTCTGCAGCCTGGACCAACACCTGAAAGCCTGAGAGAAAATGCATGTTAAATCTGTTAATTCTTTAATTGCCACAATGCCGAAGGAAATTTTGTTCACCAGACATGAATAATGCCCCATGGAGGAATGGTGGCCGCAAGGGGCAAATTTGAAGCATCTCAAGTCCTGCATTTATGAAATTATCCAACCAAATAGATCTTCCTTTTATTTACCTATAATATGAGTATATTGCTTCTTAACTTAAGACATGTACAGCACTAGTTGCAATAGACAGCTCAAGCAAGAGGAACCGTGATATATCCCACAACTTATTTGACTACCCAACAGATGGAAGCTTAAATAAGGCTGTTCACTTAACTCGTCGTGACTTAATGGTGGTGAACAATTAAATCATACACGAATCAAAAGTCTGTCATGTAAAGTTTAGCTTTTGAAGTAGAGTTACATACCAAGAGTGGCCATTATAGCAGCAAAGACGATAATTCCAACTGGCTGCATCCTCAACTTCCCAATAGGATATTTGTAAATGTTAACATTTTTCATTGAGAGGTGGGTAAACCAAAGTATGCCCCCAGCCATGAGATCAAGAAAGGAATCCAGGGTTGACGCAGCAATGGCTAGTGATCCGCTCTTTATTGTGGCATAGATCTACAACGAGCAAAACGTATGTAATCACTCAGGAAAAAGAAAAAAATGAATCACGGTACCTACATGAAGATGATTTTCAGGAAAGAACCCTACATAAATCTTTAATCATATTTTCCATAAATCATCAATAATAATGTCTTCTCAAATACAAGAAAGCAAGTAGGACTTCATACTCTTCAGTTGGTGATCAAGACAACATGTAACCTGACATCTCACCTTAAATGCCAGCAGTAAAATATTAGCATAATTGGAGATCCTCATAGCTCTCTCATGTTGTGCTTGCTCTTCTAGATCTTCCTCATCTAAGCCATCAGACGACACCACGGAATCGGCTTCCTCAAATGATTTTAAGGTAGCAAATTGTCTTTCATAGTAATCCTTTTCTCCTATGTATGGTACACAAAAGTCCTTGAATAAGCATAAAGCAAATAACCAAATGTGGCAAGACAACTTGCCAATTGCATAAAAAGCTACAACATATTCATGATCCACTTCCTACAAATTTCAAACCTTTGTAACAACATGTGCCAATTTTCAACACACAGAGAAAAGTGACACCCAAAATATTGAATTTTCTTTCAAGCTAGACTTTTTTTGCATAAAATCTTTATGTAGAAATTAACAATCAAGAAAAAAACCAATTTAAAACCTACTTTTCCCATACAAAAACCAACAAACTTAAACGAATTCCAGTTCCAAAACACAATTCCAGAGCAAACAAAAACAGCGTAAGTACCTTTTTCTCTTTTAAGAATAAGAATCAGACTTTGTACCAAAAAAGTAATAAGAACAATAATAAGAATCAGACAAGAAGTATACACACACACATACTGATAAAATCAGGAAACACACACGCACACACACACAGAGCTGGGGTTATAAATACCTTGGCTTAAACCCTGAGCTCCAGAAAGATCAACATGAGAAGGAGACTCAGGGTCAACTGCTGACCGGACCTTATCGGGCAGCCTGGAAATGAAATCGTTACGGAGTGAATTCACAGAGTTCCGGCGACTAAGTCCACGGCTGCGCCGCCCACTGCCACCCCGCTTCCACCCATCCAACAGAGGGGATTTGGCATCACTACCATTATTAGCACTTCTAGTTTCTGCTTCCATATCCAGATTAACTCCACTAACAAAATCAAACAATTCTATAAATAATAGTACTAAAACATGTGAACATATGGATACAGATTACGAGAATTTATAAATATAATATAATAAACATATGAACATTATTATACTTGTCCAATACTAAAATTCATTATTTTAGTGCAAAACATTTTCATTCATGATCATTGATTTGAAAGGGGTAGATGTCTTTCAATTCAGCAGTCGTCTTTGGACGGAGTATGTTGCAGTCGGTTTATTTAAAAATTATCTAAAAATTATATGATATTATATTGGGTTAGTTGTGTCTAAATTTTCAAGGAAAAAATTTAATTAAATCACAATTTTCATCGTGGTTTAATTTGTTATTGTCAGAGATAGTCATTTTATTTATTAATAAAGGTATATTAGATTTTTATTTTTATTTTTTTGATAATTTTTTGATTAGAAGATATCAGAACCCATCTCTATTTTCTCATTTTTTTTCTTTATCTTCTTCTTCTTTTTTATTTTCTTTGATTCTTTAATATAATATTTATTTTTAGTAATCTTACGTAGTACCAGAGCCAAGTTTAATAGCATACTCAAGTTCGACAGAATTGTTCTACGGCTTTTGATCGTTAACGACTCGTATTTGATTTCTTTTATGATTTTGAATTATTTAGTTTTGATATTTGCATCTTGATGTTTATTTGTACGGTATTTGTTGTTCATCATGCTGGTGAAAGAGATGATTCATTGCAGTCTATTAGTATGCACAGGGGCGGAACTAGGGGCGCCGGTGGGGTCGGCCACCTTAATTTTTTTTTTAATTTATATAGATTTTTATATATAAAATTATTAAAATTTAAGAAATATTTTTTTAAAATAATAAAAAATATCTTTTTATTTATTATTTTTAATAAAAAAAATATCATTCCCGAATATTCATTTTCTGGCTCCAGTTGAGTGTTCGATTAGATATGAAAAAATATTTATATTGAAATTATGTGATAAATTTATTTTTTTGAAAAAAAATAACATGTGGGGTTATATTATTGAAAGTCAACATAAACCTGGAAAAGAAAATAATAAAAATTTTGCAGAACTGTTAGATATTTGAGAGGTAAATAATTTGAAGAGTATAATATGGATTAACAACTCTGTTGAGAACAAGAGTGATATTCAATTATATATATATATATTGGTTTGAGAAAACATGAAAGTGACTGCTATATATATATATATATATAATATTTTTTTGGTTTGAGAAAACATGAAAGTGACTGCTATAAATATATATATATATATATATATATATATAATTTTAGGGAAAATTGCTAGCGATAGATTTAGAAATTATTTAGAAGAAGTGGTTTGGAAGCGATTAAATGCATGGATTCCAACACCAAGAGCTGAATTTCTTCTTAACTTACCAATGGTGTTTCTTTTGACTTTTCCATTTGTTTATCTTATGCAATAAATATTATATATGGAAAATTCAATGATAATTAGGCTACCATTTATTTTTTTATATATAGTGAATAAATCTTTTTTAAAAGTTCATTAATAAATCCATTATATTCCCCACCCAAAAAAACAAAATTAAAGTAAAGAAAAAATATACTAAGGCGCAATCAAAAACATGCTTCGGAGATTGTGGATGTTTAAATTATATAAAAAAATATTTCATCTAATAATAAACACAATTATATATTTTTAATTTATATTTTTAAATTTTTGTGCTTTTGATTTGGTGAGCAACGTCGATTTTTTTATTTCATATTATTAATTATTTTGCTTCGTTTCTTGCAATTGTAAACCTCATTATCGGTTTTTTTATTTCATATTCTTAATTATTTTGCTTCCTTTCTTGCAATTGTTGTGGCCCTCGTTGATTTTTTTCTTTCATAGTCTTAATTATTTTGCTTTATTTCTTTGAGCACTCCATTCCCAATGTCCAATGATATAGTGTTGGATTATTGCCCTTGACTTTCCATTTTTTATTTTTTTTATCAATCTCGAGCAATTAATATATTTTCTATTAAGCTCAAGGGTTTTTTTTTATTTAACCCTATAAATAAATCTCAATATTCCACCCACAAAATATATCAAATGCTCGAAACAATATACTAATTTCAGGCCACCAAAAAACATGCCGTTGGATATGTGTGTATTTTTGAGAGAGAGAGAGAGAGTGAGCAAATCATTGTTTTTATAATTGTACGGACGATCTTTTTATAATTGTAATGAGTAATATCGATTTAATAAAAATTAATTATATTTTTTATTTTATTATTTAAAATAATAATATAATAATATATAATAAAAAATAACCAAATAAAATACACATTTAATAAAATTTAAAATTTAAATAATTATCTATATATATATATATATAACTAAATATCAAATTTAAATTTCATAAAAAATCTACAAAAAAAATTAATCTATCAATTTTCACTTTTTTGCACCCAAACGAACTGAACTGACTCCCTATTCACAATTGGATTTCCTATTCACAATTGGATCTGTTGAATTGTCCAGTCTATCCAATTTTTAAAACATTTAGGCAAACTGCATATTAGTAAGAAAATTTTTATCCAACAGGTGAAGTTTCCCAGTGTGGACACAGAAAACTTGAAAAATAAAGCTGTTGAAGGCCAGGGAGAGGTGCTAGGCCTAGAACTAACCATACAACTACAGAATAATACCAATACCAAGTATGCAAAGCCTTGCAGAATTTGAAGGTCTCAATTATCCTTTAAAATACTTGGCAGCAACAATCCGAAGATAATTCCCTCTAGCACGCTTGCAGCAAAACATAGACACTGTCATCAAAAGATCCGGGTGCTGTTTACTTGAATTCGAGCCGACTTTCTTTCTTTGCTAATGCGTAGTACTTCCAATCATGCTTATTGAAGTAAGGCCTAAACTGTATTTCATCAACTTCATCTGATAAAGTTCATTTTACCCAGCCATTAATGAAGCCACCAGTCTTGAGCAAGAAATCATAGCTGTATTTGGTCACGCAGCAGAGGAAGCTACAACTAAGTCATTTGAACTTGAAGCTGAAGCAACAGTCACTGTTGATGAATGCAGGAGGGGAAACTATTCTGGAGTCTGCTCAGTTTGGAACCACCCCATTTACTAGTACTGATGATGCAGAAGTAAGTGCTTTTCTTGAATTGGTTGATATCACATTCACACGAGCTCTCAGTTATGAAGGTTGCAGATTGGCCATACTTGAGTCTTCCAGATTTGAAGCCATGTCAACATTCAACGGTGATGCCATTGAACATGAAGAGTGGGAAATTGTAGCTGAGTCATTTGAACTTGAATCTGCATCAACTGTCGATACAGATGATGCTAAGGGAGATGCTTTTTTCGAGTTGCTGCTTTTCCTCTTCTTTACATCTTGGTGCTTCTTACTTCTAGCTCGATCAGCTTTGGAGACAATTTCTGAGACTGTAAAACCTGCAACTTCAAAATTGTGTGATCTTTGAGGAAGCAAAGCATTTCGAACAATTACATCAACTCCATCATATGTCCAAACACCTAACAGAGCTTCTCCCTTGAGTCCAATCGCAAACCAACCAAGACCCGCAGCAGCAATATCAACAGAACTTGAATCCCACATGTTGCCACTAACACGAAATTCCTTTTTCACCCATTTCCCAAGCTCCTGAACTCTTCCCTCTCCAATGGGAGGCTGAAAAGGAAAAATACAAAGCAAACCAATGATATCTGCACTAAGAAAAAAATCTAAGCATTGAAAATTACAATTCCTCACACAATGCAAGTCAACATGAAATTTAATGAGGTACTTTAGTGCTGGCTTTCTCAAAATATGATGAGTGAGAATCATATTTGGTACCAATGATCTGGCATCGAGAAAACATTGTGCATTTAAAGCCACATTTTTAGGAATTTTTTAATTTCAAAATCAATACCTGAGTCAAATCAACCTTTTAGTAACTTTCAAATTTCAAAATAAGTATCTGAATCCTATACAGCAGAAATTAAGTAAAACAGCGTTAAAAACTGTGAGCATCACATGCTGAAAGAAGGGATAATTCTATTTTCCAAATGAAGTAAACTTCAAATTTTTGTGTAGCCTAATTGCTATTCATCAGCCATCATTCAAACAGCAAACATCTCTAAGATCACATAGAGTTAGTTTGACACCCAACCCATCCCAACAAACATTATACACACACACACCCCACAAAACACCTTTTTGTGTGTGTTTGAGTGTTGTTGTGCACTTAGAGACACAAGTAGATACTCAACCTGATAAATAACCAGAGCACAAACTTCATGATAGACATTTGTAAACATTTGATCAAGTTGATCACTTAAAAGAATAAAAAAATATTTATATAGTATTTTTCTTCATCATGAATGGCAGAACAAGTAAAAATGAGTAACAATACGACAGTTCACAGAACAACAATAAGCTACGAAGCATAATGATTAACCACTGGCTATGGCATGTTATACTTGCAACTGACGACCAAAGTGTTCTTCCACCATGGAGCAAGCATTCTCCGTCTTTCCCATATGCAAAGGGAGAAGAGACGAAGCCCATACTGTAACATAAATAGAATCTACTGAAGATTCTTCAATGTCCAACCTCAAGAGTCCACTAATATGAACTGAATGTCCTGCCTGCCAACATCACATAATAGAAGATCATTCAATTACATTTTGCTTTACAGCAATCAAGCAAAGATACATGAGGAAACAGATCTATGCAGAAAATTGATGTTCCAGGAAGTAAATAAAAGAAGCAACAGATGTTAATGGGCAAGTAACTGATAAGTCATAAAATCTACTTCAGGTATGACACATCCAATTCAACTCCATCAAAATCAAATATAAGAGTCTGATAACCACCAAAAGAGGGAGAGAGGAAAGAAGATGACAAAGAAGAAGCTCCTATATATGTTGCTGACTGCAACATAGAAGAAAACTGTCACGATTTTATTCTGCAAAAAAGAAGGCACTAAGAAGTGCAACTAGCCATTTATTTTTAAAAAAAACAAAAAAGAGTCGAAAGTGAAGCTTCTAGCCCCTTAAGGAAAGGAGCACCATAAAAAGGGAAGAGAAATCGTACAGAACAAATTTTCACTTACATGATCATCTTACAACCATGTATACTTATTTGATTCAAGCTGTTTCAGTAAACCTTATGAAAAGGAAAAAATGCTGCCTTTTATTTGCGTCTGGTCTTTTACCGAAAGAACAAGCGATGGACTCACTCAAAACAAAGAGAGCAGAGTCCCCAGAGTATTCTCTCGTTGCAATAAGTTAAAGGAAGGTCCAGAAGAAACATGTTGGATTGAAGTATGGAATAAAGTTTTTACTAAACAACATGCATGAGACTGTTATTGGTTTAAAATTAAATCCTTTGGAACAATAACACAAGTAGCTATGTTTTACTCAAGAAGTCCAATTTTTTATGCATGTGAACATTCACCATTACATAAGATTTTAAAACCTAAACCAAAATCTCAGCTTTGGTTTAAGTTGTCAAAGACCACAGCTTCAGATGTATAATAGCAGAAATGGCAATGTTGCAAAGTTTATGTTTCTCTTTTAAGCTCTAATGTTTGATTCCAAAATCAATTAGGCAGAACAAATGACAACAGAAGCCAATATTTCAGCAAACTGAAAGGAGATACCCTAAAATTTGAGAAATTTACAGCAGTTAAAAAGCAATCACAACCAATCAGTACAAGACTCATCCTCAGCATCTCATATGCATAAGTTGAGATAAATTAGAGCAATCAACAGAGAGAATTAAGTTCAACAGGAACGTTCACCAAACGGAAGACTAACCTTGATTCTATACGTCCGTGGCTTCAACTCCTTCTCAATACAAATTAGCTTCTGCTCCACTGCAGTCAACCTAGTTGAAATCTGATGAGGATGCAAAAGCCCTGGAGTATCTAACAACTTGGCTTTCCCAGGAAGCACTCCTTCCATCCTAACAATTCCCAAGGTGGTACCAGGCACTGATGCCTCTGTTAAATGAGTCGCTTTCATGCCAACACACTTCCCTATTGCATTAATCAATGTGCTCTTTCCGGCATTCTGAGCCCCCACTGCCCATACATTCCCTCTTTGCCCTGCAAACTTAACCACATCATCCACCAAAGTCTTCACTCCCCACTCTCTCACAGCACTCACCAAGTGCACGCTAGTCAGCTTCCCTGCCCCACCTTCCCTTGCCTGTGTCCGAACCCAATACTCAAGTCTAGTCGGTGAAATGGAGCTAGGCAAAAGATCAATCTTGGTCACCACCAACAGTACCCTTGGTATATTCCCCGATTTTCCTTCCTTCCATGACTGTGCATTCTCATCAATAGTCTTGGATACCATATTTGCCACCTTCCTAGGAAATGAACCATCAAAATCCGTGGCATCCACCACCAACAAAACCACGGTTCTAGCCCCACCTATCGACATCAACCTTCTCCCAACAGTGTGATCAAAATCAAAATCTGGCAACAAGTTCTCAACACCCGCATCCTTCACCTTTTCATAGTGCCTCAAGCTGTGACACCTGGAACAGACAATGGGCTTCTGACTCGCCTTTTTCCCATCTAGGCTTCCCCAGTTTTCGACTTTCTTAGACATTTTATCAAACACCTGATCTTCTGTTTCAAGATTCTCAGGTCTTTCAACATCCAAAATCTCATTCGCAAGTCCCTTTTTGATGGAATCTGATATTTCAGACTCATCTAGGATGGGAGTCATTCTCTTGAATTTCTTGTAGTTAGGACCCTTGGTTGCGGGCTCAACATAAAACCCAGGTTGCTTAGGGTCAACATCTTGCATTTGGATACCACAGCCAGGGCATATGGGGAAGGCTTGTTCAGTGGCTTCCTCGTAATTTCCATCCCGGGTCAGTGGTAAATTTGAAAAAGATTGGTTCTTTACAGGTTGTGAAGAGAAGGGTTTTGCAAAGAAGATAAATGGTAGGGTTTTAGTAGGGTTTTGGGAAACGGAGAAAATGGATGAAGGGTCGATGATTATTGAATGAAGAGGGTTAGATACGGGTCTTGTGTATGTATAGGTAGTGAGAGAAAATGGAGCGAGAAGCTTTTTGAGCCTTGATGGAGAGAGATTTCTCACTATCATTGTTTTCGTTGTGGTTCTGCCCTTGTTTTCAGCTTTCAGCTATGGAGGGTTTGAATCTTATGTTTCCTTTGCAACAGGACCAAATTCTCTTAATGGCAGGGAGATTGACGTAAAGTCGCAGTTTAAATGGTTTTTAAGTAAAATAACATAATGCAAAATGCGACTTTATGGAACTTGGCACAACTTGATTTTATTTTAATTTTTTTTTCAAACATTCAAATTAAGGAGTTGGGGATTGTTGTCATGTTGGGATTATTAGTGATCAATTTTGTAGTACTAATTTTACAATACATATAGTTCTAAACTTGATGATTGATGCAAATCTTAAGTTCTATTCAACTAGTTTTATTACATCATTATGCATCCAGCAACTCACTACTCGAAATGGAAATGAATAGATTTGTGCTGCTCAAGTGGGCTTGAATTGACAGTCGTTGGATCACACAAAGTAATACTAGTATTTGACTTAGACATAGTTTTGAGAGACAAATCCAGGTCTATAGTGCTATATGCTTGGGAAATGAGCAATCTCAAATCTATGAAGGCAAAGGAAAAAGACAACTGTGCAAAATATGGGACCGTATGAATCTTGGTCTATCAGTCATTGGGTGGCAGAATAAGAACAAGAGAACATCTGCTTTAGTTTCTACAATAAACCAACTGAACTCTTTCTCCCATCAGTACGATATATCATTGCACATCTAATACAGAAGTTTGGTGCATTCAAAAACAAGATTCAGCTATAGCTTCATCACAAGAACCAGTTGTCCAAAGCAATTCTACTGACCAACTTTTTGGTAAATTAGTCAGTCTGTAGAGCTAAATCGGCTGCGGATTAGCCCACATCATTATGTAGTTCATTTACATTAAATAAATAAACACTAAACCAACCATCAGAGGTTCTATTCACATGTATGTATTGATTGATCCTCTGTCCAGGAAGACAAAAGATACCACAAGATCACAAAATGATTGCTTTTCTTATGCTTGTTCTTTCCATATACGTCCGGCCACTTTTAGCTTCAGCTCCTGCCTGTTACCTCCAGAGAAAAAGAGTGCCATGCTTCTCTGGATAATTAGCCCATCCATACTGTCCCGAACTTTTGTATGACTATCACGAATGCTCCTAGGAATTCCTTGCCACGTCAACTTTCTGCCATTTGTACCCACTTCCAAGCTATAACAGAACTTTCTAGCATCATGATCATCCCCCATAAAACGAATGAATGCCATGTAAACTGGTGCCATTCCTATATTGAAAGCCTCGAAGTGCAAGCAGAATTGGTAGCCATAACAGTTGAAAACCTGAAGCCAGATTTAGAAGGTAAACACATAAATTGCCTAAGCACAAGATAATAGCGGATCTTGTCAGCAGTTGGCCTCTATGGTAGAATCAATCATTATTTTGAACACAAACAACCACCAAATGATTGAATACATACTGAAAACCAAACATTAAAAAAAATATGGTAACTTTCATTAATTCACCGTTAGTCTTAGAATTTACATTATTACTTATCCTCAAAAAATGGTCTATGACACAGATCAAGATATGCTCATATTGTTAGACTGTTAAGCATCATATAACCATGCTCTTTTTCATTTTAGAAGACAACATGACCAGTTTCAAAATTTAAATCATGTTCGGCAAAGAGAAAGGGAGAAAAACCAAGGTCAAAATCGAATTTTAGTAGGATGATTACTTTTTTCCTTTTTCAGGAGGACCAGGGTATAGGGGGCAGTGGAGTGTAGATTTTAAAGCTCATTAAAGAAGAGAATTGAAGGTTCTGATCGCGGACATAGTAGATTGAATTAGCTATTCAAAGGAATATTCAGTAGTTATATTTACTATTCAGGATGTTCCATTATATCACTAAGCAAGGACTCACTGCCTCAAATTGGATATGCACAAGTAAGTAGGTGGGTGGGTGACATTATACCTAAAACTTTACTTTCGTACTGGTGTGATACATTAATGAGAGAAGGAAAAGAAAAGAAGAATATAGTCCATTGTTGATCACCTGACCCTCCCTTTGAATTCACTCTCTCTCCACTACAACACCACAAATAGCATTCATCTTATTCCTTGCCACTGCAATGCCACTGATAATCTAGGCACTCCCATATCTTCTGGGTGTTTTGAACTGGGTTTTTTGTCTTTAAAGGTCGGCATTGCAAAGAAAATTCATGATGGACAAAATCTGGTGGTTGAAAGATAATGCTGCTTTTGCTCTGAGGTGCGAGTGGCAAAGCTGTGATGGTGAAAGTGGTGGTCTGGAAAGTTGGACACTTATAACCAGCAGTGGGTGGCAGTGGTGGTTTTGAAGTTTGGGTTCATCATGGTAGTGTGCGTCCATGCATGCTGCCATGTGGGGCTGGGAGCGAGGGAGATGCTTCCTATTTATTTTCCCAAACCACCCTGTTGTTAGCTAGAGTTTGGAGAAAAATATTTTTATGTCTTAAGTCAACACTTGTCCACATGAGGAAAACTAAAATCTGTTCTATTTGAAATGGATATTAGTTTCAGAGAGCATAAAGTGGAAAGCAAAATCGAATCTCGAGATGCAAAGAGTGATATATTATTTGAAGCGAATTGACTATGCAAATTGTAATGTGGGATGGAAAGACCATCACATTAATTTTAAGAGATTGAACATGCTAAATGCAATGCTATATGGGTGTTTACCCTTTCTAATGAGAAAATGAGCATAATGGGCAAAAGAGGCAGAGTGGGGACAAAAAAAGAACACTTACAGTCAGCATCCATGTAGCATTTTCAAGATCTTGGGGATTGGACTTTACATATCTGTGGTTAAAAGTACAACCATCATGCATGTCAACCTTGTGATCACTCTTGAGATGTGCCACAAGGAACGGGATATCACCAGTGACAGGGCATTCAGCTCCAGCATAAGGGCAATTGTAGGGACGAAACCTGCAATTCTGTTCATGCCTCAGCCTGCTATGATAGGGAAATATATCTTGACAGCCTAGAATTTGGTATCTGCACGGCAGTTCAAGCGATTCCGCAACTCTCTCCAGTGCCAAGCACCTTATGTTGCCAAGCTCATGACGACAAATTGGACAACAACGTACCTTCGACTGGCACTTCGAGCATAAAGTATGGCCATTTGGACACTAGAGAGAAAAAATGATTATTATGTATTTGATGCAGTCAATGTCATCTTCAATGTTCTTTCTTAAAAAGACACATAAATGTTACGTCTAAATAGTGAAAATAAATTTGTGAAGCTGTAGCCCCTATTTTCCTTTTTGGCATCATAATACTGACAATGCAATAATAATAAATTCCCTGAGCCTATTGTCAAAGGTTCATTAAGTGAGAGTGTGTATTGATGCTATATAATTGCATATTCTTCTGCTAGACGAACAGCGGGTATGATCTTAACAAATTGGCATATTCTTCTGCTAGGTAAAAAAGCAGCTAGGATAATAATTTAACTTTCCAGGAATAATAGCATCATGACAAAGCTGAACTTTTTCTATAACAAGAATTTTCCATCTAAAAATCAGTCTTATTCCTCGATATACTTATATAATATATTGCTTTCCGTAAGAAAAGCTACTAAATGATCAGAGAAGGATAAAAAGTTGTATTTAATATAGTGTGTCAAAAAAATTTTGCTCAACCACATCTATCCTTCAAATTTGATAGCATTATGGTGAAAATGTAAGGTCTATTATCCACCAGGGGCAGCATTTAAATATTCAAGCATTAAGCCCCCAAATAATCTTTAAGGGTGCGTTTGGTATCGAGGGGGACGAGGGATGGAAAGGGGAAGGTAAATTGTTCCAATCTTTCACTTAAGGGATGGGAACAGGTAGCTCCATGTTATTTGGTATCATAGGAAGACAGGAAAGGATAACCCCATCTTTTTGTGTGGTATTAAAAAAAATTCCAACTGGCAGGAGGCTCATTTATTGTAAATGAGAAGGGGTTGCTGGGATGACTTTTTTCCATTTTTTTACTTGGGTGAATGTAGACCCACCATTACGTCTCCCCTCCCTTGTCTCCTACCTCAACCACATCCTCCACCAGAACCATGAACTAAGGAGTGCTAAACCACATCTAAGAAAAAACTCCAACCTCACAACCATGGTCAACCCCCACATTCCACTATCATCACCATGCAGCTGCTGCTTCCAACCTAACAAAAGCACAACACAGAAAATTCAGAGAACCTCAACCCTCTGCACCACAAGCACTCTAACCCAACATCGTAGCCACATTTCCAGAAATCAAAAGCAATTTCATCCCCAAAGGTCAATAGAATGGGGCCATCACAACTTGAATATTTGTGGGAAAAGACCACCAAATCAGAAGGCAAACCACCACAATATGACTCCGCCGAAATCGCAAACCAAGAAAGACCACAGTATATTACCTGTTCTGATACATTAGTAGAATTAAATTGGGACCAAAAGGTCAAAGCTAAATTGTGTAGAGTTCAACTGTGGTCATCAGATTAAGCTAGTTGAGGGCTTCGACAGCAATGGTGAAACGGTGGCTGAGTTTGGCCAGAAGAATAATGTGACTGAAGATGGAAGTGATGAAATTCGTAGTAAACTTTCAAGATAGACCGAATCAGTTGGTATAAGTCAAAGCTGGAGAATACAGTTTCATAGTGGTTTTTCATGGACTCACAGAGATTGTTTTGATGTTGGCAGTCAAAGGAAGAGGAGCAAGAGAAGGAAGGGAGAGGAGCTTATTTGTTTCTATTTATTATGTTTTCAGTTAAATGATTGTTTTGAGCTCACTGTAGCTTGTTGATTGAAGAGTATTTTAGGAAACAAAGTAACATAAAAGCATTCATTTTAGAACATCCCAAAAAGCAGAAAATTATTCTCTTGGCTATTTCTAACTTCCTTAGATATTCATGCCGCCAGGCTCTCACGCCAACTCCTAGTTCCTAGGTGAAGCAGATACCTACATTCTGCCCATACCATTCAAACAGAAATGTTTTGTGCGATTAATATAAATCACCAACCACCAGATTCTCTTATCGATATCAAGGGGACAAGTCACTAATATACTATCAACTGAAGTAATCAACTCTAAAATCATAATATTGTTCTAGCATATCGAAACATGTGTAGCAACATGTAGGGAAAGAGATATTTCACAAACTCCACCTTTTTCCTCACATGCAATAATTGTAACCACTTTACTTGTCATACTATAAGAATACATAGCGCAATCAGAATTCTATTCCAATCTGCATTGAAGTCTTTGCTTGAACATTTGAATATGCTATTATAATACAAACAAGTTTGATGTAGTTAGAGTTCTAATTGGTCAAATCCAGTTTATTTGTACAATTTAAAAAAGATAAAAATGTAATACAAGTCTTTGATTTGTGATATACAAATCCAGATTAAGAAAATTCGTACATAATCTGACAAGTAGACAGTGTAACAAGGTATCAACTCTCCAGCAGTGATGTGATTAAATGAGCCATAAATAATTAAACCCCTAAAAGCTTAAGTCAGAATCACCTTAGTTGTTTAGTAATGCAAATATAGAAGTAGATGAGATACATAAACTACACAAACTGAATTACAAAAGAATTTACCTGGTGAATTGGAGGGTACATTACATTCATACAAACAGGGCATTCAAGTAGTTCATGCACAGCAGTATTTGATGCTATGCCACGCTTTGCACCATTAAGAGTCGAAAATTTCCTATGTGGAGACCTTCTGAATTCAACAATTTCAGGTGCAATGTCATAATCGACATTGTGGGACTCCATTATGCCCTCATAGGTGCTACCTCCAGGGGTCATGATTTTTTCCCCAAATGGCAGTATGCTGAATTCCTGTCAACATAGGCAGTGTGCAAAGTTAATTGAGCAAAAGTGTCACTTAATGGTAAATAGCAGCAGTTCTTCCAATGCAGAACTTGATACCAGAAAGACTCAAAATGAAGCAAGTTGTTTTTGTCATAATATTATTCCAAACAAAATTCACTTCTACAAAATTTTATTTAAATAAAATTGCGGTGTAGACGATTCATTATGAAAAATCAATAACCACAATAAGAAAGAAATGTGAAAATCAACTGAAATTTGAAATAGATCAGATAACTAATCCATTTAAAGTTCAAAGAATTCTTTCTTCCCAATAGTTTTTGCTTTTCTGTTACTAACTTCCCTCCTAAAATCTGCTTCCAACTAAAACATCTCAGGTATATCCCTTTCATGCTCTACTGTTCAATGAGTTGAACTGATTGTGCACTCTTTTGAGATGTGTAATGCTCATCTAATAGTATCCATCCAACATTTACTAGGTCTACTAGTCTCATAGGACTCAACAAGTTCAAATGGTCAAGAATATTCATATCATAACAATTAAATTCTGTGTAAGCTGTTGTTCCCTTTTTAATTTTTTCTTTTCAACTGAGACTCCAATTTTGATCCAGTTTTTCTGTGAAAAACTAATACCATGTGCCAATGCACGGGTTAAGAGCTGGTTGTTTGAAATATTTATAGTCATTTCCACTTTCATAACTTGGAAAAAAACTATCGCACAACTTTGGAAAGTGTGCATCGAAAGAAAATATGTCGAACTGAATTAGGACATGTCAACTTATATGCAATAAATCATTCACGCAATAATGGCATGATTCATTTAGGGAGAGAATACCATAACTTGATGCTATAGGAAGGATATAGGAGTTGCTTGAAAAAGTTATATAATCAGCACAAGACCATAAATATTACAGAATTTTTTTTTGAGAAACCATGAGACCTAGAGTAACAACTATGATCGGATAAAGTAACTTCAATAATCTTAAAACAGCCAGAAAAGAAAATCCATGAATCTGAAATAGCTGGGAGCCTGGGACCGGGTAGTTTGGGCCTATCAAAGAGAATAAAAGTTTTCAACAAAATTGATAATCCGCCCAAGATAATATCTCCAAAAGAAAATTGTTAATGAGTTTGAATTCCATCTACTAACTGACAAATCTTGCAGAACAAGTCGAAGAGTAATTTTATCTTTTGTGGACAGAGGTAGAACTAGCAAAAAGTCCAATCCCAACAAAATGGCGTAGTGATGAACCCGTCAAAACGGTATCACTCGCACAACCTATATGATGTGAAGTTACTACAATGCATTGACTCACATTCTATTACATGCTCCCATCATCAGGTTGCCAATTCATCATTCTCACAAAGTTTCTGGTATCTTGTTAAATAGGAGTATCATACAACACGCCAAAGAAGGTAATAATTATGGAGGATCACCTAAATGATCTCTTGTGAACCCAAACTTTTGTTCTTCTACTTATATGATTTCATCCGTGCATTTTATGGTTCAACAGATAACTTGCTAGCTCCCCCAACTTCTCACCTTTCCTTCCCCCAACCAATAAGATTATGGACTTGCATAAGGTGATTCATTCTACTGTTTAAATTGTGCAGTATAGTGACAGTTCAAAATTAGCAATATTGTACGTAGATGTGAAGTCCAGTTCAAGGTCAACTACCACTGAAAACTCCTAAGCATATGTTCATTTGGATAACTTAGGTATTTCTCAAAGTCTGATGGGAAAACAGAAAAGGCTTAATTGTTATCCCATCTTAAGATACTAGATATCCTATTTATACTACTGGCCAAATAAGGAGGAGGATACAATAAAAATGTGATGCTCTACATCACCATATCTTGTACTAAAAGGCACGATAAAAGAGACACTGTTTATTAAAGAAATTATAATTTTTCTTTTAGAGAAAATTCCTTAAAACAAACATTTATTATAAAGTGCATATACACAATGCAGAAGAAAAGCATCAAAGCTCCCAGCATGTACAGACAATTGAGCTAGTTAATCTGCCCTGCAGAAAAAACCAAAATAATGCCATAGATAACAGCAGCTAAATTCCATTTCAAACATCGAAAAACTCGCAAGTGGTATAAATGTTGTGTTCCAAGAGGGCATAAACTAATGGCCCAAGACAAATCATCTTCTTCCCACCAAGGAACAAACAAAGTAAGTCCAATAATCCAGGAGCACAACAGTTTCAATCAATTTAAGTACCAAAAGACAAGCTACTTGATCTAAAACCACACTTCTAAATAGATACAAATATTAGTTACTAGATTTTCGCTTTAATTTAGTCTAATTACATCGTAATAAGTTAACAAGGGCACATTTGGAACATGGAGCTATGAGTACCACTAAATGATCCATAAATAGGAATGAAATTGTTGTGTGAAGGAATAATAGATCCAACTAATGAATCAAAATAAATGCAAGATTTTATTCACTGTAAACATGGGCAACTTTTCTGAAGATGGTATAATTATTATTTAGCATACCAACTAGGTCATAGAAGGCATTATTCCCGTCATATAACCCAGGGATCCATGTAACTCTTTTAGGATCAAGTATCAGAACTTTTTAACTCACTGAAACCATCGCCTTAGAAAGTGTCATTTGCCAGAGCGAAAAATAGAGACTACATCAACACAGAAGTGATATACAAGCTAGGGCATACAGCCATTGATTTGACACGACAGTGTACTTGTACATCTATGCGAAGCCAAGATAAACTACCTTCTAGTTCCCTCAAGAAGAGAAAAGTTCTTTACCAATGTAAATAAAATTCAGATATTCGTCAATATACCTGATTTCTTCTGATGGAATAACAAATGCCAGTGACTAAGCACATTTCAATGGAAAGTTATCACCATAAAAGTTCCACCGACAGAGACAAACGTATATGATAGTAAAGAGTCAAAGAATAAAACAAGAAGAGAAGTCAATTAATTTTGAAATTTCCACTTCCTGAACCAGTAAATTATTTGCCTTTTTTGGCCAATGAGATAAAGCTAAGAGTAAATTCTCCAGTAAAGAATCCAGCACAAAAGATTCTACACAAGCCCAGAGTAAAGAATATGTCATGCAACACTTTGGTTATACATCAAAGTAGAATCTTTCAAATTAGGAACTAGATTTGACAATCATTAACCACAGGCAAAGAAGGCAAAAATCATAGGCTCCATATGTACAATTGATGCCACACCTGGTGAATCTATACAAGGCTATTTTTTTAACACCTCTGCAAAACTGAAAATCAGAATTACAGTCCACATGAATGTCCAACATTCAATATCAAATCTTTATATCTAAACATTCCCTTTTTTTTTCACATCAATCTAAACCAACATTCTCACATTCACAAACAATTACCTAAAAATACAAAACAGCCCAAAAACAGAAAAATAATCAGAGCTAACTAGTGATCCTCACAAACTCCAATAGAACCAAAAATCAGCACTTGAATTTTTTTGCCTCCCAGCACCCAAAAATTCAAAACAGCAAGCTCAGCTTTTCACTTAAACACAGAATTCACAGACGTTCTTGTACTTTTTCCTCCAATAAAAACACAACACAGAAAAGAAAAAATTCAAACAAAAAGCAAGATCGGGTTTCTTTTTCTTTTCTTGAAAAGAAAAAGTTCAAAGTTTGCACCTTTAAAACAAGAAGCAGAGGCAGAAGAGGAGCAGCAGAAACTAATCAAGACAAGCAAAATAACCCAGAAAAGGCCTCAAATGTAATCAACCCATGCTCGAGTAATCAATAATTGGATTCTGAGAATACATAATTACTCCAACAAGGCAAAGCACAGAAGGAGTTTTGTGTTGAGGTGGAGCTCAATCCTCAAAGCCCGTATTTTTTTTCTATATTTACGTGTCTAAGTTGGAATTATTTACGACTCCAAAAGCATGACATATAAGTACATCTAACTGTATGTGTGTGTGTGTGTGTGTGTGAAATTTCTACCGTTACTCTGTGTTGTGCAAAGCTTGATTGTCTGAGTCAAATGTTTTAGGTTGTCACAATCTAAATATCCATAATGGATGGGGAGTTTAAAATTGACTATTCTGTGGGTATATATTGTCAGGCCTTGTTTGTGTCTATTATTTTTATTTATTTTATTTAATCATTTTCCCACAATTAAGACTTTATTTGATTTATTTACTACTATTTTTTTTAAAATGTAGGAAAAGATAATTTTAAATAACAAACTACATAATATTAAAAGTTTGAGAACGTTAGCGAAATATAAGAGAATACAGTTGAAAATTAAATAGTTTGAGTTTATATTATTATTCAATAAGTCATATTTGCTCGTCAACAATTAATAAAGAAAATCTACCATAATCTTGTAAGTAATCTTCTCACTATCAGTTCGTCTCTCTTTTTTTTTTTTTTGGTCTTTGTTGACTCTTCGGCACTGGGCATGTGTTATATATGTGTAGATATAACTAACACAGATTTTTATAGACTCGTTTGGTTATTTTGAGTATTGCTCGACTCCACGTTAGAAGTTTGATCATCTACTATATTTGAATTTAGAAATAACAATAAATTGAATTTAAATTCGATTTTATAATAAATTTGTCCCGTTTGAAGCGGGTTCAAATTTAGAACAGGTAACGAATTTTGATTTTTTAAAATCGATCGGGTTCAGAACGAATAACGGCTCCTATTGGACACGTCCCGTATTTTATTTAATATGTATTATTAAGGTTTATAATATTAATAAAATAAAAAAATCGTATTGAATTTATTTATTTTATTTAGGGATTGTAAATAGATATTGGTAGCTTATATTTATTATATTATTTTTTTTTTAAAATATATTATAAGGTAAATTTTAAAAGTGTAGTAATCGATATTAAAAAATAATTTTAAAATTTTTAAAAAAGGGTTGAGAGGTCCAAACGGGTTGGATCCGCCGAATTTTATATCTGAGACGGGACGGGTCTCAATTTTAGCCAAACTCATTTCATTGTTATCTCTATTTGAAACCGATAAAGCCTAATCTTTTAACACGATGGCTTTTACTGTTCTAATGAAACAGATTAAAAGATTCTATACAGTATTAGCCACAAATATTCCGAGCTTATATTTTTTCTCTCTCATACAAAAACTTTAGTTTATATTACTAAGAGAAAGAGATATTTTGCTAAGTGTTAATATGTGTGTCAATGAGTGGTGAAATGAACTGAAATTGGCACTGCGTGTTTGTGGTTTTTTTTTCAGTTATTCAAACAGTGGGTTATGTAGTGCCAAGTGTTGGCATTTTAATTGAATCACTTTTGAGGCTGGTCACTGGTGAGGGACTTTTGGATTATCATACTAAAAATCACTTGATGATTAGTTGGTTATGAGTAAAGGGTTAAATTAGTAATATTCGTACACTGGACGTATTATATATTGAGTATTTGAATAATAGATAAATATTTTATTTTATAAAAAATAAGATATTCATCTATTATTCATATATTCGGAGTTTATTTATTTTATGTGATTATATTGGATATACTAAAATATCCAATCTAGTCAAATATTTACTTTTAATGATGATAACCCATGATAAAATTTTAAACTCGGTATAATTGATAAATTTTGTTGGATAATTTATTTTACATCATAAATGGGATGAGATAATCACATTTCTCATCTAAAATATCTAGAATATATTTTGACAATAATACTCATGATTTAAAATCATATATTATAAAATTAACTTAGAATATCTTATGAGAATTTTTACTTAAGGGTAAATTAGTTAAAGACATAATTATCCATATAATTGCCTTATATATTTGATAAGAATTTTGACTAATATATCATTCAAATAATTATATGAAATACTCGTGAAATTTATTAAATAATTTAATTATAATCCCACATCTTATCATATTTTTCATAAATTATTTTTCATCTCAATCAAATAAGTAAATAACCCCTCGGTGTACTGACGTAGTATCTCAAAAATCAAATTTAAGTCGTACATTTTTCAAATGTTCAAAAGCAAGAGGGTGGAGGGGGTGAGTAAGGGGTAATTTCGTCATTACAGAATTTACTTCAAGTTTTCACGAAATAGAAATTTTGTAAGTGAGTTTTGTATTATTATCTAAAGTAATTTTGGAATGTCAAGTTTTAAATGCACCTAAACCCAATATACTTAGTCATTTTGCTTAGTTGTATATAATTAAAGATGTGTGAGTATATATTAAGATTTTGTAAAAAGTAGAAGAAAATTATAAAATTGATTTGTTTTAAATTATTAAATTTGAATCCTTTTTTGGACCCACAACGCAAATCCATCTCAACCCAACCCAATTCAAACCATCTTAAGACTCAATCCAACCCGAAACTGGTTGGATTGGGTTGGACCCATGTGTTCAAACCCATTTTGTCTCTTATAGTTTTTCCTCTTTCCTACGTTAAAAAGCCCAGAAAAAAAATGCTAAAATGGGCCAGGGGTCCATTCTCCAGTATTTGTTCATTTCCATTGTGATCTAAAATTTTACTTCTTAACAGTGTAACCGACATCACATGTAAAGTTCGGGCATCAAAAGTTGGTACGTGATTTTTCGATAGCCCAAGTTTGTAGTCATGGTACAACCACAATCCCCATATAAGTATCTCATCTCAATGAGAAACTTTACCCTTAATTGACCAAAATAACTTCGGCCATAAAATGTATTTCTAAAACAAGTCAAAATTTACGTCGTTTTATGTGAATTCAACTCGATTCAGGTCGAATTTTGATTTAAAACCCTATCCGTAAATCTTTTAACAGAATTAGTCTCTATGTAAATTAAGTTGTGATATGTGTTTCAACCGATCTTTCTAAGAATATTCTTGGTTGACATAATTAAAAGACGAGTAAATTCAAACTTTTTATTTATACTTGTTTGCATTGACATTTTAGATTTTTAACTGATTCAACTATTGAGGGTTTTGACTGGAGTTTCAATAAACCTAACGAAATTGTGATTGCTGGTCTATCCCATATTTTTGAATCTACGTATTAATATTTAAAGGTCGTTCACGCGCAACATATCAGGTACAAATTCGATCCAAAATTACCTTGAGCCAAAAGTTATAAACTTTCTTCATACTCAATTTGACTCATTATACCCAAAGATTATAAATTTTAGCTTCAGATCGTGAACTAATTAAGAATAATTTTAATCTACCTAACATGTTAGTGTGATACAACAAAGATGAGGGGCTCATCTTTATTGTGCCTCAAGTAAGATTGCTACCCTCCTCCACCTTTTCACTTACTGTAACATTTGACTAAATTAGGGCAAAGGAATAATTTGGGTAGGGCCCACAAACGAAGCACCATCATCCCCAATGAGTAGATTCAGAGAATGACCATATTGTAAGAGTTAAGAAAGATGAAAAAAAGAAGTGAACCAAAACTCACTTTGTCCTGAAATACAGCACAACATGGGATGCCTTTGCACTCCAACACACCTCGGCGTGCCATTCACTGATTGAGACAGCCCCCTAAAACACACAAAACACAAAAAGAGAACAAAATGATGTAACAACCAATTTGGTTACATTTTGCTTTGTGGCAGAAATGTAAACAACTACTCCCCCTCGCCCCACCCCCCGAGCCCCTCGGCCCACCACAAAAAATGATTTTTGTAGTTTAGATCTATTTCATCCATTAAATTTCACTCGATTAATTTTGAAAATGACGGTACTTATCCGTGGTACGCCTTCCAGGTAAATCCGATTATGGTCACAACCTGTACCTGCTTAGAGCAGATCTTCGATTACACTTAATCCTCCAATGGACTCACCTTAACGTAATGCAGATGGGACCCCCACAGGGGCAGGAGCAACAGGCATGTCACGCTCCTGCTTTTATTAAGATTCAAACCTCGATACTCATTGTTAAATCCCATCATGTCTTATTGTTGTGTCATGTCCGTGGGGGCAAAGGGGGTTGTTAAAGGGGAGGGGAATATGAATTGATACAAGAAAGGTTGGTACTACCATATTAATGCTAAAAATAAATAAAATTGCCCTTTATATTGATTGAGTTTTTCTTCTCTTATCAACTTGTCTATATCCTAATTCTATCTATTTTTATTGTAACATGGAGGATAGAAACATGTGATTTGTAATATGAGTAGGCGATGTTGTTATTCGTATTCATGATAATTAACTTATTCCCGATATCTGATTGAGAGTAGGAATTGTTTTGACGATATTTTCTATCAAGTCTTAACTAAAAAATGGAATGATCACAAAAAACCAAAAGCATTAAAGACAAATGAAAAGTGAAGGAATATGATATTTATATGTGCTCAAAAAAAATATAGGGTTCGTGTGTAAGTATAATCTCTTTTACTCTTGATTCTATTAAACTAAGTATATTAGAATATTATTAGATCTGTCAATAGAAAAATTTGTTAAATTTTAAATTAAATACTTAAAATGCAATGAATTTTATAACATTTATCAAAATTTAATTCAGTCTAACTTTTCCACAAGAACTAATTAATGTTATTCTTTTACAATTTGTTGATGCTCGACATTAATTTGAAAATAGATCTATATCAAACTTTTCATCATCAATAGTAATTCGAGAATTCCCTATAATAACAAATGTCTTTATCAAGTCGAAGATCAGTTAGGATAATTTTATTATTATAATTTCTTTCGTTAAAAAAGTAAAATTTATAGATATTCTCTTTCCATTATTTTCTCTTTCCAACAAGCAATTTCCCATTTAAGCATAACAAGATTTTTATAAGGCAAAACCTAATTCCTCTTAACATTGTTTGTGCAGAAATCCACTAAAGGAGAAGGAAAAATAGTGTTGTGAGATTGCTTGCTTTTAACGTTTCTTGGTGCAAATCTTTGGTAGGCATCAATAGGCAATAATCATTGTTTGTTACATCCTAGAATTAGGTTTTAGGTATAGAGGAACGGAGTTTCCAAAATTTTGTCTAAGCTTCAATAATTTCAACTTCTCAAAATGACCTAATTGTCCCTAGTGCCAATATTGAAAAAGACTTAAATGCCCTTGGTGTATTTTGCTTCATCATTACAACCCTTCTTCTCATTTGAACTAAATTTGTTCAATCCCTTGTGTAAATTTAAAGACATTGTTAGTAGAAATTGCTACAAGTAGTAGGAACTAGCTAATTCTTCAACCCTTGGAAAAAAAATGAAAATCCATATGCATAACTATTTGTGCTTTGGAGGAATTTTTTTCCATTTATTATTAATGAATTTGGCGAGTGTTGGAATTAATTTTGATATATATAATTATTTAATTTAATTACGTTTAGTACTCATTAATTTCATTTTGGAATATAGACAGCAGAAAAGAAGTGATATAAAGATTCTGACGTGGGATTTAAATGTTAAGAATTTTAAATTTGTAATAATAAATTCATTATATATATTGTGGGATTTGCATGTTAAAAAAATTAAATTTATAATATTAAATTTATTGTATATATTTTTTTAAGGAGAATATTGATTGATTTATGAACTTAATGAGATGCAAATGAGGATGGAAATATAGAACTTTGAAGTTATAGTCAAATGAAAAGAAATCATGTTTTCAGCCGCATGACATCAATTATGGCATAAAGCTTTTAAAAATATGCTTGATAGTAGCCATATTCATTCCCATGCTATGTCCCTAGCTTAGGCTCCTAGCCATAGTTGTCACATTCTAAGTGATCAACAAAAATCCCTTTTCTAGATTATCACTATCATCCTTTTTTGTCTTTATATTTTCTTTCACATACTAAAATTCTTTTCACTAGGTATAAATCATCTTCATCATGACTGTCATTGTAACTAAATCATTGTTGATAAAATTAGCATGCATCAAATATGTCTTCCATCACCTCTATTGAAAAAATAAATAACAAAAAAATTATTAGCTGTTGTTAATGTCTTGAAAATGCTTAAAATTCATTGATCGATAGATGTTACCGACATTGTCTTTCCTAAAAATGACATCACGTGGGTTTCGAACGGATTTGTTATAACTCGAGATTCGTGTTGTAAAGGTTTTTATAAACTCATAATCCAAATCGATCTTTAATTTGAATTTGATGGGTTAGATAAGTTATACATGTTGTATAATTTAAAAATATTTTTAAAATATAAAAATATTATAGCTATATTTTATATGTGAGTAAAAATATTTTATACATGAGACGGGTTCGAATTCAAATTTTAAAATTAAAACTAAAAATTCATGTCAAATTTGTTTATAGTCTTCAAGAGTCGCCTGAGATAAGATGAGTCGGGGTGAGTTCGAGTTTTAGTCGAATTCATTGCTATCAATAGCCCTTCTCCCCAATTCAAGGGTCTTGAATGCCCCAAGTAGTGGTGAGTACAAGACTATAGCCACCCATAAACAAGGAACCAACTAGCAATATTTTCAACTCTCTTCACATTTCATCTTTCTTATAATATGAAATAGGGTCCTACCTGCATGCATATCTACAAAGATTGTCTTCCCATTGACCTAAGTATGAGAAATTCTTTTTTTTTTTGTTTTGTTTTGTTTTCACTTAGAAGAAAAAGGGACAATGGTAGTGGAATAGGAGGTGATGGTGGAAGAGAACATCATGCCAAATGTTATCATTAATTACTTTGATAATAATTATGTGTAGGGACATATGTATCCTTTTTCCTAAATCTGATCCAACATGACTTTCCCTAAGGTGTTGGGTGAATAATCATAGTTTTATACTATTGTCAAAATGGCCACTCTCACTTTCTAATTGAGCTTGCTTCTATTTGAAAATTTCTTTTTAGATTCTTTTTCATGTTATCTGCCTGATTATAAGCAAAGGGAAGCAATCTTTGTGTATAAAAACAATGTCTATTTAAATATATAAAGGCCTTTTTGACTAGTCTGTATATAGAGAGAGGGGTATGAGCTTATCAAATGAATGAAGGAAAGTTTGTTTCTAATCCTTGATTTCAAGATATAATTATGGCAATAATTGAAATGGGTGTACTATATAAATGACTTTTGGAAACATTAATGTTGATTTTGAACTTAGATTTATTATATCTGAAGGCTGAATTTAATGAGGAATTTTATATGTGCTTATTTTTGGGTCATAATATTATATATCATTAGTCCTTTTAACCTTTTTTTTTAAATAGTGGAAAAATTAAAAAAAATAAAATTCTATTTATGTGTTCTACTTTAGATCAAAGATAGTAGCTAAATGTTCTCAATTTGACCCACAAGATTTTTGCAGAAAGACTTACAAAAGCCAGCTTAGGAATTTTCATTTTAGTGAATGTTTACAAATTGTTTATTATTTATTTGTCACTAAGATAATTGATAGGGGTTTAAATTTCCTATTTTACCCTTACAATGGCCTAAATAATCAATCAGATAGGACAAGATTTGCGTCCTTTAACATGGTTTCGATCCAATCCAAGATTTGCGTCCTTTAACATGGTTTCGATCCAATCCAAGAAGATCGTGTTTAATTAGGTTTATGGACCATTGTCTCAATAAGGAGAAGTTACGTCTATATTTCAACGTTTATAAATAGTCTTTATATAAAGTAATAAATATTTCTAGTTAAGTTCTTTAACTTGATTTTAACAATATAAAAACTTCGACCTCACTTAAAATCTTAGTCACGGATGATCTCGGCTACCCTAACATGTTCGTTTTACATATTTTTTTGAACTCAAATCATTATCTTAATTTTACATTATTTCGATCCAAACCAAATAGATTCAATCACGATTTGACGTCGATATAGGTTAATATAATAATTAGTCCAAATTAACTATTTGATTCACAATCTTTGAACTTTTTGCCACAACTCATCTTGAGGTTTGAAACAATCCAACAATATCTACACGCAAACAACATTAGTTGACTTAAAAAAATAAAAGTAAAAAAATGAAAAAAGAAAGAAAGAAAGAAAAGGAAAGGACAATTCATAAGTTGGAGTGCAATGGGAAAAAGTTGAAGGCTAGAAAAGATAATTTATGATTAGCTTGGGGGACAGTGTGTAAAATGTCAAAACAGAATAACGACCTTTTCTTCCCGCTTTTTTCATGCTTTTATCCTTCTGTTTTTATGGGCTCTACATTTTTCCTATTTTCAACTACTTTTTCTTGAATTTCATGAAATAAGAAACAAAACCCACATACACTCATAGTACTCTCCTTTTTTTAGGCCCCTTATGGGCAGAATTTTTGGCAAATAATGCTTTCTGGGATTAAGAATAATATAATGTAATAAAGTTGTTGTTTTTTTGTGACATGACCCACTAGAGAGGCCCAATGCTTTGGACGATTTGCAATATATGATTTGAACGCAAACTGTTTGAGAAAAATGGCCAAAGAAATCTGCCAACAGGAACATCTCTCAGTGTCACTCTGTCTCTCTCCTGAATTTGTTTCATTAACCCCACATTCTTGTGTTCTCTCACAAAAACTTTCAAATATTCTCTCTGGGATTTCTTCTGTCCTTTTCCATGGACAAGCATCACCAGAAGCAGCTGCCTCTAGCCAAGAGCACGTCTCAACGATGCAGTGAATGGTTTGTTTGTTGATTCTTCATGTGTTTCTTTTTTGGCTCTCTTAATGCGTTTTAGTTATGTATCAACGAATGGATTTTTCTTGATAGAAATGCTTGTTGATACTGTAGTGAAGGAGTGTTTCTCTGAATGTTCAGTGACTATAGTTATGGCTTATGTTTCGTAATATTAGTTCTGTTTGCTGATATTGTTGGTTGCTATGCTCGCGGGCTTGCTACTATGAAAAGTGCTTGACAGTTTGAAGTTTGGTTTGGAGCATCATCCTTGAACTTGTTTTCCAATTCTGTTTTTCTTGCCGCAATGAGTCAAGGGATTGAAGAGAGCGTTGTTGGAGTTTTGATCTATATGTAGGCTCGAGTCAGATGACCAGCATGTCTACTTACAGAGATGATCAGGAAACTTTATTGTCCGAATCATCCTGTGTGCCGTGTTGAAACTCTTGTTATCAACTGTTTCTTTTGTTGCTTCCTGAAGAAATTTGAAGTGGTATCGCTGACTTGTGATACAAGATTTTCTATAGATCAAGATGTAAATTCTTGTCATAGATGCCTGTCATTTACCCACCATATCTGCATTGGTGATTTTGCAACTCTCATGTTGCATTTCAAAGCAGGGCATATCATACTAAGCTTGTAATGTCAACTATGTCTTTTATGATGACACTGGCATTGATCTTCTCCATGTTCTAGTGTCCTTCAATTTTATTTTCCAATTACTTAACTAGAACTGTGATAATGTTGTTCATACACACAATAGCACATAAATGCACACAGAGAGTCAGGGTAAAGAGGAAAAAAATTTATTTGGTATCGGGGCAAAACTACTGTGGCCCTTGAGAAAACAATAAGATAAGTATGACGATTGAGCCTTTTAAGCTTTTTTCATTTTTGCTATTTATTTCTTTTCTTTTTTTTTTTTTTCTTTTTAAGAAGTTCCGAAGTTTGCTAGACACACTAGAATTGTGTGTTAACTGTGCTAAGTTGTAGTCTAAACTGAATTTCTTCATTCTTCCACATTATGCTTTAATTTGCAGATTAGTATCCTCAAAATAATCCTACCTAGTTGTTTGTTGTTCTCATCATTTGTCCTCACTATCATAAAACATTTGTAATGCAATGGTTGTGATAGATATTGACATCAATCTTCCTTGGACTATTATGAACTATATGCTGATATTTTTAATTGTTTGGATTTAAGTCATGTAGAAATCAAGGATCTCTTATTGACTGATCCCAAAAGTATGATGCATCTTAACACTGAAATTGAAGGCACTAAAGAGATGCTACGATACCCATCTGTGTTTCATTTCTTTTCTATATGGTTTTCTCCATAATTTTTTTTTTATTTTTTTATATATAGTTCTCATGTACAAACTTGAAAGACGTCTGGTTTTATTATAATATAACGGAATGCTGATACTTCTCTAACTGCTCTTCTGATATCTTTTATAGGGTATTCCGAGATGTTCCAAGTGATATAATTATTGAAGTAGATGGAGGTACATTCTCACTGCATAAGGTCAGGCTCTGCATCTCTATATTTCCCATTAACTGTCTCTATTTCTTTTTATCTTCTGAGCAGTTACCAGAGTTGAAAATATTTGGAGCATATTTGTAGTCGTTTTTATTTTATCCTGAAAATGTTTACATAGTTATGAAAAATGGAAAACAACAATGATCTTGTCCAGTAAGTAAAAGAAGGCATGACTTAAGGTTATTAAGCCTTTCAAAAAACTGAAGTCTTGTGGCATTTATGTATATTATTGGCTCACTGCATAATTCCAGATACAAGATAATTGGAATTGATATGCAATTCTTGCACTTTCTGGGACTACATTTTCATTGTTTATCTTCCTGCTAAGACTATGTTTGCATTTAAAAATCTTGTGCTGCTTCTGCAGGACCTCATAATAGCAGTCAAATTCCAACTGTTTGTATAAGAATCTTGTGCTCCTTCTACAGAACCTCATAATTGCAGTCAAATTCCGACTGTTTGTCTCTGGAACCTAGTGCCATAGTAGTAATTCTTTATTATTAGCATATCCTAGAGTGGTTTCAAAATCAGATCTTCCTTCATTCTTCATGTTATTGTTTTTCCTGATCTTGATTCAAAGGTTTTTTCTTGACTAAACGACTACAGAATTCCAGAGTGTGCTTCTTAATATAAAATATACAGGAAGAAATAGCAACCTTGGAGAAAATTGATCAACTTGTTGCATATCTAACTAGAGATAGCATATTTATTTTTGGCATATTAAGCAAGCTAACCGAGAAAAATGAGGTGTTTTTGCCGCTTAAGTTGCGGTGCATCAAAAGCGGTGCTCCAATTCAGTTGTACCACATGTTAATCTGGTGCAAACCAGATGACAACTTTAAGATCTTTTTCTCATCAAAATACAAAGGAGATATTTTGTAAGCAGTTAAAGCTGATCATAACTCTCTCCACCTACAAGCATAAACAGCGATCATTGTTGGGGAGATGACACAAAAAGTCATGATTTGCCACATTACATTTAACCAATAGGATATAAATTATTGGTTCTCATCTCAAGTCAATAACAAGTATGTGGAAAACCTCCACAAATCCATCCTTTTCTTTTTGAAGGACAAGCCTTCAAGCCTTTAAGGTGGCATTTGGAAGCCAAGGATCACAGGATCATTCTCAAAAACAATGAAGAGAGATGGTACTCCTTGATTCAGCTTAATATATCCAGAATACGTAATACATTTTCTTTTCTTTCATTTTAAACTTGAAATGTGAAGATAGAGAAATAGCCGAGCTGAATGCATTATCATTTGGCATTTGTTTCTTATCTATTCTGGTGCAGTTTGAGCTGCCAAAAAATGTATGTTGACCCTTACAGTGGGTAGTATATACTATTCTCTGAGTATACTCTTTCGCTTCAACCCATAATCGAAGTCTCGCGGTGCTGCTAATTCTTTTGCTGGGTATAAATTAACATCAGTATCCAGTACTACAAGAACTCTTAGCATATTAGTATTTAATTGCAGTTCCCTCTTGTCTCGCGAAGTGGACGAATGCGGAAGTTGATTGCAGAACATAGGGAATCTGATGTATCCAGGATTGAGCTTCTTAGCCTACCAGGAGGTGCTGAGTCATTTGAGCTGGCAGCCCAGTTTTGTTATGGTATCAATTTTGAGATCACGGCTGCAAATGTTGCTCAGCTATGCTGTGTTTCTGATTACCTAGAAATGACTGAAGAGTACTCAAAGAACAATCTTGGTTCCAGAGCCGAAGAATATCTTGAGAGTGTTGTATGCAAAAACCTCGAAATGTGTGTTGAAGTCCTACAGCAATGTGAAAACCTACTTCCACTTGCAGATGAGCTAAAAGTTGTCACTCGATGCATCGATGGTATAGCCTCCAAAGCTTGTGTGGAGCAAATTGCTTCGAGTTTCTCGCGACTGGAGTATAGCAGCTCAGGGAGACTTCACATGAGCAAGCAAACCAAATGCGATGGAGATTGGTGGATTGAAGATCTTTCAGTACTTCGCATTGACTTGTATCAAAGAGTCATAACAGCAATAAAATGCCGAGGAGTCAGGCCAGAAAGTATTGGGGCATCACTTGTAAATTATGCTGAAAAGGAGTTAATCAAGAAATCCAGCTTATGGAATCAATCCACCCAGCCCACGGTTGATCTGGTATCAGGTGCAAGTGGCCAAGAAAGACTTGTTGTTGAGACAATTGTTAGTCTCCTCCCTGTTGAGAAATTTGCTGTTCCTATAACCTTTCTTTTTGGTATGCTACGAAGTGCTGTGATGCTTGATTGCTCAGTTGCTTGCAGGCTTGATCTTGAGAGGAGGATAGGATCCCAGTTAGATCTAGCCACTCTTGATGATCTTTTGATTCCTTCATTCCGCCATGCTGGAGATACATTATTCGATGTTGACACTGTTCACAGAATATTGGCTAATTTTTCTCAGCAGGATGATAGTGATGAAGATATGGATGATGAGTCAATCTTCGAATCTGATAGTCCTTCTTCTCCCTCCCAAACTGCATTGTTCAAAGTCTCTAAACTAGTGGATAATTACCTGGCTGAGATTGCACCTGACGCAAACCTCAAGCTCAACATGTTCATAGCTATTGCAGAAACTTTACCAGCACATGCACGCACTATCCATGATGGATTATATCGAGCTATTGATGTTTACCTCAAAGTAAGTACTAACCCTATTCTTTTCTATGTGAAGCTGAAGAACTATATATTTACTGTTACCTGAATAATATTGCAGCAAACACTACTTGTTGTGTGTGTGTGTGTGTGTGTGTGAGAGAGAGAGAGAGAGATTGTGCTTGGATTTGTTGTCAAATAAATCCACACCCCCGTCCCCCCAACAAGTTCCCCTTCTTTCAAATATTAAGATTCTTTTGCCATTGGTACTTTATATATTTCATTTAGTTGTTCAGGTAAGCCTTGTTTATGCATGTGACCCACTGATGTCTCTGTTGTCCAGTTATTATCAATCTATCTGCATAATGATTCTTACTAATGAAAGTCTACTGAACTAGGAATGGTATAATTATTTAACTAATTTCGGACTTCATATTCACAGGCTCATCAAGGTTTATCAGATCCTGATAGGAGAAAGCTGTGCAAATTGATTGATTTTCAGAAACTATCACAGGAAGCTGGTGCACATGCTGCACAAAACGAACGCCTTCCTCTCCAGTCAATAGTTCAAGTGCTCTATTATGAGCAATTGAGACTTCGGAATTCCTTGTTTTGTTCCTATCCAGATGATGATCCAAAGCCTTTGCACCAATCATGGCGGATCAACAGTGGAGCTCGAAGTGCTGCAATGTCTCCCCGAGATAACTATGCTTCTTTGAGGCGAGAAAACAGGGACTTGAAGCTTGAGTTGGCAAGGATGCGGATGAGATTAAATGATTTGGAGAAAGATCATGTTTATATGAAGAGGAATTTGGAGAAGTCCAGTTCTCGAAAATTCATGAGTTCCTTTTCAAAGAAGATAGTTAAGCTGAATATCTTTGCCCATAGCTCTTCGAGGGGATCAAGCTCTCCCTCGAAGCAGTCACAAATATCTGAGTCTAAGCTTACAGAAAGAACATGACAAGCATACTCTATAGGTATTTCGATATTTTCCGAACCTGTAACTGCTAGTGATGAGTGACTAAGGGTATGTTATCAATAATCTTTTGTTTGTTATTCTTTGCCCCTTTTCTTCTCCTTTTCTCTCTCTTGATTACTATGTACATAATCTGTTGGGATTTGCTTTACCAACAGAAAGACTTGAAGGCAAAAGGAATGAAAGATAAAAAAAAGTAAGTAAAGAGCATGAATAGCATCTGTCTTGGCTTTGGTGTATTCTCTTTACTAGCAGACACATGCTGAGCTTCACATGAAGAACGATTCTTGCCAACATGAACATGCCATTTACATGGATTTTTTTTTCCTTTGTTTTTCCTTTACCATTCTTTGTGTCTTAGTTAATGTAAAAATTCTTGTAATTGCTTGTCTTCTCTCATTTCTCAAGTAAATATCATCATATCCTTCAAAATTAAGGGAACATGATCATGCTTTTATAGATTCTTGGTAGTCTAGAGTTCCTCTCTTTCTTTCTTTTCTTCTTTTTTTTTTTCAATTTATTCCCAAAGTTTGTATTCATGCAATTATTGACCTTGGAATATTTCTTCCTTCAAGGGTGGTCTAAATTCAGAAACCTCATTGATAAATTCCCAGAATCTGCTATTCAAATATGCAGAAACACCGTTGCGAAAACAAAATTGATTTTCAAAAACCATAACCATACCATGCCTTTAACAAAACTCTCTACCCACTTTATTCTTCCACAAGCCCAACTAGGTATCCCCATGCTTACCCCCCCCCCCCCCTCCCTCCTCTTTCCTAAAGAAAAAAGGTCTCCACAGGCGGCACCTCATGGTTTGGCATGTAAACATTAGCAGAGCCTAAAAGTACACCCACTAATAGCTGATACCAAAGGAGAAGAAACAACTGGATTTTTCAACAAAAAGTGATCTTATATAGCATATGTGATCAAACTTGCAAAACCAGATCATCCTGCTGAACACTTGGCGACCCTCTCCGGCTACCTGGGATACCAACCGGAGATGGAAAACTCACCTTCAGGTTGAGCTTCTTCCGAACACTGTCCCCCCTCCTCAGACAAGACTTAAGCCTTTGCAACTCTACATGTTCAGGGCTTGCAACGTGCGGCCGGCCACTTCTTGTCAGGTTAAAGCATGACCTGCCGCTATCCAATGGTGAATCAAGCTCTGAATCCTGCTGATCATAACTCTCATGGTGAGGCTGGTGGAGATTTCTGCGCATCTTATTCCATGACTTGTAAAATGACAGTTTGTATAGACTTCCATTGTCAGAATCTTGTCCCCGTGTGTCATTACCATAAGATTCCTGATCATTACCAATACTATGATGATGATGATGATGATGAGACTGTCTCCTATAGTATCTGTCTTGCTGTTGGTGTTTTGGAGTCGCTCCTGCCAATGACTTTATAAGTGAATTTTGCCTGTTATAGTTCTGATAATGGTTATGTAGTTTTGCAGATTGGTTGTGTTTGGAGGAGAGATTCAGGGACTGTAGCTGCTGTTTTTTGGCCTTCAAAAGATTGTGGATTGTGCGGTAAGGCACAAGATAGAACACTTTCCCTGGTACAAGAACCGATTCCGGGTGGACAACAATCCATGGAAACTCAAAGACATCAGGCCTAGCAATGCAGTGCCTGGGGTACCTCCTCATGATCTCACCTGCAGTGATTGGTTCACGGAATACCTCAACGTATCCCCGCGGGTGGACCACCTTTAGGACAGCATTCTGCCTTGTTGAAGCTCCCATTTCTTGTTTTCTGGTTCTTGTCAAAACTGCTATTTCTTGTTCTTTTTTTTTTTTTTTTGGGAAATATATGTGCAGAAAACCCAAGGGGAGAGCATGAAACCCCCCAAGCATTCTTCTTATAGGAGACTTCTGATCAAACCGTGACAAATTATTGGCGTGGAATCTGAGGGGACTGTCTTTGGAAAATGTGGGATTTTTTTGTACTGATGAAAATTGATGATTGGATATGGTGGATGAATCATTTCTTTGGATAGTTCAATTTGATGTTGAAAGGGGCAATATGTTAATTTTGTTTGATCTCATGGCTTTCCATGTGGATATACATGCTAAAGTTATTGTTTTTATCTTTCTGTGCTGTATTCTTGGGATTTTTTTCTTTTATTTTTTTTAGTTGGGATTTGATCTTTGACTTGCTCGAAGGGGTAATCTTATTTCCTTTCACCTCTCCATTGTGTCTATAGTTGTACGTTTGATGTTATGGTTGAATACTCGATTTTAGAGAAATATTATAAAAATATTTTCGTCAATTCATATAATACAATTTTATAAAAATTATTTTATTTATCCATATAATATAATTTTATAAAAAAATATTTTATTTTAATATTGGGGCGAATTATAAAAATTACTCTAAAGATGTAATCTAATTATAAACAAATCCAGTTATTTTTTAAAATTACAAATACTCATTTAAAATTTATTTTTATTTTTTCAAATACCCCTTGTGCAATTTATAAAATATAAACAAAAATTATTAAGGTATTTATAATTTATAAATTTAAATAATTTTTTTTTTATAAATAGCTCAAAATTCAATAATAATTTTACCTTATTATCTTATTATCGATCAAACTTTATTATTATAAAAACTTTTTAAGTGGCCGCTTAAAGAGTTAAGTTGACTCTGCAAATTAAGTAAACCAGAACAAAATCAACCAAATTAATTAGCTTCCCTCCTCAACATCAAAAGCTTGGAACAATATCCATGGCTGACTAATACTAAGGACTAGAAGACAGGGAAAAGTAAAATCATAACAAGAGCAAGAAAAAACCAAATTCATGAATAACTAAAGCATGCAAGATGAAGATAAACTAAGAAACAAAACACCCTGCTATCTGTCGAATTCAGCAGGGGTTTTCAACCCTAAGTAACCTCGTCTTTAAGCCGACGATTTGTTATAGAAACGTACGCCAACAGCCACACCCAAGACGACGAGGGGAACTAAGAACTGAAGGAGCTTGACGATGAATCCTGATGCTGTGTCCTGGTTCTGCTGATCAGGCTGCTTGGATAATGTGAACGGTGTCTTGGTAGCAATGGTTGATGAATCCATGTCTCCCACATAGAATTCCTCCAACATTGCCCTTGCAGTGGTGCTGTGGCCAACATCCTCAAAATCATCAATTGCATCCTTCCCTGCAAACCAGAACCATCACAGTGTTCGATAAACAATAAAACCAAACAACGTTGTAACTTAAATTACTTAAAGACAGACAATGTTACAGAATGGCATTACCTGTTGCACTCACCAAAACTTCATCACCACCTGGATGGTCGTCCAAGTATTTAGTTACATCGTAAACCTGTTCAAAAGAATCCAAAGTGAGGATGAATATGGTGACTCATGTCAAAGAAACTACACAATAACACGTACTTTCTTTAAATAACCCTCAAAGTCGAGAACTCTCATTTCATTATCTTCTGACTCTACTGCTAAAAGTGCTTTTTCATTGCTTATACGTTACTTTTTTTTCATGACTGAGGTTTTTAGGGCAATCCTGTAGACACACTTGACCAGTCACTAATTAAACTCGGGTGCCTGAACGGACACACGATTGATTATGTTTTTTACTAGAAGTAGCAATACACAGGCCCAACTACCCTATAACTTTTTTAGACGTTTTGGAGATTCGAACCATAATTACTCACAAATATTCCAAGCGCTTTTATCACTATGCCACTTCACGTGAAGCTTTATATTTTTGGGTGATCCATGTCTGTATATCCCAACCAAATGTTTAATAAGGAATTTACACCTCTATATTTAGAAGAGGTTGACGTTTCGTTGAGTTTTAACATTACAATTCCAAGGGATAATTATCTAGACACTCTTCGAGTATGATTATATTATAAAAAAATCCATCTATTTTGGAAAATTACACTTACACCTTAATCAATTATGTTTTCATTATAGATTCATCCTCTGAAAATTTGTCATTATAGACTGAAAATCCGTATATTCAGTCTTCCGTTTGACCAAATTTTGCGAACAAACTCCACCCTATTTATGCACGCTGCAGGTGCCTGTGGACCTAGATGTTATTGACGTATAACTCAGGGGGTGTTAGTGTAATATTTTATCAAAAGTTTTATTTTCAACTAACTTTTCTTTCCTATTCCTATTTTCATTTTCTATTTCTTTTCATTTCATTTTTAATTGTTAATTTCTCTTTCTTTTTTCACTTTATGTAATATAATTTAAGTTTTAGCTATTATCATCATGTAATGTAATTAATAATCTATTTTTTAATGAATTAAAATTTAATTTAATAAATAACTTCATTTTCATTACACATATAATTAATCAAGTAAATAAATCAAAAAGGTATACAAAGTGTAATTTTCTACTCTTTAGCCAATTAATTACTAAAAAATAACTTAATCATAAGTAAATATATAATTAATCAAATAAATAAATTAAAAAAATGTAGAATTTATTTAAAATTTATAATTAACCAAGTATATAAATTAAATGTATATAGAATCTATTTTCTTTTATTTTTCTCCATTTTAATCAAATAAAAAAATGAGAAATAAATTTATAAGCCCTTTCTTTTTCCTTTTCTTTTTTTCTTCTTCCCCATTTCATTCTTTTTCTTTTTTTTTTCCCCTTTCTTCTTCCTCCTTGTTCCACAGCCCAACCAACCCATCGCCGCCAGCCCCCAGCCCAAACCCCGTGCCTCCCCACCACAAGATCCCACCGCGGTCCGCCGCCTTCTCCCCACCCAAGATAAGTATAATCAGACCACAGCGTCAAAGGCTACTATAAGCTTCAAATCCCAGTTACTTATACTTATAAAACCAGGAAGAGTAGAGCTAGCAAAGACCAAAACAAATGTAAAAGCAACTGTAAGCTTTTACCAGAGTCTTTTATGATCATTTTACCAAGAAAAGGCTCATCTAAAAAGCCACCAAGATTCCTTAGTCATGTATAGAGGTGGAACAAATAGGAAACAGAGACAACTACAGATTGACATTATATGTTAAACGCTCAATGAATTCAGTCACGACAAAATAAGATTTCATCAGGGCAATCACAATCTGGAAAAAATTTAGTAGCTTTATTTAAAGAAAGAATCATTTAATCACACACATTGTTATAAAAATATTAGACTTAAAATGTCAGTATTATATCCAACCAAACTAACATGCGAAATCGAATAACGAAAAACAATCAAAGAAAGATCGAATGAAAATCTCATCAGATACCACAACCAACAACAAAGCAACAAAGAACCCAATTCAAGAACTGATCATAACTCAAAATCTTGGAAAGATCCACGTACGAACATGCATGAAATAGAATCGACCCATATTAGCAAACCTAAAAAGGTACAAACTTTTCGACAGAAACCATGATAACTCCATTACCTTGCCATCAATGACGATCCAACAGTCCTTGTTGTTGTTGTGCTGAGAAACCTCAGCCAAAGTGAAAACTTTAGACATTTTCATGAGGCTTAAATTAAAAGGGAAATGAGAAAAAAACAAGAATCGAATAGGCTCAAGATTCAGAATTCTTGAAGCCAGCAGAAGTGATCGAAGAGCGTGGCGAGAGAGTGACGGTGGGGTGGGGGGGGGGGGGGGTGCTGAGAGGTGGGGAGTGAGTCGAGGTCGGTTTATATTGTGGGGTTGGTGAGAACGGAAAAGATTGGCTGTCACATGTCCGACTGTCAACCAACAGGTAAGAATGTACTGTTTTGGGTACAGATGCATTTGTATAGTAAATACTCTCTACTCTTTTGCAAAATTTTGTCCTTTTTGCCCCTCTAATTTCATGTAATATAAACCTTTCTCCCTTCATATTCGAAAATATTTAATAAATCTTATATTAGATTGCAAATTCGATAAATTTGAATTAAATTTTTCATTGACCAAAAGTTTTGTACATAGATTTTTCATACCTAATATTGAAATAAAAGGTTCAATTTTGATAATTTACCAAATTTATAAATATTTCGATAAGATTTTTTTTATTTAGTAACATAACATTATGTATGAAATCTTTTGGCATAAATCAGTAAACTAAATCGGATATTTAATATCAAATAGTGAGAATCATATTATGTGAGCATTAGGGACGGAGCATTTTAGTATGAGGCGGCGAGATTGGATAGTAGAAAATATAATATTTATTATTTATTTTTCTATATATGAAAATATATTCTTAATGTATTTTTTCTTAATTAATTATTAGAAATTAAAATAAAAGTATAAATTTAATACACGATATTTATACATAAATTTTCATATCTATCATATTTGTATAAATATTTCAAATAAAAATAAAAATTAAATTACAAAATTAGATAATATGATATGAAAATTAGAGCAACTCCCATTACTGCTCACATATGAAAATGCCTTGTATAGAAACTTTCAAAATTATGGTGCAGTCGCCCCCCAACTTCGTGCCTTGTATTGAAACTTTTAAAATTATTAAGAGTACAGTAATTTTAAAAGAAGTGACTAAGGAATAGCAATGGGTCTTATATTAGGTTTGAAAATTCGATAAATTTGAAATAAAATTTTCATTAACCAAAAATTTAATACAAAGATTTTTCATATCTAATATTGAAACAAAAAGTTTTATTTTGATGACTTACCAAATTACATAAGTATTTTTATAAAAATGATAAGATTTATTTTTTTAGAAACATAGCATTATACACGAGATATTTTGATATTAAATAGTCAATTAAATCGAGTGTTCAATATCAAATTATAAAAATCGTGTGAGCATAATATGAGTTCCACTATTGTTCACCATTTGATATGAAAAAATTTCAAAATTATAAAGAATATAATAACTTTAAGAGAAACGATTAAGGATGCCAATAAATCTTGTATTAGATTGCAAATTCGATAAATTTAAATCAAAGTTTTCATTAACCAAAAATTTTGTACCAAGATTTTTCATACCTAATATTGAAACAAAAAGTTCAATTTTGATGATTGGCCAAATTATATCAGTATTTTTTATAAATATTTTAATAATAAAATTATTTAATAACATAGCATTATGTACGAAATCTTTTAGCATAAAAGCAGTCAACTATATCGAATGTTAAATATCAAATAGTAAGAATCTTGAGTTCCACCGCTGCTCGCCATTTGATATGAAAACTTATTGTGTATAAAGAATCTTGAATAGCAATGGGTCTTATATTATGTTGTAAATTCGATCATTTTAAATCAAAGTTTTCTGTAATCAAAAGTTTTGTAGGAAGATTTTTCATACCTAATATTGAAACAAAAGTTTCAATTTTGATGATTTACCAAATTATATCAGTAATTTTTATAAAGATCTGGAGAACTTTTTTTTCTTTTTTAGTAACACAAGGTTATATTAGAAATTTTTTCGCAATATTACATGAGCATAATACGAGTTTTGTTACGATTCACCGTTTGATATGAAATGTCAAATGGTCCGCTTTTGGCCAAGTTTGTCTGGATTCAAAATCAGATCCACTAAAATTTTTAAAAACTCAAATTCAGATTCGCTCTAAACCCAAATCTAGGGTTGTTGCATAGTTCGATTAACCGGTCGAATTAAGATGAAATTGAAAATTTAATATGAACCAAAATCGAATCGAAAATTTCTGTTCAGTTTTTAATTTTTGATTTTTTAATATTTTTTGTTTTCGATTTTGATTTCGATTTTCCTTCTCGGTTAATCAAATTAAATCAAAAATCAAAAACCGAAATTTTCATTTTTTTTCCCTTTTATTTTCACCTTTTGACTCTGGCTAGGTTTAGACTTCATTTTTCATGTTCGTTTCTTTTCGTCTTCAGCACAAGATAACTTTCTTGAAGTATTCTTCCTTTCCTTCAACCCGCCGCCCTCTCCAGTCTCCACGAGCTCCTTGCTCACCTCACAGTCGCCAAAAGTGCTGACCAATTGAGTTGAAAGAGTTCAATTTTTTTTGTAAGTTAATCAGATATAGAAGTTGGGTGAATGTATTTACTTGTTATAGTCTACGCATATTTAAATTCATATGATGTAAGAAAGCAAGAAACTCAAAGTATCATTGTCCAGGTGGATGATGATGACAAGCATAATAATAAGAACATCAATATTTTTTTTCTTTTTAAATTCAGTTAATCAAATTGTAAAATGAAAAAAATCAAAATATAAATCGATTAAGATCGAACCGAACTGAACTATTTGATTCGGTGAGGTTTATGAGTTTGGTCAATTTGACCTGATCGAATGAGCATCCCTACCCAGATCTGATAGGTAAACCAATTAAATTCACTTTATAATTTAAAAAATATTAAAATTATATTTAAAAATAACATTATTAAATTTTTTTAAAAAAATATTATATAAATATATATAATAATTTTTTTAAATAAAAAATTAAACAGTTCGAGTTGGATTTGAAAATAAAAATTTCAAATCCAATTTAAACCCATTTATATTATTAAAATTTACTTCAAGTGGGATGGATTTGAAACGAATTTAAGTTTTAACTCGTCCTACCATTGTAATTTTTAAAAGTGACTTCTAAAATATATTATCCATAAAAAATGACCACTTGTGTAGAAAAATCACTTTAACTTCTACAAGTTTAAAGGTAAGCGACTTCTTCTAAATATTTTTTATTCATAAAAATGATAACTTATATAGAAACAAAATTACAATAATTTCTAAAAAATTAAAGATGAGGGGCTTCTAAAATTTATATTTTACTAAAGTGAATTTGGTGAAAAATTCAGAAAAAAAAAAGTGAACTTAACAAAATCTAAACTTTTTAAATTATAAAAATACATATAAAATTTCACATCTAAAGAAATAACAAAACAAAAGAATTTATTAAAATGAGAATCTTGAATAGAATTGTATCGATGGCCTCTTTTTTTACAATTAAATTCTCTTATACATTCTATCACACTTATTCGACTATCAAATAATTGATTGATTGCTTATATCAGAAATCTTAACTAATATTTTATTATGAAAGAAATCATGTTTAATCATTAGAAATTAAAATAATTTAGAATGTAACACTTAAAAAAATGAATATATGAAAACTAAGGTCAATGAATAAAAGCTTAAAAGGTGCTAATTAATAGTATTGAAATTACGACACTTACCATAATTTATAGTATATGAATTGTAAACAATAAATTATCAGCAAACTAACAATATCAATAAACCTTATAGTTTTATGAAACAAAGAGCTTTACATCTGGGATTTTAAAAATATCAAAACGTGTTTTAATTATGATTTACCTTTTATTCACTTTTTTTTCTTTTATTTTCTTGCAACATAAAGGAAAATATATGGAATTCTACATGCAAAAATAATTAAATTTCATTTAAAGTATAGAAGCAGCCAATGGCGGAGCAGGGGCGAAGCCGCTCCCCTCAATTTTTTATATTTATAATTTTAATTTGCAAGTTTTAGTAAATTTAAAAATTTCTCCATCTCAAATAATTAATTATTTCAGCCGCCTCCCTCGAATTTTCATAATCCTATTTCGAATACTTACATTTAATAAATTTAGACATGTTTTAAAATTATTTTTAAACTTTACTTTTTCAAAAGATATAGTTAATGGAATTTATTATTGATACAAAGTGTATTTGTACTAACCTTCAAAATTTATTATGATTTCGTTTCTAAAAATATGAATATTTTAGTCAAAAAATATTTTTTATTGTGATTTTTTGATTTGATTTTTTATGTTTTTAACTTATTTGATTCCACTTTTATTACTTATTATATTAAATTATACTAATTTTTATTTCACAAAAAATTATAAGTGTAGGTTTTTTATAATATAAAAATTATTTGATTTGGTTAATGGTTATAAAATAATGTTTTTGTAAATTAGTTTTTATTTTGTGTTAGATTGAATTAGAATTGATTAATATTTTCGTTTAGAAGTTAATTATTATTCAAATACTTATAAAAATATAATAGATATAAAATATTTATGTGTAAGTACAAAGTATTATATTTATATTTATATTTTAGTTTCTAATCATTAGTTAAGAAAAAATTCTAATAAAAAATAATTTTATATATAAAAAATAATAATTTGACAATCGAATATTGCCCCCATTTACAAATATTTAATTTTCTACACAATATTACCATTTAAATAAATAATTGATTTTAATAATTTATTCTCTCTGAACATGTAAAACTTATTTTACTATTTATTATTTTAAAAATGTTAATCCTAATTTTTGCTAAAAGTTGTTTTGAGGATTTGTCTTCTAGCCTTTCAATTGTTTTTTCCCGCCCTACTAGAATTATTTCCCAATCTTTCGTATGACCTTTCGCAACCATACATGAAATACGATGGGGTCTAACTGTAAAAAGAATAGAAATATGTCCTGCATTTGAATACGAGAAAATAAAATGTTCCATGACTCCCTAGTGGTACATGCATAGGACAACAATTTTGTGGTTGAAAATACACATAAATTATATAAATTATTTTAATTCCCACGAGGAAAAAAAAAAAAAGTTCACCCACACTATTTCAAACAATACTAGTATTTGTTGTTGTGTTTTTTATTTTTTTAAGTTCACATAAATTATAGGGTAAATGACATTTCAACAAAGAGTGAATTTTAAATATTTTATCTCTTCAACTTACATTTATAGTAATACTTTACCTCACAATGTCATTTTTAAATCAATTTTTTTATCGAAATACTATTTATTAGCATCCGTCCCTTGTTTTTTCAACTCAAAAGTCGAAAAAAATGTATCTATGTAATTTATTTTTATTATTGTCAATGATAAAAATACGACAAAAATCGGTATAAAAAAAAATTAGTATCGCAATCGGCGCTAATTGCACAAATATATCATCGTTTGTCGAGTTTTTAGCATTAGCAATGTTAAAAATAATATTATGATACATTTTTTCTCAATTTTGAGTAAAAAGATGAAAAAAAAAAAAAGCGATAACAATTAATAAAGAGCATTTTGATGAAAATTTGATATATAAATAACATTAGAAGGTAAAGTGCTACAATAAATATAAAATGAGAAGATAAAGTGTTAATAAATATAAGTTGAGTGGATAAAGGGCGAAAAATTTATTTTCGATAGGTAAAATATTAAAATAATTAAATTTAAGCAAAACAAAATGCTTAAAATTTACTTTTCAAAATTATTTGAGGTGAAGTCTCGTTTACCCTAAATTATAGTAGATACTAGAATGTGAAATCCAGGCCTTGTGATACTAATGCAATTACATATATTCGTGTCCATATTTTTTAAATCAAATTTTAGAGCCAATGATCTTATGATGCAAAGTAATTCTATAATATATTACATATTTTAAAACAAAAAGGAATTAGTTAAGATTAGTCCAAATTGAAGTCTGAAAAATGCTATTTTTTAAGACCAAAAAGGAAATATTATATAATGGCCCAAACTGCAGAAAATAGTTCTACTTTATTGCAAAATGGACTTTGAATTCTTAGCAAAATAACCATGAATTGAATTGCACCATATTATTATATGCTTGGAAAAAACCTTCTGTCCAGCTTATGACTCAGAGGATGTCAGCCTAAACAATATCATATTTAAATATCTTATAAATTTTAAAAACTTTTTGAGTATTTGACACTTATATAAAGAGTTAATTTTACTTTAAAAATAAACTTTTATTTTATTCAGATAAAGTACATTTAAAAAACTATTAATGTTTATAGTTAATTAGTATTGACAATATTGTAATTTATATATGATAGAAAAATAAGATACTTTGTTAAATTTTCTAAAACTAAGCGCCTTTTAAGAAAAATGTATAACACCTCATTTTAAAAGTTATATACTCTAATTTTAAGAATTCTACCAAACTCTTTAAATATGTATTTCTAACAATTAAAACCTTTAAATTTGAAAAAAAAAAAAAAGTCCGAATCAAGTTTGGCTAAACTCAAGTCAGTCATATGGCTAATTACACTTACCATACGATTGTACACTCTAAAAAGGTGGCTAACAGGGTGTTTGACTGAACTTATAAACTTTTCAAAATATTTTATAATATGTTTAAAAACTTATAATTTGTCAAAAAATGTTTGGTAATTTTTTTTTTCAAAAAACTTATAAGATCCAAAAAAAAAAAAAATTGTTTGAGAGTTAAAAATACTTTAACCCCAACTTATTTCTAAAATACGATCTTATTTTAACAAACTCTTTTAATTTTGGTAATTTTAATTATAAAATTGTTATTACTAATATTTTAAAAATTTCATGATCTTATTTAAACAAACACTTCAACAACTTATTTTTAAAATAAAATATAACATCTTGTAAACTTCAAAAATATTTTATAAGATGTAGGAGTTTATAAAATATTTTAAAATAAATTTAGCCAAACATCCTCTAACCATAAAATAAATATCATTATAGTTATTATGTGATTAGTCAATTTTGTCAGATAATAAATTTATCGTCAATTCACAAACATCTTTATTAAAGAATGGCCCAACTATATTATAACAAACTATAATATAACTTGCCTAAGGCCCAATTCCACTAGCTTAAAGCCCAAATGGAAAGCTTAGCATTTCCCACTTTTTTAAAACGGGAAATTATTTACCCCCCTCAAAAAATTATATTTTCATAGTAAACCTCATAAGAAAAAAATACTTTTATCCCCTGAAATTGCTTTTGCTGAAATATTTTGCCGGCTTTTTTTTACAGATTATCATGAATTAAAAAAATTACCAAAATACCGTGATTTTACAAAGTTAAAAATAAGGTAGGGAAACCCTCAATAATTAAATAATTTTTTTATTTCAATGTAATTCGACTCAGATGGCATAAGAAAATAATAATAATAATAACAAATGAAATAATAATTTATTATTCTAATATTATTTAATGATATGACATAAAGAAACTATCAGAATTCATCCATATATTGAAATATCATTTTCAACGAAAAATCACTTTATAGCTAAAATATTTTTAGCAATGAAAGTGTAAAATATAAAATGACAGTTTAACAATTAAAATTATAATAAAATATGTTATATGAATGAAAAATATTTTAGCTAAAATATTATTTCATTATAGAGTATCCCTATACTTTATAGCTATAATTTCTTCTCTATAATAATTTTTTTCCCCATTTGTATGTAACCCTTAAGCTTGAGAAAGAGGAAAGAGAGGGCCCAGGCAACCTATGAGAGGACTTGTCTCGAGAAAACCCTCAAAACAACTCCGACTCTTCAAAACCCCGGCAAAAACCCTCGAAACAACTTCAAAACTTTAAGCTCTTGAACGGTATCAATTTTAAAGTGGACTACTGCCCGTGTCAGAATCAAGTTATTAGGGAGTCGGGTTTATTCTGACGAAAACTCTTAAACGCTCAAGTCAAGACTATATTGAAAATAATGAAAAGTAATAAATTAAATGAAATATGTACGAGGTATTTATAAATTTTTTTATGAGATAACGAAATGATAGGATATATATATACATATGCTCATAAGACCAAAGGTCCATTAGACTGGACTCATGTTTAAATTAAGGCCTACCTCTTTATTGAGCCTTTAATTTTTTATTTTTTTTAATTTGATGAGAATATATTCAGAAAATATTTTGAGAAGAATCTCTTGGAAAATATGTGAAAATGAAAATATGTATGAAGTAATAATAAATTATAAAATTTGATCAATTAAGTTAACATGTTAATTTCAGATTTCAATTTGAGAAATATTAAGTATCAATGGTGCTGCGGACCTTTTGTGTTCTCTTAATACAATGGAAGAAAAATCAGTATGATATTTGTCTGCTTTTTCGGAAAAAGCATTTTGCAAAAAAATTTGGTTGAATATGTGATTTGATTTGTTAGCTATTTCGATTTCGAAAAATTGAATTATTTTTTTAAAAAAATATTTTCAGAAAATAATTAAAAAAATGTGTTTTCAAAGTAAGGTGACGTATAAATAAATTTTTTAAAAATGAAACTAATATAGTATCATGTTTCTCCTCAAAATTTCAAACTGGAAGTTAATTATAACGTGAGTTATTATTTGTATTATAAAAAGTCGTTAAGAGTGTCAAGAATTGACCCGCTGAAGATCCTCCAACGTTCAAGCCTCTATGAATTTAGACGGAATATTACAATCCAAGTTTATATATTGATTTATAAATTCTATAAACTTAATTTATCCAGTCAACCCGATAAACACATGCATTTTTCATATGATTTTTAATCAGCTACAGAAAAGAAGTTTTCCAAGATTTTCTAATTCATGGCCCAAAGAAAAATGCATGTCTTGTACCTTACTTTGAGGCGCACGCTTCTGGCATGTTTAAGATTGAAATTCAATTAATATATTAAAGAGTTGAAATATCAAAACAAATAAATAAATAAATTTATCCAAGTATTAAATTATTGTGCATTATGCAAATTGACCAGGTACAATAAAGAATAAATTCGTATTCTTTTTTTTTTCTTTTGCTTTTTTAAATTAATGTGATGATTCTATAATTTTGAATATTTTATTTTCTATTTAGGTCCAAGTGGTCGAATAATATTCAACAACAGTAACAATAATATTGTCAATAGCCACCAAAAGATGTTTTCACATCAATACACTGACTAATTTTATTTTCTAAGACAAACAATCGATTATATTGTTCAATAAATATGTATTAATAGTTAATTTAATAATTATATAAAAATAGGAGTGTTCATCCGGTAAAATCGAATCAAAATTTTATTTCGCTAAAATTGTAAACTGAACACCAGATTGAATTAATCGGTTATGTTCGATTATTATTGATTTTTTATTTTTATTTTTCGATTAACCGAATTTTTATGATTTTTTTTAAAGAATTATGAAATAGATAAAAAAATATAAATAGTAGAATTATAAATGTACTTTTATTTTTTTATTTTTAGTATGGGTGGGTAAAAAAATAAATAAATAAATAATAAAAAATAAACAATACGTATTATAAAAATTATAATTCCAATTTCGGTTAACCGAAACAAAAATCTAAAACAAAACAAAAAAAAAGAAAATCAAACTAAATTTTTTGATATTTCGATATAAATTAAAATTTTAATTTCGATTCGATTCAATCAGTTAAGCGAATTGTTTTATGTAAAAAGATACAAAATCAATATACAACTACAAGGGCAATCCACTTTTTACCAGACTAATATATCGTAATTATAGAGTCTGACTGGGAGCATCAATCTTTTATCACTCAAATTAAGTTTTATTATCTAAATTGACTTGCATTTTATTACATCTGGGGACAGCGTTCATATTAATTCAAATATCTAGATTATTCTTACCAATCATTTTATAGTTAATAAATTAAATTTTAATAATTTGACAATTTAATGGAGTTGTAATTATCTAAAACAAATTTTTTTGTTGTGTGTAAATAAAAAGGACATAAGATATTTAGGACATTTTACACATGGTATTATTGTGACCTCAAGATATATGCAGTAATAACAAAGTAATGTGATATTCTCTGTGAAATTTAAAATACTCCAATTTTGTCTTTTAATGCAGCGTAAACCAACCTTGTGAGAAAAATTAATCATACATCAATGTATAATTCAAAAATAAAAAGTGAGAAAACATTAAAATTAAATTAAATAATTACACAATAATTCCATGGTCCCAAGTCCCAACTGACTTAGAAATTGGAATAACCCTTGAGTTAATACATCAAGTGCTACTAATATTTCTTCAATTAGGAAAATGAAAGAAAATAAATAATAAACGACGAATTTGATTTTGAGATTTAATGACAAAAAGAATGGCATCTCGGTATTTAGTACTAGAGTGTAAATATATGGAGTTGAGTCGAATACATTATTGTTCAAATTTATTTGATTTTTTGTCGAGTTTCAAATATTGTGTATGAATTTGATTTGATAGTTAATCGAATTGAATTTGAACCCTTGTAGTTTGATCTTTTTAAATATTATTATTTTTTATTTTTTTACTAATCAAATCGAGTTTGAGTCTATTGATGCATTTTTGATTTGCATCCATATTTGTAATTAGTTAAAGTCCTATTTGGCTAAGGATAATGATTATCAAGAAACATATCCTGATTGGACTCAAAGAGTGATAGAGATAGAGAGAATCTTTTTGTTATCTCTCTCTACTACTATAAGATATCACAATGATACGTAATTTAACTAATTGGAAAATATTATATCTCCTCCATATTCTCTCTACATTTATTCTTGGAGTATCACCAAAAATTCTCAACGGGTTTAAGGTGTGTAGTTAGAAATTTAGTGAAGGCTTTAACAGTATTTACTGGAGCGAGAAAGACTGTGGTGATATTATTGAGAGGCTTGTAGGCGAACTGTTCATCCGCGAATCAAACGAATTTCCGCTGCTGAGGTAATATTGATTCAATTATTATTTATATGTGATTATAAATTACTTACAGTGGTATCAGAGCCATTAGGGTTCGACCTCGCCTTCGTGATTTAAATTCAATCATGAAAATAAACTTTGAAGATTATATATTGTATTTGTATGTACAAATGTATGTTTAAATTTAAATTTAATTGATGCATAATATTGATGTCATGTTGTAAAGTATGAAAAGAAAAACAAAATTAAATCGATATTATGTATCAAAAATAAATTAGTATTGAGAAAGATATTTTTTTGCTGGAAATTAGTATCTGCTGGAAAAGCGCGCCGGAGAACGGCTGCCCACGAGGCGTTGAATTTTTTCTTTATTTAAAAAAAAGGAAAAAAGGAAAAAGGTAAAAGGAAGAAGGTTGCTCCTGTGGCGCAGTAGGAGAAACAAAGCCAGCAAATGGCTGGCGTGTGCCAGCCAACTGCCACTGGGGAAAAAAAAATTGAAAATTTTGCCAAATGGGCAGAATTTAATTTTTTAATTTTTCTGACCTATTTGAACATATAAAATTTATTTTTTAAATTCTAGAATTATTTTTAGGCTTCAATTTATTTTAATTGTATTTTTTTGTGATTATGTTATTTTATCTAATGTGATTATTTATCAATATGCATAAAATGGGAGTTGACATTCTGGGTGTTCATGTATGTTATGTTTTTATAATTATTTTATTTGAGACATAATTAATGAAAATGGTGGTAATACAGTATTCCAATTTTAGATTTATGTAGTAGGTATTGAAAAATGTAATTATTTTTTTGCATATATTTATGAGGCTATTTTTTTGGAGGCCATGTATATATATTTTTTGGGATATATTTCGTTAATTTCCACTATATGCCAATAATTGTCTCGACATGACGCACCAAATGTCAACTCAAGATTATTATTTGTATTTAATGTATGCATTTTTTTATGGACATTTTTAATTTTATTCATGGATCAATAATTTTTTATTATGATTTTTAATTTGGTAGGAGATGATTACTAGCCTTGGTGGCGAATTTTTCGATCTAACTGAATTAAAGAAAATGATAAATATTTACTTGGATCTGGATAAAATTTTAGATCAGTACCTAACTTATTGCGCATATTATACAGTAATGGATGCCCAAATAGCTTTTTTTGATTTCTATGATACTGACAAACTTGATGGACAGAACTATGCAATGTGGCATAGAAAAAATTAATTTTTGTTGCACAAAGAAAAGATCATTTATCATCTCATCAATACTATGCCTATGCCAACTGAGCAAAAAATGGACCAACTGCCCAATATCGTCACGATATGGACACGTACAATAAGTGGGTGGATCAAGATAAGAGTGCGCGCTTTGCTATATTGAGATGCATGTATGATAATCTGATCCGTGAGTTTGAACAGTATCCTACAGCTAGAGAGTTGTGGGATGTGTTGAAAATCACGTACGGTAGCACTTCGACTACAAGACTGAGGGCACTAACCATTTGGTTCAACCAGTATGTGCTTGACTCGAAGCACTCGATGACCCAACATCTTGATGTGATGAAGGATATGATTCGAGAGCTTCAAAATGTTGGAAGTGAGCTCACTACTGAACAATAAGTTATGGCTATCCTAAGGTCGCTACCTGAGCAGACTTGGGGACATGTTAAGCTTGTGCTTACGCATAATGAGCAAATCCAGACATTCGACAGTGTCGCCAGTCATCTCAAGCTTAAGGCTGACCATCGAGAGTCGGAGCGAGCACAAGCAGCAGCTCTTGCTGCACATGCTGGACAACGTAAGCCCAATAAAGGCAAATGCTGGAACAAGCAGAATGATGCTGGACAAAGCAGTGGTCAAAGGCAAAACTTGGCCCTACAAGTGACAACTACAATGTGACAAGTCTATAAAGCGTCGCCAAGCAAGAGGGATGGAAATAAGAAAGAAAAGTGTTTTAACTGTGGAAAGTTGGGTCACTTCGCTCATGATTGCACTGAGCCAAAGAAGGTAAGACCCACTCCTAGCTCTCTTAGTTCATTCGTATGCTCGCATATTTTTGTTGTTAATTCTCTCCTTGGTTGGATTGTAGACACAGGGGCAACAAAACACGTGACAAGGGATGGAGCAGGATTTGTAGATTATCATCGAGTGTCAGCATGCAGCCATTACATTGCTATGGGGAATGACGCACAAGAGGAGGTTCTTGGAGTTGGGTCATACTAGCTCAAGCTCGGCACTGGGCGAGAGCTACTCCTTAGTGATGTGAAATATGCACCTAACATTCGATGTAATTTACTCTTTCTCAACATGGTTTTTCTTTCTTGTTTGAGCGAACCAGCTTATCTATTTTTTATGGGAAATACCTTTATGGTTTAAGATTTATGAATAATGGATTTTTCATGTTAGAATTATCCAATGATTGCGTTTCTTATGTTTCTTTGACTGTTGATACTATTTCTAATTCTATTAAGTGGTATGCAAGATTAAGGTTTTTTAGGCCACCTCGCTAAAGTTAACCTTCCTGTGTGTGAACCATGTCTGGCAGGAAAAGCTTGTCGGAAGCCTTTTGGAAAGGCAAATAGGGCTACTCATCCTCTAGAGTTAGTCCACTCGGATATATGTAGACCCATGAATGTGAGGGCACGACATGGTGCATCTTATTTTTTCACTTTTATTGATGATTATTTGCGCTATGGGTCAGTATATCTCTTGTCTCATTGGTCAGAAGCGCTTGATTGTTTTAAGCGATTCTTGGCAGAGGTTGAGAACCAAAGAGATAGGAACCTCAAAATTCTACGTAATGACAGAGGGCGAAAATATTTATCTGATCAGTTTAGACAAATGTGTGAAGAAAAATGGATCATCAGACAATTGACGATTCCACACACTCCGCAACAAAATGGGTTGCAGAGAGAAGGAATCGCACACTTCTGGATATGGCCAGATCAATGATGGCGCAAGCAAATCTTCCAATATCATTTTGTGGTAATGCAATTTTGATTGTTGCCTACATATTGAACTGTGTGCCTTCTAAGTCAGTTTCTTCGACACCCTATGAGATGTGGCATGACAGAAAGCCTAGTTTAGAAGGCTTGCGCCCTTGGGGGTCAGCTGGGTTTGTTCACAACACTTCTCATAAGCATAAGAAGCTTGGCCCTAGAGCGGTCAAACATATCTTTATAAGGTATTGTGATCACTCAAAGGGCTATGTGATGTACGATGAACACCATGATGGAGGAATGACTGAAATTGAGTCTCGTGATGTGAATTTCCTCAAGGAGGTGGTGAAGTCAAAGGGGCCCTTGAATTGTATGAGTTGCAAGATCCTCAAGGTGGCGCTCCAATCCCTGGCGAGGGTGAGGCTTCGCAGCCTTATCCAGTAATTGACAAGGATAATGCAAGCGACCTTAAATCCAGTGGGAGTGACCCACTAGAAGAAGACTCTCAAAATCCACAAGCGCGTAAGAGCAAACGTGGAAATATACCCCGTCGACGTTATGAAATCGAAAGGGAATCTTTCATGTGTGCTTCTGTGGATATTGATGAGCCAGCCACTTATAAAGAGATTATGACTTCTCCAAATGCAAATGAGTGGATAACTGCTATGAAATAAGAGTTGAGCTCGATGGCTAAGAACCATATTTGGGAGCTAGTCGATCTTCCATCTGGACGCAAGACCATTGGGAACAAATGGGTTCTAAAGGTCAAGCGAAAGTCAGATGGATCAATCAACAAGTATAAAGCTCGACTTGTGGCAAGGGTTATACCCAAAGAGAAGGTATAGATTATGAAGAGACATTCTCCCCAGTGGTGAGGTTTGTCTTTATTCGCCTCATATTAGCCATTGTTGCCCACCTAGATGTGGAATTATTTCAAATGAATGTTAAGACAACATTTCTCAATGGAGAGTTGGACGAGGAGATCTACATGGATCAACCTATTGGATTTTAGGAAATAGGACAAGAGCGCAAAGTATGCCGCTTGAAACGTTCTATTTATGGACTGAAACAATCATCCATCGAGCTATCACTACGATAGGCTTTACAATGATCGAGAAAGACCATTGTGTGTATGTCAAGAAAAGTGGGAGGAATTTCTTAATACTCTCACTGTATGTGGACGATATTTTGTTGGCTAGAAATGATATGGAGATGATTATCGCCACTCAGAAGTGGTTGTCCTCTACTTTTGAGATGAAAGACATGGAAGAAGCTGAATACATACTTGGTGTTAAAATACACCGGGATTATTTTAGAAAACTCTTGAGTTTGTCTCAAGAGGCTTATATCAAGAGGATTATAGAACGCTTCCGTATGCATAATGTTAATCCTGTTGACACACCTATGGATAAGAACTGTGTTCTTAGTAAAGAATTATGCCCTAAGATAGAAAAAGAAAGGAACGCATGGCTGAGGTTCCATATGCGAGCGCGGTAGGGAGTCTAATGTACGCAATGATGTGTACTCGACCAGACCTGTGCTTTGCAATTGGAATAGTGAGTAGATATCAAAGTAATCTTGGACACGACCATTGGGCCGTGGTCAAAAGGATACTTAGATATTTGAAGGGAACAAGTGATCTCGCTTTGTGCTACCATGGAGGTAGTTTAAAACTAATTGGATATAGTAATGCTGATGGATCAATTGATAGAGATGAGCGCAAATCCATATCGGGATATGCATTCTTATTGGGAGGCGCTGCTATAACATGGTGTAGCAAGAAACAACCATGTATCTCTTTATCCACCATGGAGGCCGAGTACGTTGCTTGTACATCAGCAGTCCAAGAGGCTATTTGGTTGAGGAGATTCCTTCAGAGTCTACGTGTTGCGGCGCATGTTGATGATGCAGTTGTTGTCTATTGTGATAATACAACTGCACTAGCATATGCTAAGGACCCCAAGTATCATGGGCGGACTAAGCATATTGACACCAGATATCACTTCATTTGAGAGAGCAATGCACAAGGTCAAGTTGTTCTCAGGCATATTCCTACTAGCGATATGGTCGTTGATCCTTTTACTAAGCCTTTGCGGAGAAATGTGTTCCAAAGGTATGTTAGTAGTATGGGACTTTGTAGGATTTGAGTTTATAGGCCTGTATGAACACTTTGTTGATTAATGAGATTTTTTTCTTATTAAATTTGTTAGTGTACTGAGTCTATTATGAATGTCACCAGGCTTAGATTGACCCACTCACACGGGTAATAACCCTGGCGCTTTGACAACAAGCAGGATGAGACTCAAAGATCATGTTCGCACCATTGGGAGGGGCGCGAATGATCGTCTTGATGCTTGGAATAGCGAGGAAGGTTAAAGTTTAATTTATAGTCGCCTTGGTATGAGGCCAAGATGAGATCATACTTGATCAATTATGAAGTATGTCCAAACTTCATAAAAGCATGTCTATAGCCGAATGTGCGAACTACTACATGACACTTTGGAGAATAACTTATGATGGTACGCAGGTCAGGCACTTGGATAGCGACTGGACTAAGATTCGTATGATGTTAAGAGCGTGGCATGCCCAAATTGAGTGAGAGCTCCATCATAGCATGTATTCATACTACATGTGCTTTAAGATGACCTTATAAGTGGAGTGACTGAATGGATCCCTGCTTCGTCACTGTGTGAGCCCTTAATATGTTTTTTCGTACCCTTTAGGACTCTGGACAGTGTCATGAGGTGTAAGCTTGATGACGCTACTTTAGCATGTTTCCAATGACCATATTTGATCCGGTCTGTCAGAGCGTGATTAAGAAAGTTGTCAGGACCAAGCTGATTGACATAAGGGGTCAAGAAAGAGCTAAGTTGGTAACATACTTTTGTTCTATGGCTCATTGGCCGACCGACTAAGTTAAAAATGTGTTTGACATAGTCATGAGTATAGATACATAGCTGAGAGAGTCAAACATGCTCTACTCATTGTAGAGGGATCAGAGATGCTTGATCTAGTGCGACCACATAGTTTGGGGTACATAGCGAGTTTTGAGTTGTAGAGTTATGTTAGTTAGGTGATGACTTAATATAACTCTCCTCACTTCTTCCTTTCTCGCTTGGTCACACGCTTTATTCCCTACATGAAAGAAGGGACGTGAGATGAGAATTATGAGGATGTGATTTGAATGAGTCGAATCAAATATGTATGAGTGAGAGATATTGATGCATTTTTTATTTGCATCCATATTTGTGATTAGTTAGAGTCCTATTTGGCTAAAAATGATGGTTATCAAGAAACCTCTCATGATCGGACTCAAAGAGTGATAGGGATAGAGAGAATTTTTTTTGTTATCTCTCCCTACCACTATAAGATATCACAATGATACGTAATTTAACTAACTGAAAAATATTCTCTCTCCTCCATATTCTCTCTACGTTTATTCTTAGAGTATCATCAAAAGCTTATAAATCTCCACGGATTTAAGGTGTGTAGTTAGAAATTTAGTGAATGCTCTAATAGTATTTATTGGAGCGAGAAAGACTGTGGTAATATTATTGGGAGGCTTGTAGGCGAGCTGTTCATCCGTGAATCAAACGAATTTCTACTGCTGATGTAATATTGATTCAATTATTATTTATATGCGATTATAAATTGTTTACAGAGTCGAATTTTAAATTTTTTCGAACAAAAATATATATTTAATATTAATTTATTAAATTAACAAATTAAGATCAAATAAATTTTTGACGATTCATCTCAAATTAAAAATTGAATAATTTAATTTATTTTTTAAAACAAGTGAAATACGAGAATCCATGAAAATTATCTAAGAGGTGGGTATATATTTTTTTTTTCCACTTCCTCTTGGGTTAATGATTGTACTTATTGTACCAAATGTCTGTTTAGATCACACTTGAATGTGCATGATGCCCATCATGATTAATCATCAATATGTACTAAAAAATCATTCTTAATGATATAAAATAAAGCTCCTAAACAATAATATAAATAAAAGTGCACGAGTGCAACCTTGAAATAAAGCCCCCATCATCAAATGCTTGCTTTGTGAGTCCCATTTATTTAGAGTTAATTACATTTAAGCCCACATAAAAATGTGAAACAAACAAAAAAAAAAAAACTTTGAATTAAATAAAATAAGTTGATTATCCAATTACAATTATTTAAAATTTGTAAATAGATGCACACATTTCCCAACATCCAATATTGAGAATATTAGTTTTGTTTTTTTATTTTTATAAAATACATTATGTTTTCGACCAATAAAAATAATTGTTTCCCCTTATCTTTCTAAGTTTGTTTCTAATAATATTTTGAAAACACAACTCTTATTTGTGACCCTATTTTCGAAAGTTAAACCCTTTGTTTAAAAGGCTCATCCTCATCAAAAGCTTAAATTTTATTTAAAAAAAAAATTATTCTTTTTTTAAACGTGAACATACAATTTTGCTTTTACATGTCAAAATTGATTAAATTTTATAAGTACTGACTCAAACAATTTTTATTTTTATTTTTCACAAGAAACCTGAGAGCGTCTTATTTATAACTTTTTAAATCTTATTTATTTCCACAAATTATTTTCTAAAATGAATAAAAAAAACTCATTTTTGATAAGATAAATATAGCATATTGAGTCGATTGCTACAATATATACCATAAAATTAAACGCAAATACTGATAAACGTCTATGCAGTGAGATAGAACAAATATATTCACATAATATTGGACTAAGCATACAATAGTAGGGTTTAATCATTTAAATTAAACTTCATAATACGACCATAAAAAATATTTTTTGGAAACATGAAATGGTCATATTGAAAAAAAAAATTATTAATATTTTAGAACTAGGATTGTACAAAATAAAATATTTATTAATTACCCATATAAATTGACAAGCGTTTAAAATACTAATATGAAAGTCACTGATTCGATTTACCTAAAAGTTCAATAAAATTATATGAAATTTGAGTTTATGTATGTTGTTGCTTCAAACATAAGTCGCGCGTGTGTTCGCAAGTTATTGCCGCATTCGTATTTAAAATATTGGGTAAAATTTGAACTCATGAATTATAAAAAATAAATTTAAAAAAAACATATTTAGTAGTTATGTTAACCAAAAGGTTGATTTATCTAGAATATTTGACTCTTCAAAGTGCTTTGAACCGTCCCTCTCTAAAGTCTAGTTTTACCATTTTTTTTCTGGTTTGTCTAGTTATTATCTTACAATCACATCAATAGGTTCAGCCAAGAACTCTAAGGTCTTGTTTGTTATCATTTTTGTTTTACTTGTGATTTTTTTGTGTGGAAAAATATGTATTTAAATTTAGTACAGAAATATTGATTTTATTGTACTGAAAATGATATTTAAGTGTAATAGTAATAATTAGTGAGTTTTCATTATGGAAAAATTAATATTTAATTAGTTAATAAAATTTAATTATATTAAATTTAATGGAACATCATGTCAATATTGCACAAATTAGCAATATTACAATATTATCATAAACATTATAGGAATTTGATATTATAATGACAAATTTCCTTGATCCCAAATTTATCTTTTTCATTTTCTTCTTAAAATGCCCCAAAATGAAACTACATTTCCTAAACAAAATTAATTTTTTCAAAAAAACCCTCACATTTTCTAAATTAAAATATTTTTTTCAAAAATACTCTCTTATTTAAAGTAATAATGCGACACTTCTAACTCTTAAAACTTTTGAGGAAACTAATGTAAATATAAACAAAACGTTTACATTTTCAACTATTATTTAAAAAAACTTCGTATCAAATTAAAGTACATACATATAAATGGGACTATGAAAAATATCGTTTCTCTTCTACACGATGAGTGCACAAATTTTTTTTTTAGAGAAACAACGAATTTCATCATTTAACAAATGACAATATAAAAAAAATTACGATAAACTCTTATAAATCAAGGCATACATGTTACTAAAAATAAATAAATAAATAAAATAAAAGTACCAAACTATAATATTTAGATTGTAAAAAATGAAAATCTTATTATAATTTTGGTCAACCAAGTTTTAAATAAGGAAAAGTAAACATTTACAAGCATTTAAAGTTCAACCATAATGCATTTATATAGTTGGACAAATGCATAACCATTTCCTTGCTCCCTAATTATGGCACATCACTCCTGGGATATACATGTTGAGACCAAACTTCCAAAATCTACAAAATAAAGTAATACCCACTTTACTTTTATACCCTCTCCTCCCTATTACAATAAATAATTAAGTTCAGTATTTAAAAAAATTAAAATTTTGAAGTCATAAATTTCCTATAAACTATGCTTAGGGAATTGGTTCATAATTATTTGTATTTTGATTAAAGTTCAAGAATCATGTTTAAAAACAATTAAATAATAAAAAAAATCACACTTATGTAGATTTTGATCATTAGTCAATTATGTCATAACTTTACTTATAACTATTATAGATATTCTCATAAACTAATGCAAAGATTTACTAAAGCATTGGTTTAACAATGGCCTTTAAGTTTTAAAATAAATGCCAAATTAACCTTTACCCTATTGTTTTAAGCAAGATTACCAATATACCCTTATTATATTTTTTAATTTTCTTGTATATTTTTTTTTTCCAAAAACATAAATCACCATTGATGCCTAAATTAAAATATCAATTATAGTATATATAGTAATTTTAAAAAATATTTTTCACGAAAAAAACTTTTTTTTTTCTTTTTTCTTTTTAACAATTTGAAGCTCATATCGATTGTAATTGATAGGTATAAGTCGCGCTCAATAGGCCTAACTCCTAAGTTATCATATAAGTTAACTTCTCCCTCCGTCACAAAAAAATAGGCTTAGTTTGATTCTGAGTTTTATTATATTTACAATATAATTAAAAAAATGAGAGTTTTTATATATTTTTATATTAATATTATTAAAAATAGCAGTTGAAAGTTAATTATCTATTATCAATACTGCGAGAGTAATTTATAAAAAAAAATCATTCTAAGAAATGAATTATTATTTATGTAATGTGATAAAAATGATTAGAAACACTATCAAAGTTCGAGAAATTCTAAATGATCAAATTTGGTTGAATCCAAATTAATTATATGACGAGTGAATTATACTTGTTATATAATTGATGCAATGTATATATAGAATGATAATTCTCGTCTGTTATTGATGAAGAATTCAAATCAATTATATCATAACTTAAGATTTTCTATTACAAATTTTATTGTATTGCATTGATTGCCGATAAGATTTCACGTGTGGAATCCAAATCAATCATATGACAAATTAAGGCCTTGCTTGGTATTATTTTGGAGAAATATTTTTTTTCTTCCGAAATAGAAAACATATTTGTTATTAACATTTCGGAAAAGCATTATTTTATTATCAATGATTAGTTAATATTCATATATCCTACCATACATCTACTGATTATAACAAAATAATATTGATAATAAATTTATATTTAAAAATATTTTTTACTAAATAAAAAATATCTCTCCATATATATATATATATTTTAATAAAATATTCAAAAATATTCTCATTTATGCACTTTCTTGAACCCACTATCCAAAATATCTTTTCAAAAAAATAGAAATAACACCGACAATTACAAATATTATTGTTTCATTAATTGTTTTGATAAGATTTCAACGGACAATAAATGTAATGTAATAAAAAAATACAATAAAATTTGTTATCATGAGTAAATTATATTTGACATACATAATGACGCATAATAAGAAAGGACTGATAAGACTCCTGTCCGTTATTAACGGGGACGTTAATGGTATATTCTTTAATTTGTCGTTTTACCCTTCGAATTTGTCCAAACGCAAAAAGTCATTATAATAAGCGCCGGCGTCAAAAAAGCAACGTGACGGAGCGTTCCCAAGGACCCCCACCCCCACCCACCCCACCTCCCCTAGCGGTCACTGTACGTTACTACTCCTTGAAAGCGACACCGTTTCTCTCTCTTTCTCTCACCGGAATCTCTTTATGTATTTGCACCTGCAAGGCTGTATCTATACATCCAATAGATATATATATATATATATCTGTAGATAGAGATAGAGAGAGAGAGAGAGAGAGAGAGAGAGAATTTCTGTATGGATGTATGTGACAGTATTGCTATCGATGCTTTCACGAGAATTGCATTTCTAGAAAGAGAAACAAACAAAGGAGATTGATAATCGTGCAAAATTTTCCTTATTTATTTCTTTATTCCTAGTTTCTTCCTTGTTTATTCCCCCTTATATAATAGCCATTTTTTCTATTTGTTGCAAGTTAATATTAAAAACTAATTTTTATCTATTATACCCTGTGATAAAAGCAACTCAATTCTTGTTAAAGGTGAAAGATTATAAAGAAAAAAAAAAAGAAAAAAGGCCCACCATCTTAAAAGACATGAGGTGGGGTTGTTGTATAAACACATACACAATATATATGAATGAGATGAAATTTAGTTTTGGATATTGTCCCTTGCAACATCCAACCTGTATAAGATTGCATTCGAGTTTTTTATTTTGAACCTTAACTACGCCCCGCTCTCTACGTGAGTTCGTATATGTACGTGTGTACGTATTTACGTCCGTGTATATACGTCGGCGTGGAGAGAGAAGAGTGATCGCTGATCACTGTCAGAGTTTGAATGCTGCTGGTTTTGGAAGGTAATATCAGTGGAATTCAATGTATTGAGAGTGTGATTTTATGTTGAATATGATTCTGAATTTGTTTTTTCTAATTTCCCCCCTTTTTTGGTGTCTTTTGATTTGCCTCGTTGAATGTGTTGGATGTAAGCTACTTTATGAAAGCCTGAAAGTGTTGTGAATTATTTTGTCGGTTTTTTTATTGAACTTTTTGCGAGATTTTGTGTTGTACTTTTTTTGACTGTTTCAATGGAAAATGAATCTGAACTGCGATGACTGAAGATTTATGGAATCTGTGTGCTTCAGAGTTATTAGTGTTTTCCATTTATAAAATCTGTCCTTTAGAATTTATTATGCTCGTGAATTTGCGAAATCTGCATTGCAATGGCGTTTTTACTCCTATTCTTATTGCGATCGAGCTTTAAATTCTTGATTGATGCAGAGTCTTTGCGGATTGAATTGTGAAATACCAGGAGAAGAATGCCGGGTACGTTCAAGTTCGTCCTTGCAAGATTTTGATGAGACTGTGTTGAGAAACATTTGCTGTTTATTATGTTTGATTTTATTTATTTTGGCAATTTTTGATTTTTTTAATCATTAGAAATAGTTCTGGTTCATGAAGATGAAAGGGGGAAAAGATCTGATCATGAGATCATGTCTGAGGATGAGAAGAGGAGACGTCGGATGAGATCTTTGAGGAAAAAAGCAAGGAACCCTTCAACAAGAATCACACATACCCTGAGGAAACGCAGTAAGCGGGTGGCGCATTGCCAGTTCGCTTCAATTTCTACAGAAGAGTTTCTAGATGAGGAGGAAGAGAAGGCAGTTAATACATTTCGTCAGGCTTTGATTGAAAGAGACCTGCTTCCAACTCGTCACGATGATTACCATACTATTTTGAGGTAGTTATCTATGACTAATCTTATTCCCTTCTCACATCTGCTAATTTGATAGAGTAATTTTTTTATTTTTTCATCTCTATGATAAAAAAATATTGTAGTCTTTTTATGTTAAAGAAAGGAGTAATTTCATATGAACTAAGACAACTTCATTCTAATATTGCTTTTTGTATTTTGCTGTGTTGAAATTTTGACTTGCTGTGGTAAATCTGTGTCACATAAAGCCTTTTCAGTTTCTTTCAGAGTTTTGGACTATTTTTCAGAAGAAAGCACTACCATTTTTCCATGTTAATTTCTTGAAAATAAATTATAGCTTCACTTTGTTCTTAAAAGCATAGACTTTGTTCTCTCTGTAAAAAAATTGGTGATTTGGTTCCTGCACTTTCACTTATGTCAGAGTCAAATGAACTGCTATTAGTGGAATGATTAATCAGCTTAAGTGGGAGCAATATATATCAGTTTGGTAGTGTGTTATTTGAAGTCTCACTATCAGTGAAAGGTATTGAAGCTGATGCAGTTAACATAGAACTAGAATCATAATTACAATTGGGAAGGAGGGACTTTGTGGAAGAAAAATAATTCTAGGTGGAATATTATCTGCATCATGTATATTTCATTCAGAACTGTATCTGCTGGAAATGTTTTTTGTAAGTTTCCGAAACTCGGGATCAAGTAACGAAAGTCATTTCTGCAAGTTGTATCTCAACCTGATAGAGAATATCCCCAACTGTTGCTCATTTGGCCAATAAGCATCTGATGCACTGTCTAATATGCTTTGCACAACCTTTGGATTATGTTTATCATTGATTCTATTATTTCTCAAATGTTTGCCGTGTGACTGCTTACTATTGGAACTGTTACATAACTTCGAAAAGTTTTGACAACTCATCTTAACAAAGCTTGGCTCCTCTTTTTGCGTGAAAGATAATTTCAAAGCACATGGTTTTTAAGTAGACCATGGAAAGTTCTCTTTGCAGCTTTTACTTGCTTTAAATGCCAATGCAACTAGCTCTCCATGACAATGTTTTCAATAATATTGAGTCAGAATCTAAACCATTAATTGGGTTAAGTTCTCCCTTTTGTTCACACCATCTTCCTCTAGAACTACCACGGCAAGGGACCAATACGTCAAACTCGTATTAGTTATTGGTATATTTCAAATCAGTTTTCTTTTCACCTCTTCTTGAACTCCAAAACAAGTTATAATGTTTTACATATGAAAATCCCTGGCTCAACAGGAGCTACTAGGATTTCGTTATTCATTGTATCTGTCTTCTGCTGTTACGTGAAGAAAATGCAAGGACACCATCTGAAAAAAATCCTGTTTTATCAGCTTATCGGATTCCCTATTATCTGTATGATATTATCTGCAGTTTTATCTCATATGATGCTTGGCATTCTCTACTCTCTTTATTTGAGAACTAGGTTGAATTAGATTGTTTTAGCTGATTTATTTTGTTATCAAATCAATGAGATGTTACCATAGCAACTGAGTCTACTACATGCTAAATTTGCAATGAATTTATTTTGTTTTAATTGACCTCTCTTAATCAAATATTCATACAATCGAAGTCCACTGAAATATTTCAAACAAACACATCCATATATATGTTATTCAATAAAGAAATGGATAGTGTTGCAGATTCTTGAAAGCAAGGAAGTTTGACCTTGATAAAACAGTCCAGATGTGGGCAGAAATGTTGAACTGGAGGAAAGAAAATAGAGTAGACTCTATTATTCAGGTAAATGTTTCCATCATATGATCATTACTTTAGTCATCCTCCTGTTCTTTTCTTGAGAAGATAAATGGATTTGATGAATGTGTCCTAATAATTTTCTGAGATGAGAACCGAGATCATAATTGACGGAGATGATTTTGGATTTGACTCATCACCATCTTGAAACTCACCCTAGCTTTAGCTACAACTTATTTACTTTGTTGAGGACTTCTAAATCATTAATTTGCGTCATATGACCTATGGTCATCAACTAATATGCATCCACCAATTTTTAACTGACTAGTGTTGATGATCTATGTTCATATGAATAACTGTTCTTACACTTTCCATAGATAACAATCAGTTGAATTTGTATGGGTAAACTACTTCTGTTCTTTTTGTCTCTGCCACACCAGAAAACCTCTTTCAATGTGTTTTTAGGCTGGATAACTCCTGTGGAAATTCTCTTCAATTGTTCATATTAGACCAAAAACATGTAATAACATTTTAGCACAAACTTCTCAAGTATGTCTATTCTGTATGTTCAGTTCGAATTTTGTTATAGAGAGTTAAAGAATCGAAGAGCTGTGGTTTTTAAAATAATATCCTACTCTCTTTGGTTGCAACTTGATATATTTTCTTTCAGCTGGCTACCCATATCAATGTATTTTTCACATTCCTGTCGCTGGTATGACTATGGTCTATGTACAGGATTTCGTTTATGATGAATTTGAAGAAGTTCAGCGATATTATCCTCACGGTTACCACGGAGTAGATAAAGGAGGGCGGCCTGTATACATTGAAAGACTTGGCAAAATTGAACCTAGTAAGCTTATGAGTGTCACCACTGTGGATAGGTTCTTAAAATATCACATCCAAGGTTTTGAAAAAGTTTTTGCCGAAAAGTTTCCAGCATGTTCAGTTGCAGCCAAGCGGCATATTGATTCAACAACAACAATTCTGGATGTACATGGGCTGGTCTGTGCTGATTCAGATATTAAGTTTATTTTGTTTCGTTAGATGATTTATTAGATTTTGATTTCTTTTGTCAATGTGAAATATGTCTTGAATTTTCTTGTGCCTTTAAATCTAATGTAGAATTGGATGAGCTTTGGCAAGGTTGCACATGATCTAGTAATGCGCATGCAGAGAATTGATGGCAATAACTATCCTGAGGTGTCTCAGCTTCTTTTTCCTGGAACAAATTAGATTTTTTTTATTCTTTTGTTGGTTCATGCAACTGATTGATTATTCTCACCATGTTCAGACACTGCATCATATGTTCATAGTTAATGCCGGTAGTGGATTTAAGTGTTTATGGAATTGGGCAAAAGGCTTTCTTGATCCAAGGACAACCGCGAAAATACATGTAAAGGATCTGTATCTTTTTAAAACTGCATAGAGTTTTTGGAGAGCAAATGAATAGTCCATTTAACGAAAGTTACTGCTACAGGTTTTAGGTACGAAATTCCAGAATAAGCTATTGGAAGTTATAGATGCTAGGTGGGGGTCTTCTTCCTGCTGAAGTACCTTGTTCCTCTTTGTTACAACAAAAGTTTTTCTGACTTTGGTCTGCATTTTATATTGAACTTTTGATTTTTCAAACAGTCAATTGCCAGATTTTCTGGGTGGATCCTGCTCGTGCCCAAATGAAGGTGGATGTCTTGGATCTAACAAGGGACCCTGGAATGATGCACAACTGATGAAGGTGTGGGTCTTGTCATTTGCTAGCTCTATTCATTGATTGAAATTGATATGCAAGAATTAAGAATTTTTTTATTTGTTGCTGCACCAATATCCCATCTTTTGCATTCAATCTGGGTTATCCTACTCTACTTGCAGCTGGTTCATGCTTTGCAAGACGATGAGGCAATATATCCAAAAAAGATAACCAGCTTTTCAGATAATGATGGTTTAGAAATTAAGCTAATTGATTCTAAGGTAAAATGGTATAGAGAAATTTTAGATGCCAAATTTTATTGTTATACCTGCAATATCTAACATCAAAACTATTTTTAGTACAGGACCTAAGTAGTGAAATTGTTCCAGTTAGCTTCTCTGGTAGCGATGATTTCGAAATCAAGCTAATTGATGTGAAGGTAAGATGATGCTAATGACATGGATTACCAAGTTTTGTTTACCTTCAGGTTGTGTGTGATGTTCTTGAACTAATACTTTGCTTCTCTGCACAGCGACCAAGGAGTGAAACTGTTTCAGCTTCTGTTTCAAGACCTTCTTTTCATGGTACCATGGACGCAACGCCACCTTGTAGTAATGTAAGAGGCCTTGGTTATCATGTCCCCACTTAAAAGTTTCATCAAAGATTTGGTGTGAGTTAACCATAATATTTATGCATTATGAAGGTGTGTATTAATTCATTATTTGCTTGTATCACATGAATGTATGATGATATTGAAGTGAGATCCCTAAAGGGCGTTACAAGGTTTCCAGCAAGAGTAAAAGTCCTTGATCACTTTCTTAGGATATTAAACAAAACATAATCTGGATAGCCATATTGAGCAATGACTAAATGTGAAATTAGAAGTTTTTTCACTTTTTTTGTTTAGAGAATGATAAGCTCGAAGATGCGGGAAATTATTTTATTTTTGAAGCATTAACACACACTTAACATGCATTCTTATTTTCCTAGAAATCCTGTAATAAAACCTGTCAGTTTGACCTATATGTATTATTGGGTCCATTGATCATAAAGAAGATTAGTAAAACTCTTTATATTTATTTGCGATCCTGCCTTAGACCCTCACTAAGAAAGTGCATTTTAGATTTAAACTAGTAGAAAGTTAAGTTCTTTGAAGTTGTTTACTGAACAAATAAATTTCCTCACAGTACAACAAAAAAACTAATGGAAGTATGATTTGTTGCTGAATCTTCCTATATGGATAAAGATCTGTTATTTCAACAATTGGATCTTTTGGTTGTTGCTCATATTGATGATTGCGTGTTGCTGTCATAATGTTTGACTGTAGCTTTGTGTCTAAGTACCTGGGATTCTATTCTGGTAGTTTACTTGATCTTGTGCAATGGGGTGAATAGCCGCATGCTTTGTAAATTACTACTAATGGTTATCAACTCATGTATTTAATGCCATTTGTTAAATATGCAAGTCAATTAGAGTTCCTATTAATTGCATCAACTATTTCTAAAAGGTTTGACTATGAATTGGGACTGCAATAATAGGGCGTGAAGGTAGTCTCATGGGTGCTCTCTATTTATATAAATTAAACGAGTCTTTAAAGGTTTTTAGTCTATAGAATACACAGAAGTCTGTGAATTTGTGAAATGTGATAGTATCTCTGGTGCCTATTTTCGATCTCCCTGCTCAGGTAAATAGTTATACCTGTAAGTGTGTATGTAGTTTATTCCCATAAGTTCCTTTTTAACTGCAATAATGTGCATTGAAGACATGGAACTCAGTAGTTAATGATATTTAGTTTTAACTTTCAGTATTAACACATGTATTCAGTTTGATAATTCTGGTGAGTATCTTCTGCACATGACCCATCCTTGAGAGGTGCCAAGGAGGCACACCCGCATTTGGAGGGCGAAGTGGTACCCCAACTACCTGTGATGAGATTTAGTTTTCTATGATAGAGTCAAGTGCAACAAAAATGTGATAATGAAAGAAAATGGGGGCGGTAGATGCTGATTGCTCAAGAAATTCTGTACTTGCCTGTGCATAGGACAGTTAACGAGCTCAATCCTGTCAATTCTTGCTAGCCTGTCTTCAAAATTTTTTAAAAAAACTTGATGGGAGTTTAAATTAAGTCAGGATTGATCTGAAGATTATGGCTGGAATTAAATTCAAGCTAAGACTGAGCAAATATTAGCTCGGATTAGGTTTGGGTTCATACAACGTGAAATTTATTTAATATCAGTAAGTATGATTGTATAAGTGTTCCATACTCCGTACTAGATAATACCTTACTTGTCCTTTGGTTGTTATTCTACTGTATTAAATTTTATGTATTTCTATTTCATTGTTCTTAGCAGGTGATATATTCTCTAAGGACATTAGAATTTCAAGAAAGATAATCTGTAAATTTTCTTGTAATTCCTGAAATTAAATTTCACTTTTTAAAGTTTGTAAAACTAGAATTAATGATTAGTGTTTTTCTACATGGATTAAGATTTCATTTTGAGTATTTTGAAATATTCTGGGTGTCTAGTTTGTTTGTTTGTTTGTTTGTGTCTTTTTTTTTTTTTCCCTCTCATTTGAATTTCAGTATGTATTAGTATTTAATGAATAGTATTAAATAGCAAAAGGGCTCAAATTTGACTCTAGCTTGGGCTTGGCTTGAAAATCATATGAGCATTCAAGCCAAGCTAGAGTTCTTAAGGAAAAGCTTGTGCAAGTTTAAGCACCCAAAAAAAAATAGAAAAACAAAAACAAAAACCTTAATAGTAAATTTAAGCACGGGCTTAGCCTAAATAATTCATGTCCAGTAGGTCAAAACCCATCCTACCCTCTTCTGTAGAGAGCAGTTGTATGAGAAGGTTTCATTCGAGTGTTGACTTTATAGTTTATGATGCAATATGTGTTCCATACATGTGTACTTGGGGCTGCATGAACTGATAACCTCTCTTTTACAATCATAGCATGCAAAATTAAAGTCATCTGCAGCATCGTGTATGCTCCATTTTATTGCTTTTTTCCTCTGCTGACTCAGGAAATATTACGGAGATCAGAATCATATATTTTTGGGGCTAGATATGCAAAAGATTGTCCATCAAGTAAGTAGCCTATATGCTTGTCTTATTTAGTTGAGAATTTCCTTCTATTACTATTTCACACTGGCATGAACATGCATCCAATTAAATGGCAGCAATAATGGACTTCAATATTGCATCTAAAGGATTAAACTATTGTTAAGATTGTGTTTGGACCTTTCTTTTTTTTGTTGTGCATCTGCGGGTAGACTGATGTTTTAGGATCACAAATGCCTTCTGTGTTTGCACAAAATTGTTAAAAAATAGTCCATAAGAGTTCTTTTCTCTTAAAATTAATTGCATATTTGAAACTATATGCTGTTGAGCAAGCCATGAGATTCAGGAAGATTTTATGGTCAAAACTCAAAACAATAAGAACAGGCGTTGAAATCAAACACATCAATTGCTAGAATATAAAAATATTGTCTCATCAATGAGTGATGACCTTGATATTATTAAGTGAACATGTTTGTCCTACAGCATGAATAATATTCTGATGTGGACCTTCCCATAGATTTGACTGGTCTGGCCCCAGAACCAAGGGTGCTGAAGGTATCAATCTCTGCTGCAGTGACTGATGTAATACTCAGATTACTCGCATGCATATGTTTTATTATTAGTGGGCTGTTCAGAAGATTCTTCAAGATGGAAAACATGGAGATGGTACCAGAAAACCATCGAAGAATCCAAGTTGCAAAATCAAATTCTCAGGATCACATTGCACGGCCAAAGACTGAGGAGCTTCTCCACCCATGTTGCGAGAAGTTGCAGCATTTAGAAAATATGGTAAATGAGCTTTTGAAAAAACCTGCAAAAATTCCACCAGAAAAAGAGGGCATTATACTTGAATCTCTCAATCGCATAAAATCCATCGAGTATGACTTGCAGAAGACAAAAAAGGTAAGATACGTCTTGTCTCCAATCTTCTTATCTGTGGTATCTGGAGTTTTTCCCTGGTCTAGGAATTAATTGGTGACTAAAAGTGCTATACATTATTTTGTACAGGCACTGCTTGCAACGGCATCAAAACAAGTGGAGCTTTCTGAGTCATTGGAGACATTAAAGGAGATCAATCTAAAGGCAAGTTCTCTTATTTGCTACTGAAGTAAATACTTAAAAGGTGAACTATATTCTTCTTAAATCCTTGTTCTTCTCATTGATAACCCTGCTTTTTCTACCCCTCCCAATGACAGGGGAGTAAAAGTTGTTGGCTACGAAGTAGCAAGTCTCTATCCCGTGGAACCTGACAGCCACTAACATCAAAGAAGGGCTTTGCTTTCATAACCCCTTCCAACACATTGATCGTTTACCTTAATATTTTCCCAACCTCATCCGAGAGTTGTTCTTTTCACTTATTAAACCCGGAATTGCTAATCAGCTGCTCAGTGGATCACATTTTCGAGGTAATTTCTGTAGCCTCTCTCTCTCTTCTCTAATTTTTCGAGTTCTCAACTTCTGGGACCTGTTTTTTTTTTTTTTTTTTAACTCTTGAGGTATTCAATTTGCTGGTTGAAGATGCTTTCCAGGTTATTTTCCCCGGAGGCCAGATGTATTTTCTGTAGGCTTCATTCGAACTCTCTGTGAACTGCACATACTTTCACCATTTTTTGGCAGTTTCAAAGTATACACACACATACACATACACAGAACAGGAAAGGAAATTGAAGCACATCGATACATACAGTTTCTTTGTCTAGTTACATCCTATCATCTATTGTAAAACATGTGTATTCCCTTCGAATCCAATTTGTGCAGCTAATAAAGGTAACATTTTATGGCCCTACATCTTCTGAGTGATTTCTTCCAAATTTTAATACAGAAACAAATTCCAATCAGATCAGAATTGATTTTAATAATTTAATTTTTAGTCTTCAGAAGTACAGACATTAATCAATTTGAATTTAAATCAACTCCGATTATGATTAGAACCTATTTGAATGAGGTTTAAGAAAATTCTAATTGAAGCTAATTCCATACGCACGAACCTAGTTACTGCCCCATTTTGAAACTTATTCACAGTTTTTAAACTACTAGCCAAAAAGTACATTGCACGTACAATAATTTGATTTTTTCTAGAAAATTTTAATTTTAAATTATTATTACTAATATTTTACATATTTAAAAAATTATTATTTGAAAATATTTATATATTTGTATATTTATAATTAGTAGAAAATTTATATGTTAAATATATTAGCTAATAAAAAATATCATACAATATAAAAATTTAACAGGAATTATATTAATGCAAAAATAGTTTCAAAATTGAATTTAATATTAAGTGTTAATTAATTAAATTAAAAAAATATTAAAATATAAATATAAATATATTAATATTAAAATATTTTTAAAGTAATTTTACTAAATATAATAAGTAAGAATAATTTGATTGTTTTTTAAAAGTATAAGTGTAAAGTGATATAAGAAAAATAAAGAGGTAAAATAAAATAGAAATAAACATGCGGGCTAATCACATTTTGGTCCCTCATTTTCACTATTGACTCGTTTTCAGTCCCTATAGTTTAGTACTCACCAAAATAAATCCTTAATGTTTCACTTTTTCGACAAATTTAATCATTGCCGTCAACTTTCTACTAATTGCTGATAGAGCTACACATATGAAAGAAATTAGTATTGTAAAATGTTCAAATTTAAGAAACCAAAACTATAAATTTAAAAGTCAAAATATAGTATATTTATTTATCACGTGTAAACACGTTAACAATTCCGTTAGTAATTAAAGTTATCAATTAAATGAATATTAAATATATGAAATATTAAATTTAACGAGAACTTAATTAGAGGATCAAATTGAGTTAGTAGTAAAAATAAAGAACCAAAAACATAAATATCCTGCATCTAATTGAAGCAAAAGAAACTTTGGAGCAATCTCCACACACACCATATTAACAAATTTGTAATTTAATATGTGAGGTCTTAAAATTTGTAATCATAAAAAATATGTAAAATTTTATTTACATAATAAAATTTATCATTAAAATTTAAATTTTATTCGGCAATATATTGATTATCAAAAAGTAAAAATAAAAATTTATTTATTTTATGAATAATATGTGAAATGTCAATAGAAATCATACTTTCTAATAAAGTTAACATATATATGTACTGAAAAAATAGGATATAAATTAGTATAATATATTTATCTCGAGTAATTTTAGCCTTATTATTATAGGAATAAAGTTCTATAAATACTAGTAAATTAATTGAAATTTTTATCATATAACTATATAAATATATATATATATATATATATATGAAATTTCTATTTAGATTTATTCAAAAATGTTTTCTAAAAATTGTTAGAATTTTTGTAAGTATTGCACTTACACCCTACTCTATACCTCAACCCGGCTTACTTTAAACCTCCGCAGCCCTCACACAACCTAACCTGCACCACCAACCACCACCACCACCGCCTTTTCCACCTCCGCCGCCATCGCCACCGGCATCCACCTTCACCTCATCCTATAATAAGTCAACCTCTCCTCCCTCCACTCTCACGCCTCCCATATTCACACCGCCATGGCTTCCCCGTCCTCCTCCACGCCATCCCCACCCCTCCCCCCACCACCCCAACCATACTCCCCTTCCCCTCCCTCTCTCCCAGGGCCAAACCCCTACTCCTACCCGCACCCGAATCCAAACCCGCCTCCCCTCCTAGAAAATCCCCACCCTTCCCCTGGACTCACCAAGAAACCTTAGCCCTAATTCAAGCCTACCAGGAGAAGTGGTACTCTCTCAAAAAAGGGCAGCTCAAAGCCTTCCAATGGGAGGAGGTTTCCGTCACCGTCGCCGCCCGCTGCGGCTTCGACGAGCCCTCCAAAACTTCCACTCAATGCCGCCATAAAATCGAGAAGCTCCGAAAACGGTATCGTTCGGAGTTGCAAAAGCCCTACCTAAATTCTTGGCAATATTTCGATCTCATGGATCAAATGGAACGCGGCCCCATGCCCCTCAGTGCACGCCCAATTGCTGTCTTTAAGTCTTCCCCTAACAATGCGAATAACAATAGTAACAAGAGTAATGATGTTAATCATAGTTATGGTAGTTTTTATTCGGGTTCGGTTGATTATTATAATAACAATAATAATCGCAGTGATGGGAGTGGGTCCGATGGGAGTGATGAGGACTGGAATGCGGGTTATGGTGTGGAGGCGGCCAAGAAAAATAAGTCCAAGAGTATTAATAATATTGTGCGTGGGGATGGAAAGAGTGGGTTTAGGACTGCAAAGAGAGTAGCGACAGAGAGGGGTTTTAGTGGCGGGAGTGATAGGGTTGTGAGAGTGTTAAGGAATGTGGTGAATGGGAAACAGAAGCAGTATTATGGTGAGGATGATAGTGATGATGATGAAGACGATGATGATGTGGAGGAGGAAAAGATGCAGGTAGAGGAGGAAGGGGAAGAAGGTTGTGGAGGAAGGGAACTGGCAGCAGAAATTAGGGGTTTTGCAGAGAGGTTTATGAGAATGGAGAATAAAAAGATTGAGATGATGCGAGAGACGGAGACGTACTGGATGGAAATGGAAAAGAAGAGGATGGAGATGATTCTTGAGGCGCAGAGGAAGATTATCAATTCCATTGGCAGTGCATTTGGAGCTCATAAGAAAGTTAAGATGGCTCAAGAAACTTGATGGTCATGTATCTGTTTTTGGTTCTGGGAAATAATAGTAGCCTGCTGATGTAATAACTAGGCTACAATGAATCCATAGTCGTTTGCTAGATTTTTCAGGTTGGTTGGTTTGTTTGTTTGTTAGTTGTTAGTGTACAGACAAATTTTCTGTTTGTCTAGTTGGTTGTTCTTCAATGAAACAACAATTTTATTATAATTCAATTGTGAGTCTTATCTGTTCTTTCATTGTGATTTAGTGAAGTGCATTAGTGTATGTTTGTGTACATTTTGTCCTCAAGATGGGTTTGTACATTTAAACATTTGTCAGGTTGCTGAGTTTTCTGGAAGTTCTGATCGATCCATGAATTGGCACAATTGACTGGTAGGTGAATTGACCTGCCCACTAAAAGGTAATTGTTGAGTTGGGTATCATGCTGGTTGATTTGCCCTCGAATTCTTTTGCAATTTTAATATTCGCAAGTGCTCATGTATAAATGGATATGCTTTCAATGATTATCAATAGGTTTTCATTGCTGTTTGTGAATTCTGTCTTCGGAATGCTTGTTTCGTCTATTATGTAACTTTTCATGATAGGATACATTAAATTTGAAAGCTCATTATCTGCATGGTCATCTGTTTTGTATCATTTAGATGTCTTGTTCTTATTCAGAGTTGGGGTCCCTTCTGGGGGGTGGCAGGGGTTGTATGTTTGTATTGTTGTATCTTCAAAGTTGTGCCTTATTTGACATTGCTGTAAACTGGAACAACAGAAGAAGTGATTCTTGTTTCTTACTGTGTATTATGTGACATTGGTGCTTTTCGTAATCGTTGTGTGCCTGACAAATTAGAATTTGTTTCCTCCGATGGCAAAGCTCTGAACCTCCGGTGGAATCTGGCTCTGCCACTAGGATCATTCCTGTCCTAAGGTGATGAATATGGGTTTAATACCAGCTGTATACTTTTCACACTAGTTCTGCTGCCTCCTAGCATAAATTTCCGCTCGCTTAATTCATCAACCATTGTTGAAATGCATCTGTGATTGATGCTTTGGATATGGATATGTGCACTTCGTTAAATTGTAAGTATGTATTCTTAGTTGTGATTGTTCTGTGGCCATTATCAGGTTGCCTGCTGCTCCTGTTAGCTGTGTCCTGGCTTCAACTGAAACTGATCAGAGATCTTGTTGACTTATGCAGAAATTTGTTGAAAGATATTGTGAAGGTCATGCTACTGAGTACTGAGGCAGTGACATGATATGATGTGTGTAATGACTCTCATATCCATCTCTTAAAACAATGGTTCTTGTTGGTCAATAATATTAGTATTTTCTTCGATTATATGATGTTAATTTCCAAGGCAGATGAAACTAAATTTCATTGGTGGCTCTTGGACCTTAGATCTTCTCATTGATGGAATAATGTATTCAGTTTGCCTACACCAATCCCTCCTACCTGAGAACAGGCAGCACAGGACACTATGAGTGGTGGCATCATTATAAACTTTAGACAAGATCTACTGCAGTAGAACTTATCTGCAACTTCCTACTGCTCGGGCAGGAACTAAGGGAGAAGAACCAATACAACAGTTGAGGAACCAACTTTTGGCTCAGAGGATCGAAGTTCAAGTCCATCCCCACCTGTTATCCAACTCCTTGGAGTCAGTTGTAGATAAAAATTTAAACCAAAACTGGAAATCATAAGATGATAACCAGAACTGCTTGAGAAGTGCAAGAGGAAGTTGTCTTGGCAGTAAGGGTTAATCCAACTTTGGGGAAGAATCTGCCCACTCCAAAGGGAAACAAGGACATCTCAAGAATTCCTTACAAGATAGACTATGATACAATCCAGACTTCAGGGTGGTTTGAGTTTTTCTTACCCCCCCAAAAAAGGAAAGAAAAGTGAAAAAGAGAAGGAGTAAAGAATCCCATGCACACTTGTAAATACTTTGCAGACAAACAGAAATAAATATTCATGGAGTGTTTTTTTCTTTTTTCTGTTTTTAGATTAATTTTAAAATGATTAATTATATCGATATTTATAGGTTTAATATTGAGATGTCCCTATCATTAAAAAGACCGAATTCCCTCCGGGGGAGAATAATTCCTATCAAAAGGATAGCCTGGATGGAAAGTGTCATATGTTTAAAGTGCATCCAAGATCTCAGGTTCTCATGTGAAAGGGGCACACAAAATTATGCCAAATAGTTGATAACTAGCAATGAAATGAAACTCAGCTAGTCCTAATAATTTTTTGAAGTAATTCAACCACAAGTATTCTGTGCTTCTGGTTTCCTTGAAATGATCAATGCAAGCTAGTCAAAAGAGAGAAATTACCATGAAAAAAGAACCAAGAAGGAAATTAGCCTCTAAATGGAGACAAAACATCTTCTGCTGTTACTTGCACCATTATTACTTGAAATTTCTTTTCAATACTTTCCTGTACAATGTTTCCAAGAAGCAGTTTACGAGCAATTAAGTTTCATGCCAGCAACTGAGTCACCCTGCAAAAAATATCAAATTTCTGAAATTCTTGAGCCTGTTTTGGTTCAACAAAACTGGTTTCATGACTTGGTACTTATCAAATACTTTAATTGAATTTTTAGTTCATAAAAAGGGAAATATTTAAGTTAATTTCTGAGTATTGTTAATGGTAGTATACTTGGGATATATTTTGGTAAAAACAAAAGGAAAGAGTACTTCCTTTTTGTGTTTTTTTTTCTCCCTTCTTCTCTTTAGTGTGAAACAGAGCAAGAAAATATAAGTCCCTCCAGTGGAAAATTTGAAATGGTGGCATACCAGAAGCAATCTCAGGGAGTTCGATCCTTATATATATATATATATATCTTTCACTACCTTCTCATTTTCTCTCCCTCATACCTCTCTCTTCTCTCTCTAAGAGATTACAATACCACTCAAGAAATCAAACTCTAGAAATCAAGAAAATGGCAAAAAGAAGAAATGCTTCAAGTGTCATGAAGCAAGAAAAAGGAAAAGCAAAGGTTGGGGAACCAAGCATTGGAAACCAAGGCTTGGATTCTGATGATGATCAAACTATGGCTGCCTCTCAAGAAAACCAGTCTGATGGTTCTGGCTTTACTTTACCATCCAAGAAACGCACCCCAGATGAAAACATTAGTGCACCGTCCAACACACAACAGGATTCTGAACTTGAAGATGATGAAATCCCACAGAAGAAAACTAGTGCACCATCCAACAAAAACCAGGAGTCTGAGTTTGAAGATGATGAAATCCCACTGCAGGAAAATCCTGATCAAATTGAAAGAAGTGTGCCAGGGCCAGGTTCAAGGTATTGTTAATTCTCTCCTTTTTTTTTCCATTAAGAGTGATCCTAAGGCTTTTCATTCAATGTTTATCATGGGCAGATCATCAGGGTTTGCTCAAGAGTTTATACATGTTTTCTAGAATCATAAGTTCTTTCTCACACATGCAGAGCAGCAGAGAATTGACTGCTCTTTCATGAATATAACTGTTTTCATTGATAGTAGAAATGCCAGCGTCAAGAAATGTAATATGTCAACAATGTGCTTATCTTTTCTGTTCTTTTGGGGTTTGTTGGGTTGGGGTGGTGGTGGTGGTGGTGGTGGTTGCAGATGTGATGATTATACCTTTTCCAGCCGGCTTCAATCTTTTTGTTACAATGATTCTATTCTTTCCATTCTTGGGCTTTTATTTCTCTCTGTTTGATTTGCATATTCTACTGAATGTTGAATTATTTTCTCTGTTACTTTCTTCCTTTCAATTGTTCTGGCTGTATGGTTAGTCTTCACTTTGAGGTATCAACATGTCGAATTTTCTGATGTTTGATGGGAAAAACCAGGAGACAGGCACGAAAATCCACGTATCTAGATTAATAATAGGGAGATTTATGGTCCTATCACAATACTGAAATTGCTAATACATGATACTACAATCTTCCCTAATTTCTGTTCTTTGTTTTACTTGTCGGTGATTGTTCACAGGACTGCCAAAAAGTATCTTATATGAGGCCTCTTCAAGTTGGTTTATCTTTATTTGTATGTGGCACATGCCCTTTCTTTAGTTGAAAATTTCTGTGGTTAGTTGTGCTGGTTGATTCTGAGGTATAATCAAGACGATCAGAAAATTGTCAAGAATTTCAGCATAGACTACAATTCTTGAACTACTATTAAGATAATTTTGTTTTAAGGTGCCGCAATGATCTTAATTAGTTTGTTTCTCACCTTATTATTCATTGCAATTTCCAACAGATTTTTGCCACCTGAGGCCTACTGCTTTAAGAAGACCTTAGATCCACAAGCCGTGAATCCAGAAAATGCCAGGCTATACCTTGATCCTCATGAGGCATGCACGATAGCCAACTGTCTGAAAATTGTAGATAACTCTCCAAGCTCGAATCCAAGGATGCTTAAAGTATTTGATGCACTAGATAAGCAGTGGGAAATGCTGTTATCAGGCTGCATCTATGGGGGAAATGTATTGTACAAACTCGCTGGAGACTGGAAGGACTTTGTTCTATCTCACAAATTGAGAGATGGGGAAGAGATCACCTTTTACAAAAATCTAGACAAAAGTATTTCTGATGATCACTACTACATCATAAAGATCACAAAAAGGAAGCGCCGTAGAAGTTAAGGGTTCTGTTAGGGCCTGAATGGAATAGAAAGAAACCAATTGATGCCTGCTGAATAGATTTCAAGGGAAGATACAAGGGCATGCACAGGAAAAAGGTGGAGATATGATAGTTCTTAAATGATAATGGTAAAAAGAAGCAAAAATATGTTTTCATTAGTTGTTTTGGACAAGAGATTGCTGCAATTGGATTCACTGGTTTTTTTACTCTACAGCTTTTGTTCTGTTAGTGCATATAAATTTTCTGTTTGTGCATTCGGTTGTTCATCCAGTGAAAACAATTTTTATCGTACAAAACAACACACCATGCTGCCAACACTTGGCATTAGATGAATATGAACTAGGAATAGTTGTGTTCCTGAGAATTGCATACTGATAACAATATACAGTAGCAGCAGAAATCTTGACTAGAGTATACAGAAGGAGACTAATATCAGAAAAAACCTGCAGCCTTATGCCAGAAAGAACGATAGCTGTCGATAAATGACTTATCTACGCAGGTGAAAACTGATATGGCCCTCCTTAACTGAGCAGGAAAATTAAGCAAAGTTGAAGGTGAAAGTATTCCTTCATTTCTCATCGACTAATAAGGAGTCAAATTAATCAAAATCATCAACGTGAGTCTTTCTTGCATAAAAATTTTAGTTTCTATTTTCAATAAACAAGTCCAAAAAAAAGGATGATTAATTGTTCTAAGCACAAACACATTACAAACTTGTTTAGTTTCTCTCTGTTCCATTTTTTGGTTTTCCTCTCTACTGTGAAGCAGCGGAGCAAGAAAAAAGAATTCCCTCCAGTGGAAAATTTGAACTGGTGCTACACCACAAGCAATCTCAAGGGATTCCATCCTTCTATATATATATCTATCTTGCACTATCTTCCCATTTTCTCTCCCTCATACTCATCTCTCTCTCTCTCTCTCTCTCTCTCTCTCTCTCTCTGAGATTGCTACACTACTCAAGAAATCAAACTCTAGAAATCAAGAAAATGGCAGAAAGAAGAAGTGCTTCAGGTCTCGGGAAGCAAGATAAGGAAAAGCCAAGGTTGGGGAACCCAGCAATAGAAATTTAGACTTGAGTTCTGATGATGATCAAACTATGCCTGCCTCTCAAGAAAACCAGTCTGATGGTTCTGGCACGCCTTTACCATTCAAGAAACGCTGGGCAGATGAAGCAGATGCACAACAGGAGTTTGATCTTGAAGTTGATGAAATCCCACAGGAGAACACTGGTGCAGCATCCAACAAACACAAGGAGTCTAAGGTTGATGATGATCAAGTCCCACTGAAGAAGACTTATGATCAAAGTGAGAGAAATGTTCCGGGGCCTGGTTCCAGGTAGTGCTGATTCTCTCATTTTTTCCATTAAGATGATCCTAAATATGGGGTGGTTTTGTTCAAGAATATATCCATGTTTTCTTGAATGTAAGCTTTCTCACCCATGCACGTACAGGGCTCTCTGCTCTTTCATGAACTTTGTTTTCGTTTATAGGTGAAATGCAAGAGTCGAAATGTATGAATGATCAATAAGGGTTTTCATGCACATTTTTTTTGTATAGATTTCTTCACGGTAGATCATCAGCGTTTGATTGAAGTATTGCTCTATGAAAATTATAGGGTTTTCCTCAAGAGTTTATCCGTGTTTTCTTGAATCACAAATTCTTTCTCACACATGCACAGGGTTGTCTGCTCTTTCATGAACATAACTGTTTCATTGGTAGGTGAAATCCCAGCGTCAAGAAATGTAATATGTCAACAATGTGTTTTTTCGTGCTATTCATCTTTGCCATTCTTGGGTTTTTCTGTATCTGGTTGATTTGGCTATGCTGCTGAAAGCTGAATCTTGTTTTTCTGCTTTCTTCTCCGTTTCCAATTATTTTGATTGCATAGTTAATCTTAACTTTGAGATATAAACATGCTGAATTTTCTGATATCTAATGGGAAAAACCTAGAAAATAAGGTTATCATGCGCCAGTATCTTGATTCATTTGGGAGATTTCTGGTCCCTCATTTCTTTTCTCATTTTACTTATCAAAGAAATTTAATGGGACTGCCAAATTTTATCTCATATGTATGGGTCCTCTTCAACTTGGTTTATGTTTATTCATTTGTGACATATGCCTTTTAGACTTTTGTCCAGAATTTAGATCATATATATAGTTTAAGGGTTCCACAATGACCTTAATTTAGATCATATATATGTTTATTCATGTTCTCTTAGAGCATTCTTATTTGGTTTTTGGTCCTGAAGAGGGCTTTAATTATGATTTCATTGTTCATTTGAATTTCCATCTGATTGCGACACTGGATCCTTGCAGAATTTTACCACGTGAGGCCATCTGCTTTTCGAAGATTTTAAGTTCGTTTGAATTGATTCCTGTAAATCACCAGCTATACCTTGATCCTTATGACGCCAGCATTTTAACCAACTGTCCTGAACTTATAGATTACCCTCCATGCTCATATACAAAGAATATTCTTGTATTTGATGGAGACGATAGGCGATATGATATGGTGTTATCACAATACACCAGTGGGGGATGGATAAGATACTCCCTCAGTGCAGACTGGAACAGATTTGTTAGAGTTCACAATTTGAAAGCTGGTGATGAGATTACCTTTTACAAGAATCTTGACAAAAGTGTTTCTGATGACTACTACTACATCCTTAAGTATTTTAGGAGGCCTGCAGACCGTAAGGGTTACGTTCAGAATAGAAAGAAACCAAGTAATGTCGGCAAAAAAGATGTCAAGGGCAACTACAAGGTGGAGGATAAGCACAAGGGGTCTGAGCAGACTGAGCTTAACATTGACAAAATCCCACAGGAGATTGCTAGTTTACCATCCAACAAACTCCAGGAGTCTAAAGTTGAAGGTGATCAAGTAGTAGAGAAAAATCCTGATCAAACTAAGAGAAATTTGCTGGGGCCAGGTTCTAGGTACTGCTGATCCTCTCATTATTATTTTCTTTCCTTTAAGAATGTTCCCAAATATTGCTACATAAATATTATAGGGATTTGTTCTAGAATTTTTCCATGTTTTCTTGAATAGAACCTTTCTCACACGTGCACTCGGCTGTCTGCTCTCTTGAATATTGTTTCCTTAATAGGTTTTCAATATAGCAAATAAATGTATGAAAGATCATAAGGGTTTTCATTTTAAAGATCTCTGCACCATGGATCATCACCGTTTCATTGGGTATTGCTCCATGATATATTATCCATGTTTTTTCTTGAATCACAAGTTCTTTCTCACGCATGCAGAGGGTTCTCTGCTCTTTCAACTGTTTTGACAGGTGAAATTCCAGGGTCAATAAATGTAAATATATCAACAATGTGATCCTATTTTCTGTTCTTTTGGGGTTGGTTGGTTTGAGGGTGGAGGAGGAAAGGGTGGTTGCAAATTTATTACTACATTTCGTCCATTCTTATTCAATCTTATTTCCTATTACACATCTTCGCCATTCTTCTTCTTTTTCAGTTTTTTTTTTTTTTTTCTGTGTGTGTGTGTGTCTGGTTGATTTGATTATTCATTATTCTGCTAAATGTCGAATTTAGTTTTCTATTTTCTTCTCCTTTTGAATTACTTTGCTTGCATCTTAACTTTGAGGAATTTTCTGATATCTGATGGGCACAACCTAGAGAAAAGGATTAACTGCGCGAAGCTGCTATTTGTTTGAGACTTTCTGGTCCTCTCATAATACTGCAAGATACCTCCTTTCTTTTCTCTGTTTTACTTATTAAGGATATTTAATAGGCCTGCCAAATTTTATCTCATATTGGTCCTCTTCCACCTGTCTACAATTTCTGCTTAGACTACAAAACTTAAACTACAATTCAGATCTTTTTTTTTTTAGTGCCACAATGGCCTTTAATTGCTGTGTTTCTTACATGTACTGCTATTAGTATTGCTGTGTTTATTGTTCCTTGCAATTTTCACCTGACTGAGTCTCTCATCGTCACAGAGCTTTGCCACGTGAGGCCTACCGCATATCGCAGACTTTAACTTCATTTGAAGTGATTCCAGAGAATTGCAAGCTATATCTTGATGCTTATGAGGCAAGCATTTTAACAGACTGTCCTTGGATTGTAGATTACCCTCCAGGCTCATATTCAAAGAATCTTGTGGTATTTGATAAGGATGATAGGCAATATGATATGCTGTTATCACACTACATCAGTGAGGGGAAAATAAGCTACTCCCTCAATGCAGGCTGGAGAAGATTTGTTAGGACTCACAATTTGAAAGACGGCGATGAGATTACCTTTTACAAGAATCTAGATAAAAGTGTTACTGATGACTACTACTACATCCTTAAGTATTTTAGGAAACCTGCGGACCACCTTAAGGGTTTTGCTCCGTATAGAAAGAAACCAAGTGATGCCAGCCAAAAAGATTTCAGGGGCAGCTACGAGGTGGAGGATAAGCACAAGGAGTCTGAGCAAACAAAGCTTAAAGTTGATAGAATCCCACAGGAGAAGGCTAGTGTACCATCCGACAAACACCAGGAGTCTAAAGTTGAAGATGTTGGAGTAGTAGAGAAAACTCCTGATCAAACTGAGAGAAATTTGCTGGGGCCAGGTTCTAGGTACTGCTGATTCTCTCATTATTTTTATTCTTTGCTTTAAGAATGTTCCTAAAATTGCTGCATGAAGAAATAGGGATTTGTTCATGAAGTTAACCATGTTTTCTTGAATAGAACCTTTCTCACACGTGCACTCAGCTGTCTGCTCGTTCATGAATATCATTACAGTTATAGGTGAAATTGCAATGTAGCCAAGAAATGTATGAATGATCAAAAGGGTTTTCATGAACTATAAAGATTTCCGAAGGATGGATCATCACAGTATCATTGAGCTGTTGCTCCTTTGATTAACCAAGACTTTATCCAATTTTTCATGAATCACAAGTTCTTTTCTCACACATGCAGAGGGTTCTCTGCTCTCTCATGAATACAACTGTTTTGACACGTGAAATGCAAATGCCAGCGTCAAGAAACTTAAATATATCAACAATGTGATCATGCTTTCTGTTCTTTTGGGGCTGGTTGGTTTGGGGTTGGAGGAGGAAGGGGCGGCTGCTAATTTATTACTACAATTTTTCCAGTCTGATTCAATCTTTTTTCCTATTCTGCTATGCATCTTTGCCATTCTTGGTTTTTTTTCTCTTGTTGAGTTGATTATTATTATTCTACTAAATGTCGAATTTAGATTTTCTATTTTCTTCTCCCTTCTCAATTATTTTGGTTGTATATTTAATCTTAACTTTGAGATATCAACCTGCTGAATTTTCTGATATCTGATGGGCACAACCTAGAGAAAAGGTCTACAAAAATGAAGCTGCTAGTATCTTGATTTATTTGAGACTTCCTGGTCCTCTCACAATACTTCAATCTCCCTCATTTCTTTTCTCTGTTTTACTTATTACTGATATTTAATGGGACTGCCAAATTTTATCTCATACTGGTCCTCTTCCACCTGTCTACAATTTCCGCTTAGACTACAAAACTTAAACTACAATTCAGATCATATTTGCTTTAGGGTGCCACAATGACCTTAATTGCTGTGTTTCTTACATATGCTGCTCTTTATTATTGCTGTGTTTATCATTCCTTGTAATTTTCACCTGATTGAGTCCCTCATCGTTGCAGAGCCTTGCCACGTGAGGCCTACTGCTTATCGAAGATTTTAACTTCATTTGAAGTCATTCCAGAAAATTCCAAGCTATACTTTGATGCTTATGAGGCTATCATTTTAACAGACTGTCCTTGGATTTTAGATGACCCTCCAGGCACATATTCAAAGAATCTTGTGGTATTTGATGGAGACGACAGACGATATAATATGCTGTTAACTCACTACATCAGTGGGGGTAAAATAAGCTACTCCCTCAATACAGACTGGAACAGATTTGTTAGGACTCACAACTTGAAAGAAGGTGACGAGATTACCTTTTACAGGAATTTTGATAGAAGTATTTCTGATGACTACTACCACATCATTAAGTATTTTAGGAAGCCTGCGGACCTTAAGGGTTTTGCTCCGTATAGAAAGAAACCAAGTGATGCCGGCCAAAAAGATTTCAAGGGCAGCTACATGGTGGAGGATAAGCAGAAGGAATCGGAGCAGACACAGTTTAAAGTTGATAAAATCCCACAGGAGAACACTAGTGTACCATCCAACAAAGACCAGGAGTCTAAAGTTGAAGATGATGTAGTAGAGTACACTCCTGATCAAACTGAGAGAAACTTGCTGGGGCCAGGTTCTAGGTACTGCTGATTCTCTCTTTACATTTTTTTTTTCCTTTCCTTTAAGAATGTTCCAAAAATTGCTGCATGAATAAATAGGGATTTATTCATGAAGTTAGCCATGTTTTCTTGAATAGAACCTTTCTCACACGTGCACTCGGCTGTCTGCTCTTTCATGAACATCGTTACATTAATAGGTGAAATGCTATGTAGCCAAGAAATGTATGAATGATCAAAAGGTTTTTCATGAACTTTAAAGATTTCTGAACGATAGATCATCATCGTATCATTGAGCTGTTGCTCCGTGATTAACCAAGACTTTATCCAAGTTTTCTTGAATCACAAGTTGTTTCTCACACATGCAGAGGGTTCTCTGCTCTCTCATGCATAAAACTGTTTTGACAGGTGAAATGCAAATGCCAGCATCAAGAAACGTAAATATATCAACAATATGATCATGTTTTCCTTTTTCTTTTTTTTTTTTGGTTGAGAAGGCGGGCGGGGGTGGGGGTGAATTTAATACTACATTCTTTCCAGTCTGATTCAATCTTTTTTCCTATTATGCTACCATTCTTGGGTTTTTTTTTTCTTGTTGATTTGATTATTATTATTCAACTAAATGTCGAATTTAGATTTCCTATTTTCTTTTCCCTTTTCAATTATCTTGGTTGTATAGTTGATCTTAACTTTGAGATATCAACCTGCTGAATTTTCTGATATCTGATGGGCACAACCTAGAGAAAAGGTTTACATGCATGAAGCTGCTAGTATCTTGATTTATTTGAGACTTTCTGGTCCTGTCATAATATTGCAATCTCCCTCATTTTTATTTTTTCTCAGTTTATTATTAACATTTAATGGGACTGCCAAATTTTATCTAATACCTATCCTCTTCCACCTGTCTACAATTTCTGCTTAGACTACAAAACTTAAACGACAGTTCAGATCATTTTTGTTTTAGGGTGCCACAATGACCTTAATTGCTGTGTTTCTTACATATGCTGTTATTTACTAGTCCTCTGTTTATTGTTCCTTGCAACTTTCACCTGATTGAGGCACTCATTGTCGCAGAGCTATGCAACCTGAGGCCTACTGCTTATCAAAGACTTTAACTTCATTTGAAGTCATTCCAGACGATTCCAAGCTATACTTTGATGCTTATGAGGCTACCATGTTAACAGACTGTCCTTGGATTGTAGAGTACCCTCCAGGCTCATATTCAAAGAATCTTCTGGTATTTGATGCAGACGACAGGCGATATAATATGCTGTTATCGCACTACATCAGTGGGGGGAACATAAGCTACTCCCTCAATACAGACTGGAATAGATTTTTAAGGACTCACAATTTGAGGGATGGCGATGAGATTACCTTTTACAGGATTCTAGACAGAAGTGTTTCTGATGAATACTACTACATCATTAAGTATTTCAGGAGGCCTGCCAGACCGTAAGGGGACATGTTCGGCCTGGAAGTGAATAAAAAGAAACCAAGTGATGGTGGACAAAAAGATTCCAAGGGGTGAAGAGAATTTGATTGAGGAGCAATCCTGCTGAGAAAAAGGTAGAAAAAAAAGGATGATATATGAATGGAAAATGGTAAAAAGAAGCCATAATTTTCCTGTTCACTAGTTGTTTAGGACAAGATTTGCCTCAGTTAGACCCTTCATTTTTGTGGACTCAATTGATTTTGTTACTCATTTTTGCAAACAAGATATAGCAGCATTTTGTAGCTTGTTGTTCTGTTATAGTATACAGAAATTTGCCCTTATCTGCATGCCAATCAGCCATTTTCGTTTAGATGTCTTGTTTTTATTGAAATATGATCCATTTCTCCATTCAGGATTGACAGATTCTATTTTTATTTTTATTTTTTTGGAATGGGAAAATAAGGGTCAAGTTGATTGTAGAGGCCTTTTGCTTTACTTGCTTGTTGGCAAGCAAGATTTTGCATTTCCTCATTTTTGTTGTCATTTCAAAGGAAAATCCCACCTCCCCACCCATCCATGGATAATCCAATAAATTAACATAATTTAAAATCTACTTTTAATGTGGTGGATATTTGATTAAAGATCTAAAATGTGCCAATTCAGCCTGTCAGCCCGGTGAACTAGCCATAAAAAACTCAGCCGGTACAAGCCCACCAACAATAGTAGGCAGGCTGGGCTGGTCCACTATATATGTACAAGGCCCTATTAGCCCCGCAGATGAAAACCAGCCCAGCCCAATAAAGCAAAATGGATTTTAGGCCATCCCATTTCTGTCATTTGGTGTTGAATTGAGAAGATGTGGATAATAAGGTGTTATTTGAAACTTTGATAGGTTTGTCTAAGAAATATGCATTGAAAAATGGCATTAGATCACTCACTCAAATCTTCTCAATAAGATTTTTCAGCCATTAGCGGGGCTACAAATCGATATACATGAAGTACTTTCTATATATTCCCTTTTGTTATATCAGGAAAAATTCCAAGAACATGCAGATTTTGATTAATTTTTTTATCAGTGGTAACCAATCCAATTCTATTGAATTCTTGAAATTAAACAGAGAAGTGTACCCAGATCTCAAGAACAGTTACTAGTAGAAAATAGAAACAATAGACGTTCCTCTGTTAGCACTTAGGTACCTGTCAATTTCCTAAATTTTCAGGAGCCAAAATCCGAATTAGATCCAAAGAGAGAAAAAGACAAAGTCTTCTGCATATGATCATTTTCTGTACTTCAGTTCACCCCAGAACCAACTAGCCCATTTGAACCGTACAAACAAGGCATCGTGCAACGAACAAATTAAGCACTAGATGAATATTAACTAGGACTAGTGCTGTTTCTGAGACTAGATAGAGATGGAGGGCAGAGCTTTTGGTTTTTCATTGTTCGAATCTTTGACAACAAACAACAATATACAGTAGTTGCAGAGGTTCAGGAAGCGTGGATGATCACTATTTTGACGAATACTGGCTAGAGTATACACAAGAAGACTAATATTCACAAAAATTCCACAGCCTTTGGCCATAACAATGAGAACTACCCTCTTAACATACGGGCAACAATGCACGACTGATCTATGCAGGCGAAAACAAATATGGCCCCTCAACCGAGCAGGAAAACAATAAGGGGCATAAAGAAAAGGTAACAAAAGGAGAGATGAGACCCTGTACACCTACCTCTACTATCTGTCTCTATCTTTCCCGAAGCCCTAGGGCAATTCTAATATACAATATTCCCAAAAATTTGAACCGCCCAGTGTCTCTTCACAATTTGCAGAGAAGTATTAAGTTTTGGCCAACATGAACATCTTTCTGTGCCCTTACAGAACCACGAGCTTCACTGAAAAAAATGCAAGTCATAATTAGCATAACATGCCAATTAAAGAGAATAATTCCAAAAAGACGACAAATGAAAAACCAAAAAGAAGCAAGCAAAATGAGATAAAAGCCAAACTGGTGCAAGTAATACTGGAAAATAGAAAATAATTTAGGGATGGCAAAAGGGTTCCAGTCGACCCGGACCCACACTGCTTGGACGGGTTTTGAAACTGTAAAAATGTCTCGGTCAGGTTTTCTTTTAGTTTTCAAACTTGGACCTTACCCAACCCAACCCATCAAATATTGCACACACACACACACACACATAGATATATATATATATATTACAAAATTATTCATGATGTAATTCTTAAAACTTCCAGCCTTCTTGCGATAGGGGGGAGCCTCTATTGTGATATTGCTGTCGTGGTTCCAACTTCCAGAGTACATGTGAATTAGTAGTTTTTTTTTTGGGGGTGGGGTGGGGGGGGGGGGGGGGGATGCAAAAGGTAAAAAAAGACCATAGCCAAAAGCAAGGGATTCCCGGGGCCCAAGCGAGAGCAGAGGCAGCAAGGCAGGTATTTTCATAAAAGAAAGAAAGGAAACTTATTTATACACATGGAAAAATGTGTACATTTCACATATAAAATATATGTACTATATTCTTATAAATTAAAATAATAACACAAAAATAATAAATAGGTTGAGCTTCAAACATATAGACGTAACAAATATGTATGAAATTTTCAATTTTTCAAAAGTTAAAACATGCACATAAAAATTTGTAAGTAGTTAGTTCTTTATCAATAAGGTTAATTTCTCATATTTAGAAAGTTATGGTGATATTATTCTTTAAAAATAATGTTTTAATATTTTTGATAATATCAAGTGGGTCTAGCGGGTTCAATCCATTAGGTCTAGGGTTCCGCAGGTTCTAGGTCCATATAGCAGGGTCGGGTCTGGGTTTTTGAAAAAACCTACCAGAGACCCAACCCACTACCATCCCATAAAATGTTCCCAGCTATCTTTTTTTTTTCTTTTTAAGTTTTGTTTTTTGATAACTTGAGTTTCAAGGACTGAAAACTATAGGAGATTTCATGTTTGATTCTCAAAATATGGGATTACTAAGCATATAAAGAACCTTAACAAAGTAACTAATATTCCATGAATCTCAATTAATACGGCAGATACATAAATGTAATAAGATATGACTAACCTGTACACTGATGTCTCATGCATATGCTGACTAGACATGGGCAGCACCAATCATCGCCGCACAACCTGTTGGATGGCTTCATTCCAATCTATGGTCACCGGGCCTACCATACAAATTGCCACTCCCTGCTTGAAGAAGCTGCGCCTGCTGCTGAGAGTGTAGTGGCGGCAGCTGGTGCTGCTGAGGCTGGGGCACTGGTGAGTTAGGCTGTTGTAGTTGTGATGGCTGCTGCTGCTGCCATTGTGCACTAACATCATGCCTAATAGAGGGTAAGCTGGCTGATGATGGTCTCTGGCCAAGCCCTTGGCCCACCTGAGGTGCAGACTCACTAGAGTTTGAGGGCATTGACACCAAGGAACTCAAATTTGTTGCTGAATGTAATGCATTTGGATCCAATAATGGTTCTGAAGCATGCCACTGATGAGCACTGGCCGGAGAGACAACCTGCAACACATTAGTTGCACTACTTGTGGCCTGAGGCAATGTTGTCTTTATATCCATCTCAGTAGAGCTGCTTGTTAGGTGCTGATCAGTACCAGAATCTCTTGCTTGTGGTTTATTTGATGGATCAGAATTTATCTGGCGATTCGGTTGAACCACTCTTTGAAGAGCCAATTGATTTTGATTCACTAACTTTTGGTGGGACGGTGCCTGTTGGTGGTTTGAACCAGCCATGGCCAAAGATGAAACAGACTGATGGCCAGCAGACAAACCAGGAGCAACAGCTGGAACATGACCTTGACTGCTATTATCAGAATGAGAAGTCATTTGATGTAGATGTTTGGTTGATGAGGCAGCTTGGCCAGAATAATTTTTTTGCTGAGGCAGGGACTGATTAGATGGTTGGGATGACACATATTGCCTTGTCGGTTGCACAGCATTTAGTGCTGAACCAGTATATAAGCCCTGACTTTGCATTAAATGTGTGGCTGCTTCTCCTTTATCCGAACACTGATTCCCTAAATTTGTAGAAACCCCATTTACAAGGGAGGGATCAATCGGGATGTTCTGATGCATCATCAGGTTCCCTCTCCCAACTCCCTTTGCAACCTTAGCTGGCTGTTGAGCTTGTGGCTGCTGTCGCTGCTGAGGATGTTGCCTGTTAGCTTGTGAAAACTGTTGTTGCTGCCTTTGTCGTTGCTTGCTGGTCTGATTTGTTAACCCACTGCCACCAGCTAGTGCATTCCGTACAACTCCCTGAGTTGATGTTTGATGCTTCTGCTGATGCTGAGGCAATGAATTCATTGGAGAAACTGATGTCAATGGAGAAAGTGATACTGGTGGAGAACCTGTTTGGGGTTGAACTTGTGAATTATTTTGCACAGGAGACGATATAGGAAGTTGAGGCTGTGACTGAATATGTGGCATCAAAGCACTAGATGTAGCAATTTGTGGTTGCTGTAGCTGTTGTTGTGGCTGCTGCTGCAGAAAACGATGTTGCTGCCTCTCTTTAGCCAAGCGAATTGCATAGGCTTGCTGCTGGGGGTTGGGGGCATGATTTGCTGGTCCCTGAAAATGTGGGTGATGAGGACTAAGAACTTGAGGCTGCTGTGGAGATATTGGATGGGACGGCTGATGATGGAGAGTGTATGACGACACTGGTGGAGAAGCAGTCTGGTTAGGAAAAGGGGAACTCAACCCACCAAAGTGAGACACTTGGCTGTTTCCAGGTGAGACCTGCATCTGAAGGTCAGGCACCATCATTTGCCTCTGTGATTCCTGACTCAGGCCAGGCTACAAGACCAGATAATTATATGTTACTAGAAGTACACAGAGATGCAACTGTGAAAAATAGGGAAGCATTAAAAAGAAATAGCTCAGAACCAAAAAACCTAACTCTTGCCATTCAAAAGAGACAAGATACTATCTGGAAAATAAATTTCGTGAACTTTTAAATCAAGAAAGCATTTTACTCTTAATCAAAAAGGTTTTCTTTGGTAAGATGACAATCTCCTGAGTTCGCAAAACTTCATGTCAAACCCAATTTAATAGGAAAGATTTTTTTGCCACATGTCAAGCCCAGAACAAACAACTATCTGCCAGTTAAATAATAGACCCATATTAAGATCCTCCTCGCCAGTGCAATGAGGCTTGCCCACAGTTTAAGCAACTTTTACAACTTAATGACAAAAAACATTACGGAAGGAATGCTCCATGACTATTGTCAAAGCTCGACTTATTATTGCTGAATAGAATCATGAATGCTACATGAAAGTATTTTAGTGTTGCGTAGAGCTTACTTAGACATAGCAGTAGTGTGATATTGAAGCACAAAATCACAATGTGTCTCATCTCATACTTTGGTGAAAGTTTAACAGGGTTAGTTACTGAAACTGCTGAATAAGCTGACACTGAAAGACGCTACCCTTTTGGCTAATTGTAACATAAAAAGATGAATAACACTGAATATGTTTAACATGGCTCGCTAGCTCACAGAAAATTGTGTATCTCTGAACATCCATCCCCATCAACAACCTGCCTCACAGTCAATATCACTACAATCTACTATTTCTTCATCAACTCTTTTTCAAATTTTAAAAGCACAATACCAACTAGTGGCAGTCCATCCTAAGAGCACCGCCTTACCTGGGCAATATATATGCTCTATAAGCAAAAAATTAGCGACAAAGTGAAACAATAAAACACTCAGGTTGCAAGAGAAAGCTGCAGGGCAAAAAAGAAAAATACTAGACTGAAACAACATATGCTGGAAAAACACATTAAAGTCTACTTGTCTCACCAGGGAACTGAATATAAAATGGTAGCCAGATACATTTCCAAACCTTTGGGACAAAGAAGGCCAATTACCAGAAGTAAGATTAGAAATGAATAAATAGCGTACCCGCATCATGTGCAAAGCTTCACGAGGTCTCAACATCGAGCTTGCTTGACCAGAGCCTACTCCAGGGTGCATATTTGCCGATGACATACCAGGGGAAACCATACTCCAGAATTTACAATAGATGATGACGCAATTCCTTGGAACCCAGGTCTTGCCATTGGCATGCTTCTATTAACGCCACACACTAAACCCATGCCATTGCCACCAGGAAGTATACGAACACCACGATCAGTTCCTGGAAGAGCTCCAGGAGCAGAGATATTGGGTTGTGGTATATTTCGACTAGATAACATTTGATTATACTGCTGCATCCTCTGCTGTTCATCAGCTGATAATGATGCAGATCTAGGGAGCCCATATCTCCCATCCCTACTAGAAGGCAAGTGAAAAAGACATGCCCCCATCAGAAAACAACACCAGCATCAAAAGAAAATTTTGAGGCCTTAACAGCTCATTACCTAACAGAGGAATTGAGAGAGCCCGGTGATGATGAAATGCCAAGCATCATATTTGGGGATCCTTGCAACGCTGAACTGGCACCTGATGCAGGATGCATTGGAGTCACAGTACCCTGATTTGGAATGGCTAATCCACCAGAATGTGGCCCTTGATACCCAAGGGAAAGTATATCAGGGCCAGAAATGGTGGCGTCACACAGATCCAGAGGGCTTCAAAGGAGCAAATGGTGTAGAATTTGGAGAAGAGGAAAAAGAAAGAAAGTAATTAGACAGTTTAACATAGAAAGATCCAATTCCAACCACAACTATTACAATTTCAACCATAAATAATCCAACTTCAAAATGCACATGATCAAATTAACTGCATATCTTACGTTAAAATGGGCCCTCCATTCAGGTTATTTGGACAAACTTGGGAAAGAGCAATTGTATGAGAGCTGTGAGGTTGCTGGAGTTGTTTGGGATCCTGGTTATCATTCTTAAAACGAAATCATGTCAAGAAATAAATATCATAATCAAGATAAATTGAGGGGAATTAAACAAAACAGAGATCAACCAATGACATCCTCGATTAGATCCGCTAACTTTATCAGTTACGAAAAATGATGGAAATATTAGTCATGATAAGTCCAGAGAACGAGATTGACTAAAACAGTGCGATGAAGTAATCAAAAAGGATTAAAGCATTTAGGTTTTACCATGAAATGGCCCTTGATACAGAATAATAGAAGAAAGAATACAAAACAGACATTAGAGAATTATGAGACAACTGCATTAGGCTTGAATTAAGCAGAGAAAAGTCACCTAAAAAAGTTCAGGATCACTCTTACCCTTCCTTAATCTTAATCATCAATTCACACTTCCGTATAGCATGCAGAACCATGCAAACTATCTAAAATGATACGAAAATTTTTAACAAAACTTAAACCATAATCTTAAAATTCAGGAACACTTCCGAACAGAATGCATAACCCTAATCAAAACAAAGATAGCCGTTCAGACAAAGGAATCTGTAAAAATTTTATATGGATATGTGAAACTTGAACAAAAACTTACAGCTCCAAATCCATCAATACATTCAAAATTACATGCAGGACATGCAATGATAGGAACAAGCAATATATAACCCAAAGGCAAGTGTATCTGCAGTCCGCTATTTAAGAGATCAACAATACAGACTACAAGTTTTTACAAAAGCTAAAAAGCTCAGAGACAGAGTAGATCAGACAGTCCTATTCAACACCAGAATCTCCATGCCTAGTATCAATAGCTAACAAACAAAACAAGTGTAGGCAGAAAATAATGAAAAATCCTCAAGCCATATCAGACAGGTGTAGATATGTTAATAACACATTGAATTCGAAATGGATACCTGAGTTTTACGATAATGTTGTTTCTGCCCAATAATGATGATCTTCTCAAAGTGAGATTTGAGGGTATCTTCTTCCATTGGCCCCTGCAGACGTTGAAACAACTGTCTGGCACTTCCCTGTATGAAGCAGAAGCAAAGTCCATAGTAACAGCTATCATATTGATGATAAGAAGATGGGAGGTTGCATATAGGCTGGTAATAATATAATTTGATAAATATTTTTGACATTAAAGTGATTGGTGAAATTAGTATATTACACAAGAAAAAGAGGAAAAGGCATTTTACCTTGGGAATGCCAGGTAGTGTAGAAGGATAAGGTTGAGAGGACCCAGAGTCTTCAGCACTATCTGCTCCATCACCAGAAGTTCTATCCATCAAACAGTTGTGGCGCTCCTTGCATTCCTTAGCTTTGCGGAATATGCACTGGTTACATGGAACAAATAATATGATTTATTTGACAAAAATAAAATTGAAAGTAAAATTTCCTCGAAAAATAATCAAAATAAAATTATAAAAAGCTCCGTCAAGAATGATGTCCACCAATATTTAGAATGATCTTACCTTGAACTGCAGAGTACTGTTAATAGCATCACTTACGAGCTCCCAGTTCGGGCCCAAGTCATGTGCCAGGACAACAAGTGCCTAAAAGATTTCAATACAATTTATTCATATGATGATACCTCTACAAGTGCTATAAAACAACCATATCTGAAGTTTCAAAAGACATGTCTATCTGCATTTCAAAATATGCGCATATACATGCAATGCATATAAATCAACCTGGTCCTCGAAGAGTGTCCATGGACTTCCTGAACCCAGCTGTCCAGCAGGCATCTGATAGAAATCAAAATGCTTAACCTCAGTTTGTACCACACTGTGAAGAATCAACAACTAAAAAGTTGAAAGGGGAAGCAAGGAATGGCAAATGTACCTTATGAACTTTTGGTTTCCTACCCCGATCCCGACCACCAAGCATTTTAATAAATTTATTTGGATTGGACATGTTGCTCATTTGGGAGGCTACTGGAGAAGGAACAGACCCACCAATTGGTGTGATATTCTCAAAAGAGGTATCCTGTGATTGCCGCATAGTCTTCGCTTCTTTATCATGGGTTGACCCAATAAACCTTCACAAATGATATATACATAAATCAGATGTGATAAAGAATGTATTCAATATTGAACACCATCACTGGCTTGAAGGAGAACAAGCTTTACCGCTGCTGCCATTAGATTCAAGTTGATGACTCTTCTTCAAGTGATCCCTCTGAAACTGTAAAAGAGATTAGTATACAACATTTACCTCAAATACACAGACATAATTTGGAGAACAAAAAAGTAAACCCTCACTGGCCAAATGGGAACTCAAAAAATACTATGATTTTCATTTTGTTTCCTTAGCATTTGTCTTGAAGACAGACGGACAATCATTCTGATTTATATATTCTATTTAAATGCATCCAGACTGCAAAGTAATAAGATAATACTCCAATGTGTTTTACATATTGTGATAAATCATTCTGTAAATTGTTTAACCACGTAAAGAAAAAGCCAGCATGCCTTGTCCATAGTCTTTGTTCGTAAAAGCTACAATTTTCCCAAAGCACTGGATTATAATTTTTCCTTGGCCCAAGAATTTTCAGTAATATTTTGTACAATAAACTAACAGACTGTAAACATCCCTCACAGAAAGCTTATGTGCATCTGTACAGCATTTTTTAGTGTTCTAAACTTCTATGCAAAAAAAGAAAAAGGCTATATATTTAAGTGATGTGAAATGATTCACCTGCTCATTTTGAAAGGTGGAATCAACCTGCCATCTCGGTTCATATGCAGCATTCTGCCACAACATACCAAAGCAAATAAAAAGTGGACAAGTACACAGCAATTAATGCACACATATTTGAAATTGTATGCTATTGCATACCAGATGCTTTGCTTTCTTCTTCTTCTTATGTTTCATCAAAACTTCAGCAGAGTCAAATGGTAATTGCTTGTCAAAGTCCCCAACTGACTCAACTTCCAAACTATTTGGAACAAGCGATCCACCACGCAGAGTACTCTGATCATCCTGAAATGAATTGGTATCACCACTTGAAGCATCTGTTTTATTTGGTACCTGAACGCATCCAGATGTCCCTGCACTAAAAGGGCTGATAACTCTCCTGGAAGCAGTTCGGACACGTTTTGTTGGGATTGACACATTAAGACTGCCACCTGGCCGTTTTGCCAGTAAAGCAGATTGATGTGTCACAACTTTGTTTTCAGCACACTGCATCTGCAATATATCAGAGCTTACTTCGTACGATCTCACACCATATGCATGTATCAAGTGTTTCCGCTTCTTTTGGCCAAATCTTAAAGACTTGCTATCTTCAAAGGCCATTGACATGTCATATGTGTTTGTTTCCCCCTCATCCTCCTCATATGCATTATCTTGAGATTCAAAGTCTGCAGTCCAAAGGAACATTGAAAAAACAAATGATTCAAAACAGCAAGGCAGAATCAAGCAGCACCTATATCAGATTTACCTGCAGCAGCATCACATGCAGATGTTTCCACTTCCTCTTGCATGCTACTTCCAATTCTCTGAGCAAGAATGTGAATAATTTCAGAGACTGAATAGAAAGTCAGACACCAAAAAGTTAACAAATAATACAAAAAATTCCCATTGTAATTCTTTTCTAGAAGAGAAAGAAGACTTACAAAAATTCTTTTTCTTTTCCTTTTCACGAATTTTAGATTAGTAGATGTGCTTCTTATTAGTGTGATAGCATAACAAACACATTTTATTTTAAGAAAGGTTGGTGGCAAAACATTTTTTACAACATTTTCAAGTTCCACACAGCAAATAGATCCAGAGTCATATCATCTTAAACCAAGAGTACCAAAAACACCCATACATTGTTCTCTATATTTTCATCAGATTTTTCCCAGTGCCACAGGACATGGACTACAAAACACCCTCTCCAGTCACACAAATTTTAATGACAGCAGCCGAAGTCCTAAAAAAAATCCCCATTATATTGACTGCTAAGATAAAGATACAACCCACCCAAGTTTCTTGACATTTTTCCTAATAAGGAAAACACAGATCTTTTGGGCACAGACAGATGCAGAACAGCTGTTGGCCTTCTCTTTTACATAATTTTTTTATTTTTGGATAAGTTTATTATTTTACAATCAGAAATTTTTATTTGACTATTACAAAAATGCACTGTAGGGACAAAACATGTATACAAGGCGAAGCACTCCATTCGGACAACTAATCCCACCTCGGAAGTATCTGAACTAGCCAACTTTTGTTGGACTCCAAAGTCAATGAACGTCCATTTTTTTTTAATGAATCAAAGTAACTTAAAAGGAAGATTGACGTGTTGCCAAAACTTGACATTCCTTCACATTTTTTATGCATTCTCTCCAGTTCCTTACATGATTCCACAGGAGAATTCAATGTTCGGTCTGACGAGAATTATTTTGTGTATGGAATATGGACATATAGGTCCCCAGAAACAAAAGCGCAACGTGTAGGGTTTTTTAGCAGATGAGCTAGATTCAATGACACTTGAAATTGAGGAAAAACCGTTCTCTTGACAGAATGAGGCCGAGTACAACTTCCATCATGTCACAGATTTGGCATTCTATACACCTAATGTGCATTTTCATAAGCTACCCATGTTAAGTAACCTTGGCCCATCTAAAAGCCCCAAGAACATCATTTTTTTTGCTTAATTCGACAAGAATATGCTCAATAGACCACTTATAATAAAACAAAAAAAAGGTGCAAAAGATGAAGCAGTGACATATAGTTAATCCTATAAGTTACAATGCACACATTGAGCTGAACAAAGCATTTACCTCACACTGGGCCACATGCGATTCAACTGAACTTTTGTAGGTCTCCATGGCCCCAGGGGGGACTGTGTAGAAGAGGTTCTCCTGAATGACAATGAAAGAAAGTAACAGATAAGTAAACCAGGTAAGTTCATCACTTCAAAGAAAAAAACCTTGAAGAGATTCATTCATACAACAGATAACACTATAACGATCACATTACATGCACACATGAAGCAAGATCGAACAGGTCATCAAGGAAAAGAAAAGGTTGGGGCAGGGGATTTGGAGGCCGTGCTGGGGGGAAAGAGAGAGGAGGCCAGGGACTGACGGAGAGGAGGAGAGAGACAAAAAGAGAGGATTTATGTGAAACAAAATACATCGAGATATTTGTTGATGATTCATACTTCTGTCAAATTATCCTCCCATGAGAGGTCAAGGATTCCCATGTCAGATACTCTATCTGGTGTCATTGGCACGTCAGCTTGGTTATGAACGACATTGGAATTGTTATATTTCAGAAATCTCACTGCATAAGCCTGAACGGAAAGTGCATCATCCTTTTGACTTCGCTGCTCCAATACTTTGCTTGCCTCCTGCCAAACCACAAATACTCATAATCGGAACACTAAATTCCCACCTATCTTTCTACCCAACAAAGACAGATAAAGATCAATGATGGCTTTAACGACTTGTTTGAAATAACCGGGCCCCAAAGACAAAAATAACACTCACAATACACAATGAGAAAAGTCAACGCAAAGTTAACCTATCAATTCACATTCCCTGAATGCAGGAGCTCCAAATTTGAAATCATTATACTGATGTTACCATATGGAATCGTCCTTTAATAAAGACAACCATAGGAAGTCCTTTACACAGAAATGCATTGCCCAATTACGGGGCAAAATGGTACCAAAAGTAATATGAGACAACTCAGTCATTCCTTGGGAGTCTGTTGCTAACAAACATCTTCCAACGACAGAATCAATGAAAAATATGAACACCTACCATATATAGCTTATTATTTGAAATTAGACCTTGACCTTACTCCATAAACGTTAGGTGTTTGAAATTAGACTTAGTCCACATATATAAGAATATGCTGCATTGTACATTTCATTCACATTATATCTTTTTCACAACTCTTCACATGTGCTGAATCTGTGAAACATATTAATTACAAAATATCAGCTTGAAAATTATATTTAAAAAAAAAAAAAAAGCTATAAATTATTCCAAACTGCAAATCAATGTCAAAAAGAAGAAAAGAGCTTGACCAACAATAAACAGCTCATAATGGAATCAGAGGCATAAAACCATTTAAACAATAGCGTCCACATCCATAAAAAGGCTCTATCAGAATGTACCTCTACTGAATGCCAGAACTCCATGACAGATTTTGCCAAGGTATGAGCAACTTTCTTTGCCTCCATGCGAGAACTGTTATCTTGTTTTCTCAACCGACAAGTAAAAGCAGCTCGAGAACTTATTTGAGCTGCAGCATCTATTTTCCAAACACGCTCCTACACAACGAGGAAACTCTTAACAGAGAGATTGGAAACTAAATTGTCTCCAGAAGAGGAAAATAGTTAATATCTATTCCAGACAAACTACGTACTACTAAATACTACAAAAGAACAGGTAGAAATCTGAACTTGAAATAAAAAGTTCAGAACATTTATAAAGTCAAACCTGTGCAAAATCGTTTGCCAACCATGCCATTTCTTCAAGCACATAATCCCAATGAGATTTTGGGTGAATTTGCCTTGGAGAAGTCACAACGGATAACTCCGCAATCCTCTTTCGCTTTGCCTATTCACTTCAATGTATCAGATCTTTGGGTTCAACAAGAAGTTACATGAAAATGTTCTTCAAGCACAACCAGATTAAACAAATTAAATGGAAATACAACAATATAACCTCTATGATTTGTGCTTCTTTCAAGATTGAGTCTTCATCAATTTTTCTTGCCAATTTCGAGTCAGACCCGGAAGAAGTCTGAGCCTCAAGGGAAACAGTAGAAACCCTAGTCAACGATTCACCCTCTGGGAGATCTGAAATTGAGATATCAATAGAATCTTGATGCCTAACATTGCAAGAATTTTCATTATGAGGCCCAAGATTGTCACCCAAAGTGTCAGCAGGTTTTCTCCCTGATTCTGATCCAGTGGGTCCACAAGGTTCTATTCCTTCAATGACAAATTGATCTTTCACCTCGTTTTTCAAAGCAGTTCCACTTCGGTTTAATTCCTCCTCAGGTTGGAGTTTAAATCCATTCTCTCGCTGGCTTTGACATGCAGAAGTGCTCTCCACATTGACAAGAGTAGAACCATCAACATCCCCAGTCTCTTTCTTTTCTTTTACAAATTCATCACCTTCTACAACTGGGGTCGAATCTGGTACTGTGTTTTGATCTTTACTCTTCCCATTTGAGTCAGCACTTCTCATTTTAGTACACATTTCACTGTCATTATTTCCATCAATACTTAGGCTGGTTTGGGTGCAAGATGACTCAGAATCCAAAACCTTTATGCCACGTGAGGCACTGTTATTATGAGCATCATTTTTCATTCCATCCCCCTTTTTGCTGATGAAACCATTCATCTGACAGGAACTAGATTGATTCTCAACTTTAATGTCAGTCACACTTGGCTGACACTCAATAACTGCAGAGGTCATCTCTTCCGTTGCCTGGATGGCCTCAGGTCCATCAGAATCCATTTGAATAGGAGTTTTCACAACACCTGAGTGTGATTGTTGGTTACGTTGATCATCCAGAGGGGTTTCAGAAGCAATAGCATCTGATGCAGCAGTCATTGGAACACCTTCAATCAGGTCCTTAGTTGATTCTACAGCCTTTCCACCATCTAACTCCATATCCTGCTGACTATCTGTCAATCCAGTCTTATGAAGGGTATCATCTATTGGACTTGTAGGCTTTGAATTACACTTTGATGATATATTCTGATTTTCTGCATCAGATATCAAACCTTTAACATCCCTGGGGCCATGGCGAGAAGGTAAAGAAGAGCCATGACTGCCACGAGTTGCATTTACATCAGTCGAACTTGACCTAGTTCCATCCCGATTTGGACGGGACCGGTTCCGCCTCTTATATGCTTTTCTAGGGAGGCCAAAAGCAGCTGAATCCCCATGTTCCCGAGTTCTATAACTGCCATCCATATGGGATAACTTTTCAGATGGCACAATGTTACTCCTACTTGGGTGTAATGAATTCCTATCGCCTTCAGAAAACTCATGTTCAGCATCAAATAACATGAGATTATCAGCACTGTTGGGTTCACAAGGATTTGCCCCAAGTCTACCACTACTTTCCACAGAGTCTCCATGAGGAGATGCAGTAAACGCAAAACTACCTTTTGCTTCACTGTAACACCAAAACAAGAAATTAAACAAATACGAATTCATAGAATTTGAAGACAATTAGATATACTAACAACCAAAACTTAACTCATCTAACAATACCTGGTCACAAATTGATCAGGATGTTGATCAGTAAATGAGGTTGACTGGACACTAACTGCAGCAGCATTCACACGCATAAAATCTAAGGGATCTCCACCCTGCCAACAAAAGGAATCAAGCACTGCAAAATGTTCAATATACATTGAGAAAAAGAAATCAAGTTACAGCTCCATACTTTCTCAAGAAATTCCAATTCTCTTTTCCTTTTCTCCCGAACACCATACTCTTGCCTGTTATCACAAGAAATTGTTCATGGCAAAGACAAAAAAACTTGAGAACAAAAATATGCAGTTACCAGATATAAAAGCCAAGCATCACAACACCATTACCTGAGCTCTGCTTGAACCTTCTCAATTGCTGCTCGTCTGGGAGAAGTTTTGTTAGCAATACCAACTCCACCTTCAACAACTCCTCCCATAGAATCAATTTCGGCATTGACTAAGAGAACAGGAGTTGAACTGCATCCATGCATTCCCCAGTTCAACAGCTACAGATAATTCCCTCCATTAACTCAAGACTAAAAGCAAACTCCTAAGGAACAATAATAAAATGGCTTATTAACAAGAAAAGATTTAGATTACATAGAGAAGAAATAACTAGAGCACACATTCTAATAGATAGATGTAGGAAAGGGAGATTACCTTCTTCTTTTTTTGTGCGTGTGTGTGTGGTGGAGGGGAGACTCTATTAACTATAAGCTGCCTCAGCTCAAGTGTATCAAAGATAACAAGATTTACATGTCCTATGAATGCTACCTACACAACAGAGATCACGTGGAAGCCTAATAACCGTGAATGCAATATTAAACACATGTATAAGAAAATCTAGAACAATAATTGAGTTTCAATTTGCAAATGTGCCGTTCGTTATTTCATTTTCATGATTCATCTCCTTGCCAGAATCAAGTGCAAGTCATTCACATGTGTAATGACCTTTACTCTGGATTTGAAACTTTTCCATCAAAAAGAAACTTCACAAAAAGAATATAGCATTTGCAGAACAGCCTTTGTCAACAAGTCATTTATGAGAGCGGGACACATATTGGAGATATATAACTTGACTGGGAAGAGCTACGCATTTGGACATTAAAGCAAAAGGAAGTCAGAAAGCCAACAGTAGAAAGAAGTTCCAATCTCCTAATGGGTCAAAACATTAATCATAAAGGTTTGTCTATCATATTGAAGGCCCATTGCTAGCATGAGCCTTGAACTTCAATAACATTTCATGGTAAGTATACTAATAGTCCAACTCAACGCAATAAATGAAGGTAGGACATGATAGTAAGTTAATAGATTCACAATAATTATATAACTTATCATGTTACAGGGCTTATTAGTCTAAAACAACAGTACATATCATGTTGAGACTGCATTGCATTGCGTAAAACCTACATAAAATGGTAGTTAATTGCTAATCAAAACAAGAAACGACAGAGAAGATGAAAGAAAGTTTCAGCAAACAACATTAACTAATGAAAATCAATAATAATACCATCGACTAAGACAAACACTATGAACAGAAATTAATTGTCAAGATCAATAGTTCAAAACGTAGAATAAGAACATAAACAAGATTTCATATAAAACCAAACATTACGAACAAAATCAAGATGATGAATTGGCCTGACATGTAATGCCACCAATAAAATGAGCTAAGAAATTAGATACAAGTAAACTAAATTTCATTGCAATAGACCAAAAAGGAAGTCACAATGAAAGACGAAAAACATCTTATATAGTGTCAAACCAAGCAATCTTGTGAAATTATACCACATGGTGCACGATATCCTAAAATTGCAAGTATATGTATAAAGGCACAACTCATATTCGCAGCCCTTCAACATAGTGTATACCACATACTAAGACAAAGTCAAACAACATACTCAAATATGCACAGTAGGGAAAGAGAGAGGGATTTTTTTTTCCCATTCGTCCAAAGACTGGGAAACAATGCCAAAGCATTTCTAAAAAAGTGCAGAAATATGAAATGAACAAAAAGAACAGGCCGCAATGCGTTGCATGCACGTGAATTTGCATTGATTTGATTGCTACTTAGTAAACAGATCTTATCATATCTATCACTATATCCACTCATCCGACACATCACTGATCAGATGACTTCAGTCAAAGTTCGTTAAGGTATCAGAAGCTGTGCCAACCTCTGTAAAAGAGAGAGAGGAAGGAGGGAGGGGAAAGAGAGAGGCCCAGAAATATCAGACAAAATGTCGTGAAATTAGCCTCATAAACCTTTCTATCCATTCTCTCATGTTCAGATTTTCATGCTTCAGAAGAGTAAGGCAAACTCAAAAGGTAGAACTCAACTCACTCAGCATGCAAAACCATACAGAATTCATCTAATCAAATGCCAATCATTGGAGAAGCTTACATAGGACATACAACTGAACACAGAGACCCTCACTGCAATTCAACCAAAATGCATGAAAAGAAACACGTAACCAACAATTCCCTATCCATTTCCCCAAAAATTAAACCCCAAATTCAACCAAAAAAACATGCGGAAAAATTCTAGGGTTAGAGCAAACTTGAGCAGAGCTCCAAATTCTAGGGTTTCCAGAGCTGGGAAGGCTAGAATAATACCTCAATTGCGATTAACCACGAACAAATTGCAATTTAGGGCTAAAAAACGGGAGGCCCTGTGAATTTTCGCTCTGCTCCTAGGGTTTTGCTTCTGATGCACAAGGTACCTCAACTCAAAGCAAGGAGGAATATTTTTGCCCTAGAGTACGTAAAATTATCAAAGCATTCCCCCTATAACATGGCTACAGAGATAAATAGATACATACAAATACGTGTATTTATAGGTCAGTGCGTGTTCTGCGTGTGATTTTGATGTAAAATGGTGCTTCAGGCTCGTCCCCTTCGTGCTCGTTAGTACCCCAACTTTCTCTCTCTAAAATGGCTTGTAATTTATTTTTTTCTCTCTCTAAAAAGATTGTCAAAAATTATTTCGAGCGCGAGAAAGTGGGCCAGCCATGCAGACTGTTGATTTAATTTGGGCCTTTTCTTGAATTTGGGCCTTTATTTAAACTCATCATATTCGAAATTAATTTTTTTTAATTAAAATCAAAATTATATTTTTAACTTTGATTAAATAAAAAATGATCTCCGACAACATGGTTTTTTTTTTCTTTTTTATAAGTCCTGATTAAATGAAAATACTATGAACTCTTAATCTTGAAAGTTTGTTGTTATTGAAGAAAATATAGTTGTAAGAAGCAATTAATGAAATTCTATGCACCTTTTAGAAAAAATTTCGGACAAAAAAAATTTCTTGTTCAAAATTTTTCTATGTTTATATTATAGCGATAAAGAAAATTTATAGGCTGATCGCATAAATTATTATGATTGTTTTTTGTCACAACAATACAAAAGTTGGATGGGTTTATTAATGAATTTAGTGGAAAAAACTTTGAACTTCAATTAAATTATAATCGAAAAATGACTTTTATTGTCACTTTTATACTTCATTTGGGTTCTCTATTTTAAATATTTTAGATTTTAATTTTAATTTATATTTCATTATATATTCTAATTCACATATATACTTCAAGTGTATATAATGCATAATTAAGTATTTATATATAAAAATATTTTATACACTTGACCTATGATATAAAATAAAAAATAAAACCTAAATTTAGAATATAAAATGTGAACTCCTATTTTAAGTGGATTGTATGGCGCATTAACATAGATAGTTTTACCAAAATTCAAAACCCACTCCACTTAAATTTTGAAGTATCTGAACAAGTCGAGTCTAGGTTAAATACGATAGATCCGTTTTATAATTTTAAAATATTAAAAATATATTTTTTTTAAAATATCACTATTAAAATTTTCTAATTCAAAAAATAATCAAACATATATACATATATATTAAAATAAAAATAAAAATAAAAATAAAACAAGACATATTCGAGACGGAGCGAGTTTGAAAATAAAATTTATAAAATTTCTACAAACAGTATTTTTTGGTTTGCACATCTTTCTCTATCTTCTCTTTTTTTTTCTCTTTCTTTCTTTCTATTTTTTTTTTTTTTTTGGTCCATTTTATCATCACAAAATTATTGAACAATTGAGTAAGATTCATATACTTCCTCCACTAAAAATTACAGGGATAATTGTTGTAGATATGAGTTGAAAAATTATGACGGGATGTTTGTTTTCATTTTGGGGAAGAATTCTTTCCCTAAAAAGAAAATACATTTATTTTATTCTTTTTTCAAATAAATTCATTATTCTCTCAAAATTAAATGAGGTCTATTGTATATCAACATCATTATATTATTCAATAATTATATATTATCTTTATTTTACAAGAAAAAATATAATATAATTTATTAAAAAAGTCTGATGTGACATTTAACAAAATAAAATTTTTTAGGACAAGAAATATGCAGTAAAAAAAATATTATATTTATTTTGAGACAAATGAGTACTTAGCTTTTCAGTAATTTTCAATTATATTACACCTATGAAAAAAAAAGCAAAAAAAAAATCTTCATTTTCCACCATATATCAAATAATATACAAAACATCATTTGACATGAATCAAATAGACTTTTTCATGGTTGGAAAACCATGGTTATGAAATGATGATTTAATAAAGTTTTACCAATCTTCCTAAATCATTTTAGGCATGCCTATTTTTATCATTATTGCCAAATAAAAATTCAAATGGTTTAATACTTTTTCACTTCAAATCTGTCTAAATATAATCACCAATTTTTATTATTTTTTGGGGATGGGATAGGGATACATACAGGCGTCTTTTATTCCAAAATCACAAGTCACAACCTATAGTAGTAAACAAACTAAAATCTTATCAATTACATGTTATTTTATGATTTATATAGTAATCTTATGTGGTTCTTGTATTGAGGCAATCTCAAAAGTTCATATACTTAGCAAATCTACAATTTAAAATATATATTTAATTTTAACAAGGACAAGAATACTTTGATGGTTATCTATTTCATTGCAAATAATAATAATAATAATAATTTAACTTTACACCATTTACTTTTATTGAGTATCGCTTTATTCATTTGCACTATCATTTGTATTATTTTATCCATTATCGTTTTACCTCTTATACTCTTGTTGTATCACTTTATCCCCTGTACTATAAAATAAGACCTAATTATCATTACCATTATTTTTAGTAAAATTATTTTAAAAATATTTTAAAATTATTAGATTTATATTTATATTCTACTATTTTTTCCACTTGATTAATTAACATTTAATATTAAATTTATTTTAAACTTTATTGTACTTAAAATTTAGTGGATATTTATTCAATTTAATATAGTTCCTATTAAATTACTAAATAATAAAATATTTTCTATTAGCTACATTTATGCTTATAAATTTCTTATTATCACAAATTTAAAAATGTGTAATATATTTCTAGATATTATTTTATTAATTATGTAAAATAATAGTAGTAATGTTCTAATTATTAATTAAATAATCATAATTAAATAAAAGCTATGTTAAATTAAAAAATAGTCATTTTGTGATTAATTTTTGTTAAACATCAGAATGAATATTTTTAAATTTTAATATAATTTATATTAAATCACGATAGTAAGATTATTTATAATTTATTTGATAATAATAAACTTAACACTAAAATAACTATTTTGTTAAAATTTAACATTGTTTCTATTACATTACTGTAATTTCATTAATAATAAAAAAATTATTACTAATATTCAACGTGTTTAATAAAATATTATTTAAAATATATTATATATTTTTTAGATTTATGACAAATAAAAAACTTATAAGTAAAATATATAGTTAACAAAATATCCCACTATATATAGTAATTTATAAAAATTATGTTAAATTAAAAAAAATAGCCAATAAATTTGAAGTAGAATAAAGTTTCAAATGAATTTAATGTTAAATATTAATTAATCAAGTTAAAAAAAATTATTAGAATATAAATACGAGTCCAGCAATTCAAATTTTTTAAAATAATTTTTCTGAAAATAATAGATAAGGACAATTGTTTAAGAGTACAAAGGAGTAAAATAATACGATATGGAGTGGAGTGATACAATTGAGAGTGTAAGGAGTTAAAGTGATACTCAATATAAGTAGGAGATAAAATGATATTAACCTCAAAAAATAATTTAACATTTTATATAATTATAATTGATAATGAAGGACTCGAAATAGTACATAATTGCTACATAATTTGGAAAATGACAACTGCATAATATTACTATAATGTTCAAGATATTTTTTACATACTATTCAATAAGTTATATTTTTTAATAATCATTTAAATGTGTAACATGGTTCTATATTAAAAATTAAGTCCTTAAACCTTCGCGTTAACTCTCTTTCTAGTAGATGTAGTATATGTCTGTATCCTTTTGTGTAAATATAAATAAATATAGTATAAAAAGTATAAATGCTAATATGTATTTTAAATTATATATTTAACATCTTAGTTTGTGCATTTGTCTAAATAATAAACATTTTATTTTTACTTTTTTTTAGAGTTTTTCTCCTATTTGGTTAGTGTAGGAGAATTTATTTTTCACAATTAGTTGGACATGTTTGTGGTAATTTTCAAATACTATGAAGGGGCTATTTATGTCATATACCATTTAAATTTAATGAATTTGATCTTTTGAGATTTTAATATTTGATTGGTGTTAGTTTGGGGGAACAAAGTGCATATAATTTGAGTTGAGAGGTAAAAAATAGAACAAATAAATAGGGTTAGAAAAGGAACCAAACTAAATTGTTTCAAATCGATTTTTAAAAATGCGTTTGAGCTTTATTTTCGTTAAATATATAATGCAAACCAAATTTAATTATTTTTGTTGTAAAATATTGTTAAGTACATATAATAATATTTCGTCTTATAAAACGCATATAAATTCGACTCTTTTAACCATCAAATAAAACTCTTTTTTTTTTTTTTATAAAACTTTCAAACCAAGCTTAACTAATATATTGTTGGATTGAGTTGAGTATGAAGTTCCCCACTAAACATACATGACTATAGGATTAAGTTGGACTTGGGCTTGCCCCAACTATCTTTTGGAGGCTGCAGCCCAGCCCATGAACACTCCAAAGTCCTAATTCATAGTTGTAGGACAATAATTACTTGAGTTTGGATTGAATTTATTTGAATTTGAGATTCGATCGATTAATATTTTAAAAAATTCATTCTGGATCCACTCAAATTTAGATTTAATTGATAAACTTGTTAAATTTATTTTATAATTTTAAAATATTAAAATTTATATTTTTCACAAATAACACTATAAGAAATTTCTAAAAAAATATTATATAAATATATATAATAATTTTTTTAAAAAATAAAAATTAAACGGATAGAGTTTGGGCCGTGTCAGAATTAAAAATAAAAATTAAAAAACTCGATTCAAATCTATTTATACTATTAAAAACACCCTTAAATCTGTTTAAATCTGTTCTATTATCATCCTACCGAGATGGTTTGATCTTAGGGTAAATCATGCAAACTTAATAAAAAGAAAAAAGAAAAAAGAAAAAAAATACTATCCACAAAAGTCGGTAAAATAATTGTCAAAAAAAAAAAAAAAAAAGATATAAATTTTATCTCCATATGTTTTAATTCCATTAATGTGATTTATGTGTCAAATATGTGATATGTTCCTCTAATAAACAACCACTCCCTCCAGACTCGCTCAACTCCCATCACAAATACCATATATTCACCTCTCCTCTCTCTCTCTTTCTCTCTCTAAAACAAAGAAGAAGAAGAAAAAAATGAAAACACTACTGTAAATCATGGATTCATCATTTTTTATTTTTTCAGTTCCACTAACTTTTAAATTTAACTTGTTAAATCTGTTTCGAGTGCATTGATTTCTGTTCATCCTTCTTCATAATGCTGTTGGGATTCCAGGAAATCTCATCATTTTTGCCAATAAACGAAGATTTCCATACTTAAAGCTCACAAGAAAATCTGACATTGTTCCCTTTTACGTACCTTTTGTTTCTTTTCACACTACCAATCAAATTTCGGTTAACCCGGCAAAGATTTCTGGTTTATCAGTGGATGGAATTCGGCGGCGGAGGCGGTGGCGGTGGCGTGGAGGAACTCGATTCTCAGAACCCACGAGGCTATCGGAGCACCAAAGACTTCGCTGGCAACGTCCGCGCAAGGGAGAAAACAGGCTCCGCTCGTCGGGTCAACGAGCCGCTGCCACGCGCCGAGTCTAACCGGACACTGTTAGACATTATCCGTGAGGAAGGCGGCGGCCAGAAAGACAGCAAAAAGAGCTGGAGGAATTTCAAGGACAAGCTCCGTCGTCGGAACAGCGGCAGAGGCTCCGCCTGGACATCCACCGTTCCCGTCCCCACCTCCGACATCCCCATCAACAACAACCGGATGATTTCTCGCCACCCATCGACCCGGATCAACCCGAGTCTCGAATCGGACCCGACGACTGAGCCCGACATCTCCGCGGTGCCTGATGCGAGGACTCCGAGTTTGCTCCGGAATCCCAGCCGAGCAATGGAGAGAGCGAGCGGGAGATTCGATCACACCCGTCCGTTTCCAATGAGGAGATTGCAGAGGGAAGATAATTATGAGGAAGAGGAGGAGGAAGAGGAGGGGGAGGAGGAGGAGGAAAGCAGTGGCGCGGAGGAGGAGGAGGAGGAGGAGGGGGAAGGTGAGCAGCGGCCGGTGAGGATGTCATTGATGTCGCTGTTGGCGGAGACGGATAAGCAAATGGGATTCGACGGCTTGGCCTATATGATGGAAGAGGAAGACGATGAGGATGAGGAGGAGGACGGCGGCGGTGCTGGTGGCGCGGAGTATAACATTTGCTGTGTTTGCATGGTGAGGCATAAGGGGGCGGCGTTTGTCCCCTGCGGGCACTCGTTTTGCAGGCTGTGCTCCAGGGAGCTGTGGGTGGAAAGAGGGAATTGCCCACTCTGCAATAATTACATCTTGGAAATTCTTGATATCTTCTGATAATCCATTCTTGTTCAGCTTATGATTTTACCTTTTTTTTTTTTTTTCCAAAATCTAGTTTTGCATGGAGAACTAGAGAACAGATTATTTTGAGATTTTTTTAAACTTTAATTGTTTTTTTTTTCTTTCTATTTTTGGGATCAATATTTGCTTTGATTTTCAAAGGATAACAAATTAGTTTTTAGTGGTCATGTAATCATGTGTAATTGCATTTTGAATTTATATTTTAATTTGAGTTTTATTTTATATTTCATTTCATGCATACAAAGCGTATGCGATTACAATTAAGTATTTATTTTAAAAAAAGATTTTATATATTTTTAAAATACAAATTTAAAATAGATGGTGTAATTAGGTTGGTGTCTTGTTACCTACTGCATATTTATACAATATTACAAAGTAATCAACGAATTAATTTTGTAATCCAAGTACTAGGATGTGGCTCCACTATTTCATTTTATTTTTTATTTTTTATTTTTTTTGTGAAAAAATAGAAATTAGATATCAAGAAGGAATTTAATTAGATACCATTTTAACAAACTTGTTATTGTTATTTGTAAAGTTCGTTTACACATAAACATCACTTGATATACTTGAGTGACAATGGCATTTTTTCCAATGAGGAATACTAGTAATTTAATAAACTTTCGGTTTAGGGAAAGCATAGCCTTATGGAGTACATTTCAAATTCTAAATTGCAAATTAATATTTTATTTTTTATTTCACAATGTATAAAATATTTTCTTAAATAATTTTTTTTAACATGGATCATATGCATTCTATGTGTATAAGTAAAATGCATAATGAAATATAAATTAGAATAGAGAATCCAAAATGTATACATTGTTAGATCTTCATTATCTTGTGGGGAAAAAGGGATCCACGCCATTATCTTTTCTTAATTTGGGTTGATACATTTTGGGAACATTTAGATCTGCATAAATTTAAATAGAAACGTATATAGAATTTTAGAAGGCGTAACTTCTGATTCGATATGAACTATAGAATGAGCAATGTATGCACACAATCATCTTTGAAGAAGTAGCTAACCGTCTGTCTTTTAATCATAAAATTTCATTACTGCCTCAATATTTTACCACATGCTTTCTCTTATGTTGGAGTATTTTTGGATCAAGTTTTGTAATTTTCTAATTCGACTCATTTTAGATTTTATTTTTAATCTATATTAAAAGGTTGTGTCATTTAAATACTATTAAACCCTATATTCAAGATTCATTATTCAAAATTAATGTCATTACTTTTCGTAAATGTTCAAGTTCTTTATATTCTCTTTGAATTTTTTAAATTTGAAGACGAGTTTTTCAAAATTCTTCAAAATTGATCGTTTTCCTACATCATAATTGATCCAGAGATGGTCATCCTGAAAATTAACTCTAACAAACGACAATTCCAGGTGACACATAAATAACTTTACGAGCAAAACAGAGCTACTCAAAAATAATCTTACGAGAAAGTGCAATCGAAGCTAGGGGCAGGGCGGCGACGACCTCTCCTCAACTTCATAAATTTTTAAAATTAATTTAATTTTATCTATAAAGTTTTTAAACTTTAAATTTATCCTCTTCCCAAAAAATTAAAATATCTCTTTATCTATTGTTTAAAAAAATAATAAAAAATTCGTCCCAGCTCCATTTTCTGGTTCCGTCCAAAGTGCAACTACCGGCTTTCTAAAACTTGGATATGAATCTTCATATCATTTTCCTTTTTTTCTTATGGTGGAGTGTGCAAAGGCTGATTAATGTCCTTCAGAATTTGATTAGAGTTTTAACTAAACTAAACTAGTTGCCTTGGTTGGGCCCTAAAACTTGCTCTTTTTTTTTAGAGTAAAATTTCTCCTTATTTAAAAGATATGGAGCTGGAAAGCTTGAATTAACTAACCTAAATTCATTTCAAATATTTTATTTTAATTTAATATTATATTTCGTATTACACTTCAATAAATTTGAATTTATAAATTATTTTTTTAAAATATATATATTTGACACGAATCATATATATTTAATCGTAAATTTGTAAAGTGTAATATAAAATGCAATACTAAATTATTATAGAAAATTTGAAATTGATTGGACCTATTTGTTAGTCATATACCTGATATACACTCAAAGAAAACCGATCAATAATGGAAAAAATACAATTACACCGGCGATATTGTCTGGTGATGGTGATTATTAAACATAGTCAAATGTCTTATAATATATTTCAAAGATTTTATAAACTCAGCCCAATACCAGACCGGGCTTAATCCATCACCAAGACCCCAAATCAAAACCGCGTCATGTTCGCTGTCCAACCGTACAGCGTTCAGCCCCCGGCGCAAACCAAAGAGCAGAACAGAAGCACCGTAAGCAACCCACGTCGGGCCACGAAGCCCGAACTGGTTCACCGTGCAACCAACCATAACATTCGAGAGCAGGAAATCAAAAACTCCAAGATCCTCAGAAGACATCACAAGAGCAATGCAGCCAAGCCAGGCAGCAGCACAGTACAAGAAGGCCAACAGATGACTAAATGCTGTGAATTTCACATAGTTCTGGAAAAGAATGCTGCCAAACATTGCAACTGCAAATCTAACAGTCTTCCTCTTCTTGTACATCTCCAACACCCTGCTTCCCCTCACGTACTCGTCGATGAATCTTCTTCTCCAGACGATCCCCGGCAGCTGCCAGTAATCATAAGACGGCCCGTCTTGCTCTGCTGCCATAGCTGCAGTAAAGAATGCTGTGATCAGCACAAACGCCGGGAGAAAACGATCATCTTGTTCTCCGATGGACAGAATCAGGGCCTTGACGAAGAAGTCGGCGGAAAGGCAGAATCCAGGCGCTGCGCCCGTGTAATAAAAGATGACAACTGCAACAAGAGTGGCATAGCTCAAGACCAGCCAAAAAGGAAATGGCCCGAAATAGAAGTGGAAGTTTACTGGGTAAGCGAACCCCTTAAACAACGTATTCATACGGTATTCCAGGGGTATATTAGCCCCAAGACGATGAACTAAAGCGTAACTAGAAGAATGGCAGACAGAAATGGCTAGAAATCGCTTGAATATGAAGACAACCAAAGGGGGAATGCTGAGTTTTTCTTGATCTAGAGCCCAGAATCCTAGTCCTAGGAAAGTGATGCTGGTGGAAGCCCAGAAAGAAAAGTAGAATGGCGCTGGAATCCTCATTCAAACTTGTGAACTGGGAGTTGAGAATTCCAGGGCTGGATCAGATCGTTGATGCTGAATTTCCAGTAATCTTCCAAGCTATTGCCTGGAGAGATGGAGGGGTCTGATTAGTTCAAAGTCAAAAAAGGGCAGGTTAGTTTTGTAAATTCACTGGCTAACATGCAAGAAATTGCAGGGGTTACTTCTTGGCAACGTTGAAGAAACTTGAAGAATATAGATAGTTTAATGGCCATGGTGTGAAAGAGAAGAATAAGCCGATTCTTAGTAGATATACAAGTATATATTGTACAGAGGGTGATAAAGTCAAAACTTCAGGGTAAACCCTTAATTAATTAGTACTCTGTCTGTATCGAATTTATCAATTTTATTTTTGGTTAAATAGCACTTCATTTCTTTAAAGTTATTCAATTTGGTGCTTCATTCCCTTAAAATTAACTTAAAAACATTTTGTCAGCTCAATTTAAATTGTATCTTTAGATGAAATTTTTATCGGAACGCTCATAATTAACCACAATCTCGCATTTTTCTTTCTAATTTTCTTGCTTGATAATAAAAAAAAAAGAGATTTTATAATATTTTTTTTATTACTGTCAGTGAAAATATGATAATGATATTTTTACTATAAATAGTGTCGATCACAGTATGAAAAATATGTTAAGTGATTATAGATAACAATGATAGATAACACGGTGTTTATGTAGTTATGTAGAGTTGAAATCCAATTTTGAGGCATAAAACTCATACTATTTACAATCATCATTCCCAGTTATTTAACTTATTATTAATACTATCTAACACTAATTATATCAAAAGTACAACCATTTGTCATAACTTCACTATTAGTAGTAATAACGAAATATTATATACTTTTTTTCTTGGCTTTTAAGTAGGAAAAAAAAAGGAGAAAAACACATATTTTTTGTATTGCAACAACATTATTTATAACAAAAATACCACTGTTTATCGTGTTTTCATCAATAACAGTAATGGAAAAATATTACAAAACTTTTTTCTTAGCTTTTCAGTGGGAAAAAGGGGAAAAATGCATGATGGTGACTGATAAAGAGTGTTCATTTAAAAATTTGATTTGAAAATAATTTTGAGTGTCAAACTATTATAAAATATGTAAGTTGAGGGGATAAAGTATTTTTACATTAATTTTGAAGAGTAAAGTGTTAAAATAGTTAATTTTGGGGTGACGTGTTGTTTATCTTTTTTTTTTAAATATCTCAAAATAAAATTTTATATTTAAAATAAAAAAATTAATTTTAAAAATACACTCTTATTTAAATTAATGATTTGACACTACTAGCTATTAGCCACTTTTAAGTTCAAAAATATAAGATTATACAAATTTTTAAATCTCTTCTATATTATAGTTCTCTAAGGCCTATAAAAATGTAAATTTTGTTATTTAATGGATACTTTAAGATAATGTAATTTAATTTTATGTTTGGTAGGTAGATTTAGAGGGTGTTTGATTAATTTTTTTTCAAATTTTACAAGCTTTTACACTTTATAACATATTTTGGAATTTATAAAATAGATATTATTTTACAAAGTACATAAGATCCACAATACTCAGGTATTTTTTTATAAAATGTAATATTTTTAAAAAATTATCATTTTACATGTTAAATTCGACTATTACAGACTGCACAAAAATTAAAATAAATGATTCAAAATATGTTAATAACATATACCAATTCGATCCGAGTTCTTGGAATTGGAGTAAGTTATGCAACTGATCGCGAAAATTTGGTAATCTTCTCTATTTAATGAACGGGAGTTTGTTTTAAAATCGTCTACCCTACATTCACCCCAAAGTATATGTTTCAACAGGAACCTCTGGTAAAATGCTCGCTCGTCACCTAACAGATAAAGTACATTGCATAGCTCAAAAATTATTGACTTACCCGTTCAATGGAAAAAGAAATAATATTCCATTTTATGTATTAGTTTTATTAATCAAAGTCTTTTCTTTCTTTCTTTCTTTTTTTTTGCTTCAAATGTATTTATTTTCATATTGGACATTAATAATTTAGGTCTATTGAATATCCTTCAACTCGGTAGAAATATAATTTCAATGTAAAACTAACATGATAAATTTTACATTTTTATGAATACATGGGATACAAATGATTAGGTGCTTAGCATTAAAAGTATATATTTTTAATGCCAACCATTGGCATTCTTTTGCTTTTTTTTTTCTTGCATTTTTAATGTATGATTGCAAAATCAGAAAATATGAATGTTTATATATAAATAGATTACCATTTTTCTTTTGAAAAAATGGGGTATTCTATTGAGAGTTTATTTATTTTTTTCAAATTTGCGCATGAAAAATGATTAATAAAGAATGTGATGAGATATGATATTATAATTAAATTATTTTATAAATTTTATATGTATTTCATATTATTATATCGAATGGTATATTAGTCAAAAAAATTATCAAATGTTTGCTTTAATAGATAATTATATTGATTATTATGTCTTCGATTAATTTACTCTTAACTAAAAAATTTCATACATTATTCTAAGTTCAAATTATAATATATAGTTTAAAATCATAAATATTATGGTCAAAATATATTCTAAATATTTTAGATGAGAGAGTGTGATTATTTCATTCCATCTCAATATAAGTGGGATGAATTACCTAGCAAGAATCATCAATTGTACCGATTTGATATTTTATCATGTGTCGTCGTCATAAAAAATAAATATTTAGTTAAATTGAATATTTTAATATATTTAACATGATCATATAAAGTAAACAAGAGAATATGAAAAAATCTATTTATCGCTTTTTATCCCTTTAAATAAATCCATAAATTGATTACTTCCCGTATTCTTTAATATGGACATCATTAAAAAATATAATGTAATAATTTCTTAAATTCCACCCATTTTGTATCTTAGTTGTTAACAAAGTTAACATTGTTCTTTTCTCATTGTTGATGGAGTGATTCATGAAAGAAAGAAAAGGGATAGCTGGTAGAACATACAAAAGGTGAATTAGAAACAGAAAAAGGAAAAAGCAAAATTTTATAATACCTTAGTCAAAATACTCTGATTTCAAGATAAATAAATGACTAAAAAATACAGTCATAACATAAATTTGAAAACTATCCACATGTGCCAAAATAAAGAACACATTAACAAAAATAAAAAAAATTAAAATTGCAACTTAATAATTTTTAATTTTAAAACACAACATCCAAAGTTATACTTTAAAAGAACTATGACTTTTCTTAATTGAATTTTTTTAAACCAACACTAGTTAAAGTTATTTAAAATTTTATTGTATTCATTAATTCATTTGAAACCATGATAGACAATGGGTTGAAGTTTACCCCAAAATTGCATGCTTGTAACAATGTTGTTAATGAATATAATAAGTTGATATCATATCCCACACCATATAAATATATATATATATAAAATAGATATATAAACTCTTGTTATTATCATATTTTAAGTGACTACATAAATATATAGAAAATAGAAAAAATCAAAAAAATTATGTGAAGGACAATACTAATAAATGAACTATAAGCGGAGAAATTATTCTCACCTATTTTTGCACAGAAGAGGAAATAAAAGAGGGAAAAAAAGTAAATAAATTATTTTAAATAAATTAAAGTAGGAATTTAGAATTTGGTCAAAACTACACAATTCTGGTCAAAAACCGCATTCATATATATAATATTATAAATTATATATTAACTATTGAAATGTTTGAATAAAATAAAATCATATAATTTAATTATAAGATATTATTAACGATGATTTTATAATTATTATAGTTAAAATTTAAAAAAATTGTTATGATTATTATAAATTAAGAAAAATTTTACTTTTTTAAAAAAATTTATAACATGTTAATATCTTATTTTGAGAGTTTATAATTTTTTTTTCTAAATAATCTTACCAAATATTTTAATATATTTATAAATTTTAATATTTTAAAAAATAATATTTAAAATGAATCACCAAAAACTCAAAAACTCATCGTCACCCATAAATTTTGTCCTTCACAAATTTTAGAGAAAAAAAAAAAGTAAAAAAACTGCTCCAGTCAGAAATATAAAGAACTAGGCGTCCCTTTCCTCTCCGACTACAGGCGTGATGGGCGACGGAGTGGACAAACACTGATTCACCTTTCTTATTTGGGATTAAATATTTGGATATGTATTTTTATTTAATTAACTATTTACTTTTATTTATATTTATTAATTTAATATTCTTGATGCTCATACTTTTTTTTATATTATGTGTATATATATATATATTTATATTAATAGGTTAATTAATTTTTTCAAGATGATTCTACTGATAACACCAATATCCTAATAACATAATTAATTTCCCTATTCTATGTCGAATTTCAAAATATTGTCGAAAGATGATAATGGGTAGCTCTCAACTCAAATAATAATTTTCTTTTTCGAAGGTTAAAAAGCTCATGTATAATTAATAATCTGAAAAATAAAATAATTTTCAAAATCAACTCCAACATATAATACCTTAAAAATGCCTTTTTCAAATTGCACCTTATGAGGCTCAAAGTCGTCTCATGAATTAGTCGAATTAATGAATTAGACTCAATCATGCTCAAACATAAACAAGTACTATAAACGTGTAAATTAAACATAGCTCAAACATAAACGAGTACTCTAATGAAGAAAATTTCAAACTTACTCGGCTCAATTGATAATCTTTCTACACATTAACAAGTTTAGCATTTGGAGAAGTTGACTCGAACTCATTGCATGATGGTAATATGGTGGGTTCAAATTCGGACCCGTGAGGTTGATTTTAAAAGTTATAAATGAATTTGAAGCGGATCTTGATTTTTTATTTTCAAATCCCCCTATTTAATTTTTTATTTACTTTTTATTTTAATATATATAATTAAGTAAATATTTTTTTAAAAATTTATATATATTTTTTATTTTTAAAATTATAAAGTGGGTCTAACGTACCTAACCAGAATCCAATGAATCCATGGTGGAGCGAGTCTCGAGTCCTTAAAAATTTTGATTGGCACGGATCTTGAGTTTTGACAAATTCGCTCCATTATCATCCTTACATTTTAAGGTGCATTGTGTGCATATATGATTGTCAAATGTCATATTTTATAAAATAAATATTTTAAAAATAAATATTGCACTCATTTAATATATATTGAATATATGCATAATTGCCAAGTCCGTAAGATTTGCATGGGTGGCCCATAAATGTATAACGGTCTCTTTATAGATGTTTATCCCGGGCTAGTCTAACAATGCAAACATATTGGGCCTATTTGTTGTTTTTGGTACTGATTAATGACATGGGCTTATCCCTCTTGCCCCAATTGCATCTTTAATTCAACGGGTCTGTGTGTTGGGCAAAGCTTAAGGGGATGTTTGTTTTTCTTTTCAAGAGCTATTTTATGTTTTCACTATTTTTAGTGAGTTTTAAATTTTGTATTGATTTTTGTATGAAAAATAAAAATATATTTGAATGAATGTTTTTATATTGAAATTAAATAGATTTGAAAAATAAAAATATATTTAGTTAAGTGTATTTTGATGTTTTCAGTGAGTCTACTTTGAATATTTGATTTAAATATAATAATTTATTAGAATAATAAATTAGTAATGAATCCCAATAAAATGATGTGTATGAAAATAATAATATATAGTGGATAAGCATGAGGTTATTTTAAATACTTAATTTAGATATGATAATTAAATAGAATAATATGCGGAGTGTCCCATAAAATTGATATTGTCTGAAAATATAATATATTAACTAGATAAAATTGATAGTGGTAAGGTATACTGTGAATATTTAATTTGAATATGATAATATATTAGAATGATTTGTAGATAAAGTCTCATTACAATGATAATGTTTGAAAATAGTAATATATTATGTAAATATAGATGGTAGTGGTGGATCCCAATACTCTAATATAGAATTGAGAAATATTTTTAATGAAAAAATGAGAAAACTAAAATGGGGTATTTCTAGTAATATGGGATAAAAAAAAAATAATTTCAGTGTTTTGAATAGTAAAAAACTGGAAATATACTTTTGAAAATAAAACCAAACGTGCCCTAAGTTTTTCTTTTTAGATCTCCAAACATAGGACTGTAAACTAAATTAATAACAATGCATATATATCTTACTATAACATCACACAAAATGACGTAAAATAAAAAGTAAATGAGTTTTGAGAATATTTGGATCGATAAAAGTTCATAACCATTACACTAATTCGATGCCTTGTAAATAAAATCACTAATTAATTAATGTGTAATCGCTACCTATATATCAACCCCATTGTATAAAGTTCCTATAGCTAGCCACTTTTATGAAAATGAAACCCTAAGCATGATGCAAAAAAAAAATTAAAAAAAATTAGTATCTTTTGTATATTTAGCATGTATTTATAATATAAAATATAAAATAAAATATTAAATTGAATAGAAAATCTAAATTGTCCATCCTACAATTAGGGGTATACACAGCATGAGAAACCGACCGAATCGTATTGATACCGAATACCGTTCGAAAATTTGGTTCGATATTCGATTTTTAATTTTTTAGATTTTTGATATTCGGTACGGTATCAATAAATTGGTTAGATATACTGTACCGTACCGAATATCAAAATTATATATATATATATATATATATATATTTTAATTTTTATGATTTACAGATTTAGGGATTTTGAATTTGATTTTTGAGTACTTGACTTAAAAATGAAAATTTTAACTCTCACATTCCTAATTCCAAATTTTCATTCCAATCACTCCAATGCTTCACCTAAAGGTTCCAAACTCTCTGACTCTCTCTGTCTCTCGTCGATTCTCTCTTTGTCTCTTGTTGATCTCTCTAACGATTACCATTCCAGCCAACAAGCCACCACTCTACCATGTTGCTGCCCACCACTACTTTACCAGTTCTCCATTCTTATCGGCTTGCTGTCGGTTCTAGCCTTTATGCTCGTCACCAGTGGCCATCGTAGGCCTTCCCTACTCGACGCCAGGTGTTGATTGGGCATTTATCTCTAAGGCAAAAAAACCCCAAATTTCTAAACCTAGATCCCCAAAAATAGGTAATAACTAATTCTTCTATTTTTTTCTCATTATTTTTTAATTTCTGTCAATTAGCCTATGTATATGTTAGTATGTTTTGCGTAGTCCTTTTTATATCAATAAATTCTGAACTCAAAATTTAGGTAAAATTTAAATGTCATTCATTTAAAATTTTAAATTGGATTGAAATTGAGCTCAATAGTGCATTGTCTCCATCTTTTGGAGATAAAATCGATCCGACATTCAGATATTTATTTTTCACCTTGTGTGTATTTATGCAGCAGTGGTGTAGTGCCAAGCTTATACTAAAAAGCAAGAGAATGCTAATAGAACATTCATGACATTATTGAATTAACAAGAGTCTCATTAAGTTATAAATAACAAATGCTTTTTTTATTTATCTTTAATATCTCATTGTCAAGTGTCAACCAGATTGTTGCCAAAAAAATAGTCCTAATTAAGATTCCAGAACATAAAGTTACACTATTGATAAGAAATCAATTTTTATATAGATTTCTATTTTATTCATTTATGTACCTTTCTCAAGTCTTTCAATTTAGCTTTAGGTGTTGACTTATTTAATGTAAATTAAGCAATTTTTATATTAAATTAAATGACTTTGTTTTATATGATACAAAATACTAAATAATTGATCTCATTATTTAAAGACTTAGTAAATAAATCATATCATGAAACTGATATATATTTCCTTTGTTTTTTGTATAGGCATTTTCTTCTTATAAGTAACCACTACTGGAAGAAGAATTTGTTTGTTCTACCATAATTACACAGAGGATATAGGTAGCTTTTGACTTTTTAGTGGAGATATTTGATTGTTTTGCTTTGGATTTCTAAATGTTATTTATTTTTCAATTTATATTGGGCTACTTTTGACTCTTATATTATTATGTATGATAATTAAATCATGTAAATGTTAAACAATAAGCAATGGACTATTACGGACCTTGTAGAATTTTTGCATTTGAATTTGGATATTATTATTATGTGTAATAGGTTACAATGAACTAACAAGATTGTGGTGGTGGTGTGCTTTTTAGGTTCATGATGATCCGACGTTGATTTAAGTATCCGACCTTTTTATATTATTGAAGTATGTTGTGATTGGTTTTCATCATTATTTTAGAAGATTTTTAAAATTAAGTATTTTTTGATTGAATTCGATTTGGGATATAAAATGTTAGATCATTAAAATCAAACTGCACCGGCCAAATCGGTTCGGTATGATGGAATACCAAACCAAAACAATACAATTTTTATTTTTTTTATTTTTTTAAATTTTGATTTTATCAAAAATCGTACTGAACTACCGAAATTATATCAGTAAAAATCAAACTGAACCATTTTACTTCGGTTGAGTATTCGGTTCTTATAAATAGTATACCAAAATTTCGATTAATCGAATTTTCAGTTCGATTCAATGTGATTTTAATGAATGCACACACCTACCTACTATCATGCATTAAAGCGATCACTTGACTATGGACTATGGTTCATCTTCTAAATTTAATACATCCATAGGAAAGTTATACTCATCTATGGTTAGACGAGAAAGAAGAAAGATGAGAAGAGCACAAAATAATCAAAATTCCCATTGAATCTTTGTGCATAATTTGGGAACATCACTACAATATTTCCTTTACTAAAATTATGATTCTACGGTATGAAATTAATTTTTTGATTGACTTATCATATTTATTATTTGATAATGTTGACATTACTAAATTTTTAGTTCTTAATACTTATCATATTAATTCATGTTGTTTAATAATTTTTTTAAAAAAGTTTAACTAGAATATATATTATACTTAAAAAATAATAAAATTGATTGATCAATCATAGTAAAAGAATGTTAATTAGTAATTTCTAAATATATATCCACGATCCTATTATAGAAAGTTCCAATAGCAAGCTATCACTATGACTTGTGTTTTCATAATTCAAATGGTGATCGAATCGGTATCGGTACAGGTTAGTAGTTAAATCGATCAGCGGTATAATATTCGATTTAACTGATTTAATAAAAATTTATTATTATATTTTAATATATTACGTGAAATGGTAATATAATAAACTATTTGCTATGTAATACATTAATTAAAGATAAAAAATAAATATATAACAACTAAAAAAATATCTAACAAAATTTAAAATTCAAATAATTACATATATACATATATATAACGAAATACTAACTTTAAAGTTTTAATTTCCTCAAAAAATAACCGTTTTAACAGGTTTAAATCTATTGAACCGCAAAATCAAAAATTAATCAGATCAGTTGACCGTCGGTTCAGAGTCGAATCAAGTGGTCTGATCTGATTCCAAAAACATTGACAATCACGATGAAATTAGGAAGCATGATGCAAGACAAACAACTAATTTTAGTGTCCTTAGTTTCAAAGCAAAAATGACTTAGAGACACATTAACATCACTTGATGACATTTCATTCCATTAATTCAATATGCTCAAACTGTATTCTGCAAATAATTCTTCCACTTTCAGCCACTCTGAAATTATGACATAAAAAGTCATCCCAAAACAAGCATTATTTCTGATACAATTAGTTATGGGTGATAGCATGGACAAGTTACAAGCGTGTGGATAAGTTAGAAGCTGATGATGATGATCACACAACACTTGCCAGCTTTTTTTTTTTCTTGGCTAGCTGCTTAAAATAAGCTGTAAATATGTGTGTGTGTATATATATATATATATGCATGAATTTAGGTTATATAGGATACTATATATCATAAATGAGAGAGATATAGAATTAGGGTTTCTCATACTTTTTCAAATGGATTCTTGTTCATTGAGTTTTTTTGCAGTTCTTTTGGTAAACGGAGTGGTGAATGCTATATCTGGAGACGTACCGTTCGACCTTAGCTACAATGTTGCTTGGGGGATGACAATGTTTTGTTCCTGGATCAAGGAAGAGAAGTTCAGCTTTCCATGGACATACGTTCTGGTTCAATATATATATTTATGAAAACTCTATCTTAGAATTGTTCATTTTGTTCCATTTCTGATTATAAATCTTATAAATACTATATGTTAATTAATGACTATTTTGAAAATGAGGAAATTAAAAAAAAACAAAACCCTTTTCTTTTGTTTTCAAGCATAGATAACTATAATTATTTAGTACCTAAAAAATTCTTATCTGCGTGCATATATATGCACATAAACACACACACACACACACACACACACACACACATATATATATATATATATATATATAGTATTTCTGAGTTATATATTCAAATTTGATGTGTATATGTATAGGGGCTGGCTTTGGATCAAAGCTAAGGTATGGATCAGGGTTCTTTCATATGAGGATGAAGCTGCCAAACAAGGACTCTGCAGGAGTTGTTACAGCTTTTTATGTACAGCTTCACTCCTTAAATTAATCAATAATCTTGTCATAATTAATCTTTTCCAAGAAGAAAAATAAAGATTTTTATGGTGGCATTAATCAATATTTGCCTTAGGAAAAAACAGGGAGGGAGTCAGGATTCCTAATCTTAGTGGGGCAAAATAGTTAGTTTTCACTCGCTTGGGAGGACAATTTATAAATTTGAAGAAAGACAAAATTTAAATTTTTTTAATTTAAATGTAAGAATATGATTTGTCTAATTTTTTATTTTTATTTTTTTTAATTTTTGGCTACATTTTGCAGCTCACTTCAAATATTAATAACCATGATGAGCTAGATTTTGAATTCTTGGGCAATAAAGAAGGTAAGCCCATCACACTACAGACAAATGTGTTTGTGAATGGGCAAGGAGATAGAGAACAAAGGACCCTTCTCTGGTTTGATCCAACTGCAGATTTCCACACTTACAAGATCCTATGGAACCAATACCACATAGTGTAAGACAACAATGCTACGATATCAACTATTTCCCTCTTTCTCTTTCTTTATTTTCTTTTTCATCACAAATTAAGAACATAAAAAAACAATACTAAACATATGTATGCGTGTTTGAAATTTGAGGTATAATTTCACGATGTTTTGGTGACCAAATGCTAGTGCAAACCTTTTTCGTGTGCAAGAATTACAGATAGTGCAGCATTAGTTCTCAATTGGTGTTGATAGTTCCAATGAGTTCCACATACACAAATGATGGAACGGATCTTTTGTCACACTTTTGATACCATATTTATGCGTGCATATACAAGTTTTCTAATATGGACTTTTACGGGTGCAGATACATACTTGTCAATAAATATACTGATGTGACACATGAAAAAATGATATATGATTTTTACCTACGAATAGAGCATTAGGGATTTGACTCAATTTTATTCATGAAATAATAAACTCCCATATCATCCATCGTTTTGTTAGGGTTTTATAAGCGACTAAATCGATGACACCTTTTGCTGTTATTACCACGACACTCTCAACTTCTCCCGAAAAAACTAGATAGAAACCCTAATTTCTCGTCTTAATAACCATAACACCATAACTACATCCATGGTTAATTTACTCACAGATTCCATGTTGACAACATCCCCATCAGAGTGTTCAAGAACAACACAAACATTGGGGTTATGTACCCAACACAGCCAATGCAAATAGAAGCCAGCTTATGGGATGGGGATAGCTGGGCAACAGATGGTGGACAAACAAAGACTAACTGGTCTTCTGCACCTTTCACTGCCCACTTTCAGGGTTTCAATGTTGATGGCTGCCCATTACCTCAATCCTCCAACAATGTTGATCAAGATTGCTATGACTCTAAGTACTGGTGGAATCAGAGGAAATTTTGGAAGTTGGACCATAATCAGCAAAAGGAATATGAGCAAGTGAGGGAAAAGTACATGAATTATGATTATTGTGATGATAGGAATAGGCACCCTACTCCTCCCCCAGAGTGTGCATCGAATCGAGTATGAATAATTAATTAATAATATATATTATCGACTAGTTTTACTTTGTGATTTGTTCTCCTGTAATAAATATTGGTGAGAAATGACTCAATTTCTAAAGGTTCAAAGTGGTCCGGTACCAATAATTGCAACCCATGGCCATAAGGCCCAACATGGACCATGCACCATATTCACCAAATAAAAGTCTTAATCAAAAACCCTATAAATATCACCATTCATTATTCTAAAAATGTACACAATCCATTGCTACAGATTTTTTAATTACATATTTTTTATTTTATTCGAATTTATTCTAATTTGAATGTTGGAGAGTTTTCGCTGGAACAACCCTAATGTCCCTAACGCCTTGTTGTTGTGAAGCAAAGAGTAACCTACCAATTGTTTTCCAGCTCAAGAGTTAAGCAATCGAGGTGGTACAATATCAATTATATGTAATTCATTTTAATGAATTAAATAAAAAAAAGATCTAGTCGATGTTATATAACATTTTGCATGTAAATATTATGATTACTTTCAAATGTATTAGAATGTACATGCAAAAGAGATGCTTGATATTCTACATGCTAAGAAATATAATTAAGGAGAGCAACAATTTCTTACAACTTTATGATCTTATATTCTTAATTGACAAGCATAGATGGACTAATTTTTTAGTTTTGCTTATGTTAATCAGTATTTTAAAAGGTATTCGGCAAAGTATTTACCTGTTTTGGGCAAAGTATCATTCCACGTATTCTTATGTCAACTTTTCTTATCGTAGTAATCTCTTAGATATGTTCTACTTGCAATATGCACAAATAGTTATGATCCCCGAGGTGCATCCGGGGAAGCCCCTCCGACGGTCAAATTAGTCATAAAGCTTGAGAGAAATAATACGTAACATTTATTTCTCGTACCTTATAATAAATTGAGATGAGGTAGTTATAATTGTAAGGTCGGAGGGTGTAATCCTGTGTAGAGCAATACATGCACCAAATTAATATTTTAGGCCAATTGAGCTGAATTTATCATATAAACTTCTTCAAATCGTCTTATTGGGCTTGCTCTATTGAATCAACTCTTTGTTCTGACCCATAATATAGATGGATGTCTTGAACTTAACATCTTGAATCTATTTCGGGCTCAAGACCCATCATTGATTTCATAAAATTGAATTAAAAATAGTTATTTATTACGAATTTAGATATTTAATCCATTTTATGGTTGAAAAAATTATTGTTAATTTTTAAATTCTTTTAGGGCATTACGTCTAGTGACTTGAGATTGCTGGCATTCCCACAAGCACCTTTTAAAACATTGATCTTAATTAGGACGTCTTTTCAAAATAAGTGAGTTTTTAATTATTTTAAATGTATTTGAGAGTCATGAAAAGAAAATGACTAAAATTAATAATTAAATTATATCATTATATAATTATTAAATGAATATTTCCATCATGTTTTTATTTAAAACCAAAAACATATTTTGATTGTTATTCAAAAAATCCATGAAAAGCAAATTATTAAAATTTCCAGTAGATGGGCTGATGTAATTGCACCCAGCCCATTTGATTTGGACTACAGTTCATAAACCAAGACGCTCGGGACATTGTTACGGAAAAAAAAAAGTAAAAAATCCTAGGCCCAATCATAATTGGATTGAACCCGGCCCAAAAAAGTACTACAACAACAATCGGGTCTACGAATCCGGATTCCCCCACGATATTCAGAAATTCCACAATACTTCGTCGAGCTTTGATCGAAGCTCCCATGGCGGAGCTTACTGTTTCTACGACATCTTCAATCAAATCAAAGTGAAGACTCCCACTTTAAAGAGGCACCGTTGGAATGAGTCTATTAAAACTCAATATTTTGCTGTTTTTAATACTAATTTATGCCTCTGAATCGATTGCGAAGAAAGAGAAAGCGGAAGAACTGAATGAAGAGTTTACAGAAGCGTTGCTTTTGAGGCCACTGCCCGACCGGAAAGTGTTGGCGCACTTCCACTTCCAGAGCAGTGTGCCACCGACTCGAACCTATGGCGGCCACCAACGTCTCTTCCCCAAATCCATTTATCAGCTGGTATAATATGTATTACGTATAGTTTCCATTTGTGTTTTCTATTTGATATATTAGCTGGAATTATTGATAAATTGCGTGTGAGTTTGATTGGTTTTGTGATGCTTTACTGCCTCGATTTTTTGTTTATTTGGTTTGTGATGCTTTCCTACCCCGATTTTTTGTTTGCAATTTTTTTATTTTTCTTTGTTGAATTGTTTGAATAGAAGGTATGATGTGGTGAAGAACTGTTTATCAAACAATAAAATGAGTAATTCAAATGATGTCATTTGGGTGCAAAATTAATCGTTTACTCATTTCCATTTAACAGAGAGACATCAAACCAAATGAAAAATCAGATAACCAAGTGTGAAAGATTAAATAAATTGGACTCTCAGAAGCGCTAGGATGAACATGGACAAAGTAAACAAGAGATAAATAGAAGGTGGAAACAATATATCTTGTGTTTGATATGACTTTGTTAAAATAGCATCCTGTACCAGCTCACCATGCAGAAGTAAACATCTTGAAACTTGTCTATGCGTAAAGTTAAAGCATTTGTAAATACATATTTTGAAAAGTAACAGTAGGGGAAATTTATTGTGCCTCAGACCCTGAGAATGCTTCAAAAAACGAACTTGAGCAACTTTTAATCCATTTAGCTTCTGATTGGGCTTGTAAAAGCTTTCCCCAAGTGTGCTAATCTATTATTGTCAGGTATAGATTAATTATTGCCAAATTCATATGTTTCTGTGTTCTTGTGTTTTCTTTAATCTCCGCTTTCAACATCACCTGCCTCTATTTATATGATTGTCTTTGTAAACTATGAAACTCCTTGACCTTTTCCTTTTCTCTGCCTTCATCTAGTACCATACCACTGCAAAGATCCTATTGCATGTTAGAAACTTCTGTATGCAACTGTTTTGTGTTAGAGTAAAACTGAACGCAGCCATGTGGATAATTCTAAGTACAAAGTTAATGTACCTCATGCTAATTTGTCTTTGCATGGCATTAATTAAAGAGGCGAAATTGAATGTTTTTAGAATAAGACCCTTGCTGATAGATGCAAAGAGCGGAAGTAGAAGGATAAGTACCAATAATCATAACTATGTTAGTGAGGAGACTGCAGCCATTAATTTATAGCTGTTAGTTATCTTGTTCGCATGTAATTTCAATCAAATGGCTGTTTATCAAAAAATACTACATCATAGCTTGCACCAGCCATATGCAAATTTTTTAGCACCACCCATACGCAAAATTTTTTAGCACCACCCGTGTCTATGTTTTCCAAGGGATAGAGAGATGTAATAAATCAACTGGTTTATGCAATTGGTATAGAATGTCGTGTACAACTCGAAGGAGTTGTTCTTTGACATTCTATATACATATAGACAGAAAATGTAGTTATATCTGTTACATGACTAAGTACCAAACATGATTCAGAATTGGTTAAGAGGGTTTCTTCACTAATAGAGTAAAGTTCATTTAGAAGGAATGGAAAGCATTGGTATAGTGATAACTTTCCTTCCAATATACAGATAAACGTGATAGAAACAAAATGCTTTACATCTCTTCACTGACTTCCCAGATTGCTAGTGTAAATCTTTTGGGAAATGATCATCCCAATTTGCAACTGCAGTCTGCAGGGTGTTACAAGGTCAGGGTCATAAAAGCAATGAAAAATCAAATTAGTCTGTCCTAGGGCTAGTAGCTTTAGTCTTGTTTTTGTTATTATCGTTTTTCTTATACTAACGAACACATTGAGCATATAATTTCTCCTTTTGTATTTTCATGTCGGAAGCCTGGAATTGACTAATCTGCTGAATTAGTTCTTAACATAGCTTTGGTTTCTTGGGGACTGGAGCAGCCATCTTGACTACTACCTCTTTTGATCTGAGATGCTATGGTTTGGATTTGCCAGTATAATATGTACTGGAGTTATGATTGATGTTTGATTCTTCATAAAAACTTTGAGATCTACTTTCTCCTTTTGAAGGTTTCTGAGTAACTATTTGTTGGGAACCTTTCCTTGTTTGATTTTCATTTTGATGAAATTAATTTTTGCTTCTTTACTCATATTTACAAGAGCGATCAAAGCAAATTATGTTTGATTTTATAGCTTTATGCAATATGTCTTTATAACTATAGTCGTATGGTTGCACGAGCAGGTTCACAAACTCCAAGTCCGAGAAATGGAGTTGTCATTCACACAAGGTCGGTGGAATTATGAACGCTGGGGGGGATATGACCCCATATCAAGTTGCAATGCAAAGCCTACTGGTGTTGAATTATGGGCTGATTTTGATGTTCCTGAAGACCAGGTTGATGATTCCTGGAAAAATCTAACCCATGCTCTTTCAGGGCTTTTTTGTGCTTCAATCAATTTCTTGGAGCATTCAACTACTTACTGTGCACCTCAGTGGAGCTTTCGTTCATTTTCAGGAAAATTACGTTATGGCACATTGCCCCGTGAAGCTGTTTGCACTGAGAATCTCACTCCCTGGTTGAAGTTGCTTCCTTGCCGAGACAAAGCTGGCCTTTCTGCACTGTTGGACCGACCTTCTATCTATAGGGGATATTATCATTCTCAGCGGCTGCATTTGAAGTCAGGTGAATATGATACATCTAAAGTGAGTTCTGGGATAGTGCTTGAACAAACACTCACAGTTGTTCTTCAGCCGAACAGCTTGGGGTCTGGAGTGCCATTTTCTGATAAAATATCACAACCAAGTTGGTCCCTTGATTCCTTATTTGGCAGGAAAATCAGAGGCAAATGTTCTCTTTCTAAGTCTAGCAATGTGTACGTCCAATTTGAGAAGAATCTAGTATCTGAGCTGAAAAATTTATGGAAGAAGAGTGAAGAGTCAACGAGTGAGATTCTTATTCATGAGGGATTTCAGAAAAACCCTATATTTGAAATGCCATCCTCCCCCGAAAGGGTTATACATGAAGTGGAGAAGTTGCAGAAAGAGGGATCAATCCTCTATGAATTTTCAGTTGAGGATTATGATGAATCTAAACCCTTAGATGTTGGAGTAACGTGGAAGATGCCTGTGGTCTGGTCATCTCAGCAGGCACCTTTACATGCTAGCAGATTTTTATTGGGAAGTGGGAATGAGAGGGGTGCCATAGCAATCTCATTGAAGTCTACTGGGAGCAATAATGTACAAAGAACTGGTTCTGAGGAGAGAGAATGTTGGTTGAGAGTTGACATTTTCCAAGTGGTGCCTTGGTATGTCAAGGTCTATTATCATACACTCGAAGTGTTTGTAGATGGAGAACTTCAGTCTACAATGGATAACATAGAGAAGATACGTGTTTCACCATCTGAAGACAAGGTCTCCCCTGGAGTTATGGAAATGGTCTTGAGATTACCTTGTGGTGTTAAAACAGCTGCACTGACCTTAGAGTTTGATAAGGTATCCTTTGGATTGAATCTTAACCATTACTGGATCATGCTAAAAGTAACTTTCTGACTGCTGTTGCGGAACAATGAGTACACAGAGAAAAGAGCAAATATCTTACCTTAATGTGGAAAACGAAAACTTCATCATTTATTACTTCGCTTATGGGGTGAAACAAATTATCAAAATTGAAGTAATAAAGAAAGAAACTGTAGCATATGTGATTTGCCATTTTCTCTTTTTGTTTTGTTCTTAATTTTTTTATAATGTTGTCTGTGACTTAAAGCTGTGGTTTCAGTTTTGGCAGTTAATAGTTTTAGCTGGTCAAGGTGTCTTCGACTCTACAATTATAAAAAGCATGAGCATATGGTTGCTCAGATTCAATTAGAGACCAACAGCTATGCAAATAATTTAAATGTTGTTAATTGCCTATCTATCCCCTTAATCCTGCCTAGCATGCACATGTATACGATGGTTGCCATTATAGATTTAGCTAAAATAGGCAAAATAAATGCAAAGTTGAGGTTCAGCCGCTCATCCTAATTAGGCACTGCTATCAAGAACTCAAAATAACCTAAGTCATCTTGTGTGTGGTGAACATGGCAGAGTAGGTTATGAATAGATAAGATAATATTGCATAAATACTTTTAAAACGATCCTTTGTTAGATTGCTGGATAAGCCGTCTGCGAAATTTCATCTCTCTGTCATTTTTACTTGTTTGACCTGTTTTTTTTTTTTCTCTTTCTGAAGTGTTCATATATCTGCTTGAGGCTGTATGAGTTTGGATTTAGTTTAGTTAGACATTGTCCATGAAGATGATGACGTAATTATCAGTACTATCTTTTAATCTTCTTAATTACTTCATGCTCTTTCAACAGGGGTTTCTCCATATAGATGAATATCCTCCAGATGCTAACCAGGGTTTTGACATACCATCAGCATTAATTAGCTTTGCTGACTTCCAGGCAAACATCAGTCTTGATGACCATCCCTTGAAGAAATTACCCATATTGTTCAAGTTACAGGTATTGATACTAGTTGTCCTGATAGCTTTAGGCTTTTTTTGTTGTTTTCTATTCAGTGTCAGAACCATCTGCACTTCCTTTCAGGAAAGGAACCCGGTTCTCTCTTACACAGAAGTACTACTTGTGCCTTTGACAACTCCTGATTTTAGCATGCCTTACAATGTTATCACAATTACATGCACGGTTTTTGCTTTATACTTTGGATCGCTGCTCAATGCACTGCGAAGACGTGTCAGCGAGGAAGAAAGGCTTCTGAATAGGAAAGGTGAGATTTTCTTTAATTCTGTAGCACTCATATTTTTTCATCACCTTGGCTATTGACACAATCAACATTAATAATGAATGATTAATGCTTGAAGACAATCTGAAAAACAACATTCTAGTTTCTTATTTATCACTTATTTCATAAGTTGCCATCAACTGCTGATTGATTGCACATATCATCTGTGTCATGGTAAATTTTGCATCATGATATTTGCTTAAGTTCTATCAGGTTATTTATTGCTGTTAGGTTATCTTCCTGAAAATTACAAAGATATTTATAAGATGCTGGATTTTTAATACTGTCAGTAAATTATCAACCTCCTAAACCAGTATAAAATCTTACATTGGCTCTCCTGAAATTGCCAAACTAGTTTTGAGATGGATGGTTTTACTTGGTCTCTCAGCTAGGCTTGGGAAGGTTCTGGACGAGTCCTGCTGTGGACATTAAACTAGCTTCTTGGTTGTTTTCCCTTTGCATGCCATTTTTTTGGCTTGAAATGTTCTAGATTTATCTCAGTGTACACATTGCATCTTCTTGTTCTTGGTTGTGTAATTGATGCATCTTGTCATCTTCATTGGTTCTTGTTTGTATTAGTTGCATCTTGTTTTTCATCACCGTGCCAAAGTGCATCTCGATTGATTGATCTCTTGGTCGGGAGGGAAGCAGGCATTTATTAGTCAACAATAATGGCTTCTCATCAACATCGCTTCTTGCATATGTACTCATTAAATATTAATAAGTTTTAAGTAGAAGCTTGATGTATTAATTGCACAAATATGTTCTCATATTTGAGATGTAAATGGACTGGAAAATATCTGCTGACGCATATAAATGGTCTCAACTTTTATCTGCTCAACAAACAGTGTTCTGAACCTCAATCTGGTGGTAATTTGAGAACAAAGATTTATAAGCTTCCTTAGTCATTCCCAATCTTTATGGTCAAGCACTAAATATGCTCAAGATAAAAGTCTTGATTTATCTGATAGAAAAATTACCAACTTCTGTGACTAAATTGTAATGCCTAGTGGCTGGCTGATGACCACATGATTTATATTATTTTCTTGAACCTGGAGTATTGAAGACAAAATTCCTTTCAATGGTATTTGCTTCATTATCCCAGCTTATTTTTACAAATAGAAGGGGAAAGAGAATTAAAAAAGTGCACAGCAAAATGCAAAAATTGCTGAACTTAATGCTTTAGTAACAACTTATAAATTCTAGTATGGAAATAAAATGTGCCTGTTGTTTTAAAGTATCAATGTATCTATTCCTGCTTAAAGTTTCTCTGTCGTCTTGCCTTTCTCCATGTTTGCTCATATATTTTGCTTGCAGCTGCGAAGAAGGCAGGCCCGTTGGCCTTAATGCTATCAAAATTATCTGCTAAATTGCGAGGAAGGCCATGGGAACCACCAGAACCGTCATCATCTCCACGATCAAACAGAAACTATAAGATGATTGCAAAAGTTACATTAATAGCTCTCATTGCTGCTGCTTGGCAGTATTATTTCAACATAAGCTAGAAAACCTTTTTCCCCATACTATATCGGTTTTGAAACAGTAGGGGTTAGATGTGACATTACATGTTTTTCCTTTTTCATTCATAGTCTTGTATCATTCAACCACATGTTGATCACATTCTGCTGCTCCCACTGATGTTCTCACATACCAACAGCTGAGAGTTTATTGTTGTAAAGTGCTGTCTCTGTGCCAATTTTATAAGACAAATTTTGGCATTTCTCCTAATATGAACTGCATCTACACACTTGTATTTTTTGCTTGGACAGTACAGAGAAGGTTGGGGAGAAACGAAGTCTGGAGTCTACCAATGGAATGCTCAACCACCATCTGTCTTACATTTTCCTGTGATCTTATTTTCTTGAAAGGGGCAGCAGCAACCATCTCACCATCTCTCATTCTTTTCATGTTTCGACTGATAACTGCTTGAAAATCTGCATCAGGGGATAAAAGTTTGGATAAAAATAGGATAAGATCAGCAAATTTTTACTGTTAGACCAACCTAAATGACTAATCCAATGAAAGTGACCACTAATCATGTTACGAGTTCCAATTGTCCTCTTGGATTACCACTTGATTGAACATGCGGTCTGTCAAGTGTTAAGTGATTAAGAGCGATCCTCATGTCAAGAGCAAGTGTTTCTCATTTGGAAATATCCTGATCTAAATATTTTTTTTTTCTTTAGAGAATGAGCTTCGTTACTTCCACAAATTCCTATGGGGGATTGGGCCTATCCAATAAGCCTATTTTTTATTTTTTTTTTGGATGTTTTTTAGATCATTTTTACAGATTAAGTTAAAAAAATATTAAAAAATTCTAAATATTTTTCTAAATTTACCCGAACACAAATCAATCATAAGATAAATAAATTTATACGTGTGTATAATTAATTGGTTTGCCAAATCAGATCTATACCTATAATTCGTTGTCTCAATGGCTCCATTTGAAATAATTGGAGTGAGTGTGACTATATTTATTTATTTTCTTTGTTATATTCAAAAAAATAAAAGAAAAAAGAAAACAAGGAAGAAGGAACGAAAAGCACAGACCTTACCCCTTCCTCCTTTCCATTTATGATTTATCTCTTCAAAATAAATCTAATATACAAAAACAAAAATAAAAATTCTCCCCTTTGAAATTCTGAATACACAGTTTCAGTTCTTCTCTGTCCCTACAAATTCTTCAGTTCCTGCAATTCGTGGGCGGCGTATTCATATAGACAGCCGTTGGTATTTGGGGTTAGGGTTTTTGAGCAGCAAATTTGGTTTGTAGCCTCACGATGTACGCTGATCGAGTGGAGGCTCAGGCTAATCGGTCAATCAAGGAGCGTCTTGACGGTAATTCAGCCACAGATTCCGGTCGTCGGAGGACTATCTCCGGCAAGAGGTCAATTTCATTTTCCCCTTCATACGTTATTTTTTTTGTGTTTAACTTCACACGTGTTATATTATGCGTACAAGATACATAAACTAACTTTTCCTTCTAATTTTGAATCTGAGGCGTGTTGTTCTTTTAGATTTTGAACTCATATGTTTTTCTCTCCTTTTGTTGCTTCTTAGTGAGGCAATTCATTAAGTCTTATTAGTTTTTGGGAAGTATTTTTTTTGGTACTTCCTGGATGCTGTGAAGCTATGTAGTTTCTGACTTGACTGTGATTGGCAAGATTTTGATTTGTGGGATGTTATTTACCAATTTAATGGAAATATGTGATTTTGTTTCTTGCTGGGGTTGATACAAAATTGTAATGAAATGCATGCTTTTAAATATTCATGATTTTAGATAAAATAGGACATATTTTACCTGGTAAATTGGGGTTGAGGTAGGGGATGTGGGTTGTGTGACAATATTCCCTCTAGTTTTGCACTGTAGAGGGCATACTCTCATAGTGATTTTAGGCCAATAGACAGTACGTGCATTTTGTTAGCGTAGAAAGATCTCTTGCTAATATGGCCAAAGATGAAGTGTGTAAATTTTTATTCAATTGATGAAGAAAGGATGGATTATGCTTGGACTCTGGGCCTTGGGACAATCATGCCCGTTAATGTGGGGGACCATGTGGGACCCACCATACAAAGGATGTGATTTTCCAGGGACCAGGAGTCATGGGACTCACTAAGAATCACACATGAAATGAAGTCCGTTTTTACGTGGAAGAAGTATGGCAGGTCACAGCATTTTTTATTTTTTTCTTTCCCTGGAAAAAATGGCCCCTTTATTTTACTAAATTCAAGTTTTTCATGCAGACAGAGAGAAGATGATGACAAATGGGAGCATGATCTTTTTGAGGACAACAGACCTCTAGTCTCAAGTATGCAGTGTCTTGAGTAAAGTTGTAGTAATAATAGTCTTGCTTTTGTTTGTGATACTGTGTTATTACTGTATTCACTCAGCTAAGGTGGCTTTGGCTTTGTATTAATGACCTGCATAGATCGCAGAGTTGGTGTAAAGGATCTTCGTCTGAAGCTTCAAAGGAAGAGTGTCGAGCAAGCTACACAAAGTGTGAGGGGATCTGTTTCTGGAAGTGCAAGGGATCTGCGTGAGAAGCTCTCTGGGACACTGTATTCTCGTCCTATTGAGTCTGAGCCTCCACCCTTGAGGCCGAAGAATGCACCTGAAGCCAGTAAACCTCCTAGGAATAGTGTCATAGCTGAAGCCCCTGACCGAGAAACAAAGAAGATCGCTAGCTCTGTATACAAGAAAAAGACTCAACAGAAGGTACGAAACCTACCAATAGCCTCTTTTCTGATAGATTGCCTTTTGCCTTCTCTTCTATTTTTTTACCAGGCATGGGGATGGCATATTGCCCCGTTTCCATTAGAAACTTTGAACACTGTACCATCTTTAGCAATGTTTCTATTCCACTAAAGTTTATGTGTATGCAGGTTGAGACCGTGGATAGTTTCCTGCAGTCCCTGGGTCTTGAGAAATATTCAATTACATTTCAGGCTGAAGAAGTATGCTATTTTATTCTTTCAGTTTAATGTCTTTTAAGGATGTATTTGCCGGAATTTTACAAATAATAAAACTCTGTGCTGCAAAATGGCAGGTTGATATGACAGCCCTTATACACATGGGTGATGAAGATCTTAAAGCCCTGGGAGTACCAATGGTGAGTATCGCCCCATTAGGCTCTTTACATGTTATGAATTTGTCTTTATTGATTGTAGTTTTCATTTCTTCAGCCTTTAGCATCAATTTGTGTGTTAAGGATTTAGATCTTTAATTGTATTTTTCTTCTTGTTTTTTGAAAATATCAATACAAAAATATGGTTGATGAAAAGGAATGAGAGAGGGATATGAAGTTCCATGGAGCTGCTTCTTTTTCCTTAGAGGTATTAGGACATATTTATTTAGTATTTTTCTCTCCTGTCCTGATTCTGGCATGAGATCAATGCTAAAGTCTTGCTTGTTTTCGCTGAAGTTTTGTCAGTCTAAAACTACCACAGGCATTGATATCTTGCTTCTCTCTCTTCCCAAACCTGTAATCCAGTTGAACCTAGCTGCTTATAATGTTGAAACTCAACTTTCCAAATTTTACAGCTGACCAGAGCCTTGTTCTAACAGTAATCAAGCCCAGGACAGCGTTATAACTGTTTTTATTATATGTACTAGAAGCCTGATCAACCTTGTTTATGCATATCATTCCGAAGATCCTCCAATCACATTTATGCCCGAACGTGACACCAATTTAGACATCCTCAAGTCAACTTAACTTAAGAAAGTCTCATCCCGTGCGTATATCGGGTCAACTATAGAGGCCCTGCGCTTCCACTTATTGCACAATACTAAGCAAAGCTCCATGAGTTCCAATTGAATATAAATTGATGTCAAAATGAAAAAAATGATGCACTCCATGAAGTACTAATCAAATCAAAATGCATGCGCTAATGGAATGATGGTCTTATTGAAATCAATAGCAAGAGAACAAAACTTAGATGGCACTTTCCAGAGGAAGAGGTTGCAGGTCGCCCTTTCCCTTGACCAAACACGAAGTTTTGTTTTTCAGTGACTTACATGTTGGTTGCCCTTTAGCGGAATACAACATGATAACATGCCTAAATTGCTTTTAGAAATGACCAGATCTAAAATGAACAAAATTTTGAAGAAATTGTCCTGCATACCCAGCATCAAGCAGAAGATGCTGCAACCTATCAGGTTCTCTGCTACAGAAGCGAAATGGAAGAAGTGGCAAATAACACATGCCTATAAGTTGTCAAAAACAAGGGTGGTAGCAGCAATTATTCTCGAATGTTGCATTTCCTCTAGCTTTTGAAAGAGACATTACATAAACTGGATTAGGGGGGGAGTCTTAGTAGGTATAGTAGGTGTTGTTTTCCAAGGGAAGTTGCTAAATTTAGAAAGAGAACTGTGGGGTTTGGGAGCAAAGTCCGAGGAAGGGGCTATAAGTGGCCTGTTTCCTCTGACAAGTGAAATTTCAAACAACATATTGGGAGATACCTATTTAGATGATATCAATCTTAATTCTATTAACGCATGCTTCTTGACCTAAACTCAGGTCTACTCAGGTTGAACTTGCCTTGCCTAGTTGAGATTTGCTTGAAGATATTTAAATTGCTTGAGCCCATTTATTTTTCTTTGATCTTTATTGATTCCCCAGGTAGAGCTCTGAATCAATGTCTTTTATATTGGGTTATGTTGTCAGTTTGGTCGGTATGAGGCCCTTTACATTTAAATTGGGATTTTTTTCACTAAGAAACCCATGCTCAGTAAGGAATTGACAAAGAAAGAGATGAGTATCCTTTTAAATGTAACCATAGTCACATATAGAGTTCTGCATACACATGATGGTTGAATTAACCATATAACTATTTTAACGTGCGTTTATTCCAGTAATTTTCCTAAACATGATAACAAAGTAGCAAATGGTTTACAGTTTTCCTTGTTGGCACCCCAAATGATTAGTTACCTGGAGATGCTTGTTTTTCTTTCTATGTTCCTTTTTTCAATATGTTTACCCATGGTATGTTTTGTAAATAGATTTTTTAAATATGGTGTGATGAATCAGTTTGGTTACGGGCTAGTTATGTTGACCTGATAGTTAAACAAGTTGATTTTGACCTGTTTATTTTTAGTTCTGAAGAAAAATTGTATGAAACGGGCATGACTGAAAAGTAACGGTGCTATTACTATTATTATTATTATAGTAGGAATCACAATGGTAACAAAGGTGTAGCCCGTGTAAGAAAATTGGGCCAATAATGTCCTGGTCAAGTCATATTTTCAAATTTAAAGTTTCAAACCATTGACATTATTGAGACAGTGAAATAACTAATATAGGTAGGGGAAGAAGTTAATTCTGAGGTGCATGCATTTATATATTCTGTTTCTTTTTTTTAATGGCGCTAATTTACTTGGCTACATCTAAAAAATGCTTGAAATCAAAGCATAATCTTGAACCCTGTTTTATTAATTAGAACTAATCCTGATCACTGTTTTGCTTACTGCAGTCATTATTCTGAGCTTAAGTCAAGTAGAGACTTCCATTGTTTTGCATTGTGAAACTTCCATTCCAACTGTTAATGCAATCTTCGTGGTTTGCTATTTATGCTTCAGGGTCCAAGAAAGAAGATACTTCTGGCACTGGAATCAAAAGTCTGATAACTGAATGGGGTAGGCCATTTTGGATAATTGAATCATATGTACTGTTGATCATCCCTTAGACCAGAGGCTTATTTTTGTATGGTACAAGTTCTCATATAGCTTTTCTGGGGTAGTTTCAAGTTGTACTGCAGAAAATGGCATGAATGGGCTTATTGTTGTAATTGAAACACAGATGATTGATGTTTGAAGCACTTTAGGATCTGAGTTAGTGAATTTGTTGCTTTATCTTGTCAAGTTGATTGCTTAGTCCTTTCATATCTATATCTTGTCAAGTTGATTGCTTAGTCTTGTATATTTATATTCCATTTTTGAGCTGTCCCGAAGCACCCTCATGTGTGTACTTGAATTGTTTTTGCTTTGTCATCTGCCCTTATCAGCTAGATTGAGGATTTTAGTAGTGTTTTGATGAATCATCATGTTCTGTTTTTCGGCTGCTTTCTTCATCTGTGTAACAACAAAGGAGCTGCTTGGTGTAGATGTTGAAACCAAGATGTGCTATCGTCCATGTTTGAAGGGTTTGGTTGGAGCAATTGTGCTAGTTGATGTTTTGGTGTATATAAATGGTAGTATATCTGAATGCTTCCTGAGTTTCTGGAGAAATTCAGACTGGGACTTATGAGGAAGGAAGCTGTATATTTGTCTTTTCTATGGTTTGAGTATTTTCTGTTAAGCTTAATGCCTGCTATAATATCACATGGGCGCTCATAGCAATGAACGTGTGAATTCAGTAATAAGAGGACCTTGCCTAGTTAAGTTTATTATTACTTCATGCAAGTGGCAAGTCCCATTTGACAATCATAGGAATTTTGCTTTACATGTGAATATTGTTACAGCATACACCATTAAGTACACTGAATTAAGCACCCAGGGATAAAGACTGATGTAACAGTTTGTTCTGTGTTTTACATGTATATCTCGTAGTTTTATTTGATCGTGGTAGGTCTGTGACATTGAAACGTGATGAGTTTGATGAATGTAACTACCATAATATTCATCGAATGACAATCATGAAGGGACTTAAAACACTACTCACTGCAACGAGGAGTAGCAGAAATGGTAGAGCTTATCAAATTTGATGCAGTAAAACTCAAGCTTGCATTTCTGGGTTGAACATTATTGGATTGTATTTGTTTTCACCATTGCATGAGGATGTGTAGATCTTTCGAAAAAAGAAATTATAAGGAATCTGTTGGTGAATATTTTCCTAATCTCCAAGGTTGAATCTAGGGATGGTAATGGGGCCTAATCTCCAAGTTGAATTTAGGGATGGCAATGGGGGTGGCGTCAAATTCGGATCCGTATAAACTCGTTCAATTCAGGATGAATTTAAATTGGTTTGGGTAATGGGTTTGTTTTTTTAAATCCGGACAGATAACGGTCCAGTCGGACCCGTCCCGATGTATATATATATATATTGTTTACTTTTTTAATATAATTATTTATAATATTTAGTTTTAGATGTTTAGATTTTAGTTTTCTGTCGAATTGTGGACTATCAACTATGAAAGAATTGGCCATTGCTTGGCAGTTTTTAGGATCGTAAATGGTTGTGTGTGGACTAAATTTGCTTGCATATTAGTTGTTGTAAATATAAATTATTAACGGGTTGATTGCTTGACAGTTTTTTTAACTGTAAAAGGCCTTGTGTGTGGCTGTTTTCTTGTTCAAATAATTGCAATCTAATTGATGCAGGTTGGACTGGGTTGTTTTCTTGCAATATATTGAGAACAGATTTGTGGGTCGATGGGTCTAGTGGGTTGGACCATCGGGTTCAGGATTCCATTTGGTATGAGACGGGTCTAGTGGGTTGGACCATCGGGTTCGAGATTCCATTTGGGATGAGACGGGTCTCAAGTTTAGCTAAATTTGATATCTAACTATCTTGGTCAATGGACATTACATTTACAGCAAATCATCTAGGCCTTCTTAGGCCATAGTTCCGTTCCAAAAATATATTGAGATTATGATTTATATTTAATTTTAATCTTGATTATAGATAGATTAATAGTGTCACATCATCTTGTAGATAAATTAGTAATATCACTTCATTTTTGTATTATTGATAAAATAATTTAAATATATATAAAATATACATAAAAATATATAAGATATAATAATAATTAGATTTTTTTATAATATTTTGAAAATGATGAAAATAATTTTGGAGAATTTAATATTTGTACGATTGATTTCATTCTTTAAGAACACTGAATTTTTTTCAAAAATACTGCAAACTATTGGAACGAGTACAAACACAGCCCTGCATTCCCTCCTAGCCCTGCTGCCAATGTAATTTTTTAACACGAGAGTTACTTGAAACCAATTCTGATTCTCTAATCCTATTCATTAAGCGTATTCATCCATTAAATTATCCACGTAGACATGCAAAAGTACAGTATATTTTTTACTTTTGAGTCGTGAGATTAGTAATTAGCTTTAACAACCAAGTTTTCGAATCAAGCCTAAATTTTGCAATGAGCTGCTGTTACTGGGCTTCAAATCTCATCTGCTCAGAACTTCCATGATGATGGCCAATCTCTTATAGAAACATCAAAGGCCAGCACACAGCATCCTGGAACTTATGCCCGAAAAACATTGTTCATCTCCTATTTGACTGTCTTCTGAGCGAACTTGGTTTTGGGACCGAGGTTCAGAAAATGGACACTAGATTTTTTTGGCTTTCCATGCATTGTATTTTCTGCTTTCCTGCTTGTATCTTTTCCATTCTCTGAGAGCTGCGAGAAGCACATGCAGTGAAACCGGCAGAAAGAAGGGCTGTCGAAGAACAAGAGAACTGATAATTAGATTGACCCATCACAGCTCAGTACTACATCAATGGCATTTTCTGATATCATGTAGTTCAACATTACACATTTATGCAAGCGGAACCATTAAATAGGACCATGACGAGAAGAATCGTCTGTGATAAAGCAGAACATGCAGCCTAATGAGTCGTTAGACATCAACCTTTCCTATCATTTTTTCTGCCTTGTTTCCATTTTAAAAAAAATTACAACAGGTTAAACTGTCACAGCCATGTATCAGATTTACAAATACTTTCTATGAACACGTCAGAAGCAACCTTTTGCTTTATACTTGGCTCTTAATTCCTCTCTTGAGGAATTAAAGTCTGTTTGCAGTTATCTTGAATATGTAATATTTCAGAGAATTGGTACTTGGACAAGCAATCAAAATTTAGGGGCTGTAGTGCTCCACAACAGTAGATTCCAGAGAGCTTATTCTTGGAGAACTTTTCACCATTCTTGATTTTGAATTTTTTTTTCACTTCTAAGTAAGGTAAAGTTAGATGTCAACATTTAATTATTTTCAACATTGATGCCTCAAAGTGATCCTAGTCTCAATTAATTTTTATTTTTGACGTTTTAGTAGTCTAGTTCTCCTACGAGGTCCATTTGGGGGCTTTAGGTATGGGTGTACATAGAACCTCCCTTGAAGCAGTTCAGATCGTATGAAAGCAATGGGTTTCCACTTACATTTATACGGAGATTTAGCAAAATAATGAGTTTAAAATTGCACAAACATTACTCATGAATCATTTTTCATCCTATTCTATTGAACTATAAAATTAGCTTATCTCATCAAAATATAGAAGTTAAGTGTCAAGAAACTAACCGAATAGACAGCAAAGCAGTGCTCAAATGAGTAGTAGCTCACAGACATCATAGACGGGTGATAAAATGCATCCTCGGCGAAGGACCTAGCTTGTCTCGAGGACACTGACACAAAAGATATTAGGCTGTGTTAGCTTATTTCTGCAGTGCAACAGAAAAGATGTTTCCTCACAGCCACACTTTCAACATTAGATTATATAACCATACCGGCAGAAGCATCACATACTCCATCAGACACATTGCTTAAAGCCAATTTTGCAGCTTCAAGAGAGTACTTCACCTGCTCAATAATTTTGAAAGGATAAATATTGTGTAGATCTTACTGCCACGACCAAAATAAAACTGGCAAGATACTAGAGTAATAGATATTCCAGAGAAGCTATAATCAAATGAGATGTAAAAAAAATCATACCTAGAAATACAAACAGATTTAACGCATCATGTCTGTTTGGAAAATGGGAAAAGAAAATCCTGAGGCATAATTATTTCACCGGGAAAAGTGACATGAAAAGCTGACTCAGCGACATTTAACCTTGTATAAAAGGATATTTAACTAACTCTTCGAGTTCACTGTATTAAAGAATATTTAACTAACTCTTCGAGTTAAATTTCAGATTCTCCCTGAAAGGAGGTTCAGAAAACAGAATTGCATATTTTTTTTGTTTTTTCCTCAAGCATCAATATAATTGTTAGCCTGTCAGAAAGCAGAATAATGGACAAGCCCAAGCAGAAGAGTGAAACTGTCACTACATCATCTTCAGAGATGAAACTTGAATTTCTCATTATACAAGGTACATTGAGTGATGTGCAACCTTTGTCAACACGATCATACTCGAGAACAAACCAAAGACAATACCACGGATGAAGACATATAAAAACAGCCCTCTGTGGAGTGCATTTTGTAGATTAATTTTACATCAAGCAAACTAAAAAATCTATCAGCATCTGAAGAAAAGCAGAAATTCATTTTTGATTATAATGGAAATTGAGATTTAATACAAGTCTTATTCACAACATGCTAAGAAATACTCACCTGTTTTCCTATTTCATCCTTAATGATCATTCTTGGAAGCGACTGGACCTGCACAAACATCTTGGTTATAGCCAAGGACATAAATTAACGTAATAAATAAATAAAAACTGATGACATACCAGTCGAGACAGTGATCCCAGAGTTGTGGTGCACTGAAGAAGATTAAAACATGTGTGTTGCCGTGACAACACATCCAATTCCCTTAAAAGCAGAAAATATATATGCCATCAGTTTCAAGTTTCAAGCAGACAATGTATCTATAGTCACAGTTGAGCATCCAGCACAGAGATTTATCTAAAGAGAAATGGTGCAATAATGAACATATATTCCATAAATCATCCGTAGCTTTAGGTGTTTGGCTGAGCTTATTTTTCTGTCCAACTGTTTGGTTCAGTGGAGAGAAAAGAGTTTATAAGCTCAAAAATTCAAATATACAAAAGCTTATAACCAATTTCAGAAAAAAAGGTTTTTCCAAATACTATACATACTTCAGTTTGACCTACAAAATGAATGGGGCATCCTTGTTATATTTGAGAAATCCAACATTATCCCTCCTATCCCTAGTCCACTATCAGTCTTTTCCCTGCTGACAGCCACTCTGAACATTCCCCTTCTCTGATCCTTCCTTGTCAACCCCCTCCCTGAATCACCTGACCCTTCCAGCAACACCATGAATATCCCCAAGACCCATTGCAACCAGTAATGCCTGTTGCCACTATCCAAAATCATCCACATAAGTACAAATTATATTTACCACCATCTCACCTAATCAATTCCAAGACAACACAATCTCAAGATTGCACCACATTCCAAGACAACACAATCTCAAGATTGCACCACATCTCAAGATTAGCTCTTTGTGCTAATACGATCTTTTTCTTAAGCTTAGCTATAAGCTCTTAGTAACTCATATCCACTACCTCAAAAATAACAAGTGAATCCCCAGGAATCTTAACATAGCATAAATCAGAACAAAAACGATTATAATTAGCAAAGAAAGATTAAGCTGCTTATTAAAAAGAGATTATAAAAGCTATAACATTATGTGCCATATCAAGGACAATTGATTTTTATTATGAGGCATCTCAACTACCCAAAACTATTCCCCATGACTATGGCACGTTTGGTTCCACTTCTTGAGTAATAAGTCCATTTAAGGATGAGCATTTTAATATGGATTTTTCAAGTAGTGCTTATAGGTATTGTCAAGTGTTCGGTAAAAGTGCACATTAATAACCATGCATTAGAAGGGAAAAAAAAAAAGAAATTCAAAAGCCACAAATATGTACTCCGAAATGCACTTCAAGAGACATAACTTATTTCAAAAGTTTATTCAAAATAAATCACCAAACACATAAAACTTTTATAAATGGACTTCCATATCTAGAAGTCCATTTGGAATGGGCTTCCAAACACCCCCTATACCTTTTGATAGAAGCATAAGTTAAAAAAAGCGCATTTCTTAATGGCATTTGAAATATTATTATGAATTCTTCTTTTGCCATGATGTAAGCATGGCATTGACATTCCAGAACTAGCAATAAAGGAAAAATATCTTATTCACAAACTCAATGTTTTCTATTGCCATGTTATGCATCAACCAGCTTATTGTCTCACCATTCTGTGAAGCCTCTTTCACTGGTCAACAGTTGTATGGCGCCTGATGCATCACCAAATAGGCCTTTGGACTTCAGACCAAAGAGTTGCCGCAACTGGCCTATGAAGACTTCAAAAATCTTCCTCAAGTCCTGTTTTCACAATGAGTATACTAAGTTAAGAGTAAAGACTTTCTACTTAATCTAGGAGCTCAGGTAAAAACTGGAGTAAGATAACAGCAGCAAACCAGTCAGTCTACATTAACTTGTCAACATTTACATATTCTTGGCAAAAACATGAACTTAGAAAAATGAGCAAGGATAAATAACATAAAATTATAAAACATATATGAGAGTTAGAGGAAGATGGCAACATCAGCAAACCAGTCAGTCTAATAACCTTTGAACATTTCTTTATTCTTGACAAAACATGACATGAGAAAGACAGATAAAATAACAAAATATTGTAAAACATTAGCAATTTTTTCATGCAAGTCTAAGACAAGCAAGGATAAATAACAATATATTATGAAACATCAGCAACTTTTTCATGCATGTAGCTTGTTTGCTAACAGGTTCATCTGGCATCAACCACGAAGGCTCTTAATTAGCCAAGGATATTTTCCACCAGTTATCATTAGCAAGGCAAGGAAATTTGAGACTAGAGTAAATAAATGATAATAAGTCAAAGGCGTATGGGAATGATCCAGGAAGACGAGGAACATTTAGATTCAAATCACAGTTGATGAAAGGGAAGCAGAATCGAGAGAATATATTCTCCATGAAAACAGAATACTAGAGAAACATTTTCCAGCCAAAGAAACGCCATGGTTGCTTTTTTCTAAAATAGAACATGCAAATTATGATTAATATGGTAAATAATTCTTTCATGAACCAAGTTAATCATGATTCGTAATTTCAATACTCATTACAGTCTCCTATCAAAACAAAATATTGCATGCATCTCACATACATTCTCAAAATCAAGAATTTAGTTATTCACATCATCCATGACCAAATTTTCACCCATTACATGATAAAACACACATGGTATGAACCAGAGTAAAATTTTTGGTTTCCACATGGCGATAAGCTATGTTTTTAGGCAGATCTCAAAACACATATCAACACAAACTATAAGTACAGACATAAAATTTACATGAACACAAATCTGACTGCTGCTAGATATATGCACACTTCTAGCATTATTATGCATGCATATGTTACAACAATACAGGTGCAAACAGTCCACCACATCAAAATAAGTAAATTTGTTTTGAATACTGAAGAGCAGGTCTAGAAGCAGATGCACAGATAGGGGAACATGTATGATCTGACATTTTATCTAATCTCCTAGAAAGTAAGAAAATATCAAATAGGAGTATCGAGGTTAAGGATACAAATGAAATTATTTATTAACTGTGGAATTAAAGTATAATTGATGAAGCAAAGATAATCATCTTAGTAATTATCACTAATGGCAACTTACCTCGGGAGAAATTTTATGTCTGACATGAGTCGCCATTTCTGAATCTTCCAAACAAGCTGAAGGGTTCCAAACAACAACACTTCCCCACATCTAAAAGTTGACATATAAAGAAACATTAGATTTGATGGAAACACAGTTAAGAAACCATGACATAAAAGCATTAAACTCACAGGAGATATAAAGCCATTTGTCGTGGAAATTTCTCCATTTTGGAGCTGCAATAGAAGTGGACACTCTGTTGCAGATGGCACATATCTATCGTAATGAGTAGAACCAAAAGAAAAATTATATTCAATAGTTTCTACAGCAGATCACAGACTAATCATTGATAATGAAGATCAATCAGATTAACCATAAGTAGATGCCAACAATCATATGACTTCTATCGGAGCTTGTTCCGTAATAAGTTATAGGTATTATGTCATGCTTGATAAATTATGCCATTTACTTTTTATTCTTTCAAACAGGAGGGGTTAGGTGTGGGGTTACATCAGACAGAAGTACTTCAAGACTGCAAACTGCAATTGAATTGGCAGCAGATATTTTACATATTTCCAACTACACAAATAATTATGAAAAGCAATAATGAGTTAAAGATTATACACCACAAAATGGAGGATCTTTGAACGGCCTCCGGCTGCAACTGACGTATCCAAATGCCACTCATTTGAGTTTACCTACAAGATCTAGACAAATGAGAAACTTCGAGCAACATGTAAAAGCATTTTGGTGACAAGTTCAAAACGTAATTACTTAATTGACCCTTCCAAGGGCAGAATAAGAGAATACGAAAGCTTTGCGTTTACCATGACAAATAACACCAGAAAATGTTAAGAGAGATCAACAGCCATGCAATTACCATAGGAGCTAGTTACGCTAAATGATTAACAAAGTTTTCAAAACAAAAGGCAATACTATGTTTAGCAGTAATTACTAAAAGATGTAGTAGCATCTTTAGGGAAACCAATGATAAATGAAAATATTACACTATTTTATGGCCCTGCACCCTCTATTAGCATCAATTTTTTTAATGCTACAATGTAAAGTCCATTCTGTTAGCACGAACTTTTGTTGTAGTATGAAAAATACTAAGTCTTGTCTCATTGGTAGTGGTGAAAACACTCAGGAAATTGAGAAAGCAAAAAAGCATTCATACCAGAGAATCTAGACATACCGCAACCATGCATCAGCTGAATTTCTTAATTACTAGTGGACAAAACAAATAGTATGTTTTTCGCATTGTGATACTCAAAACATGCAGATAAATTAACTGCATGAAAGCAACTCAACATTCTCATCAAGATGTCATTTATTCCTATCATTTACACAGTTTTCCTTCATATGAAGTTTTCAAGAGGAAGTGCTGAGAGAACGTACAAAGAAAGGAAGATCGTTTGTAGTGAAAATATAGCTGCCCAGCTTGTCATCCCAATAGGAAAATGAAGACTTTGGAGTGTGGTATAAAACCTGTGCATTCACCAAAAATAATAGAATATGTTAATCAAAAGTGACCTACATTTCAACAGGTATACATGTAAACTAGAAGAACTTTCCATGAGCTTTTCCTTAAACACTAATGAAATACCCAATGGAAATAAATGGCTTGAGCACGACCTGACTCTCCACTCTAATATCTGCTAGAGGCTTCAGAGTCTCAATTATTGGAGCCAAGAGATTATCATCTATCTCTTGGAATTCCCTGCAGAAACAGGTAATTTAAATGGACATTTTTTAGTAGAGAAATAAAGCAGTGGATGAAACATAAGCTAGTCTAACTGACCCTATACCATTACAATTTCACTTTATTATTACATATTTTATTTTAAATGATTCATAGGGATATTTATTCCCCAAATGATTCGTTGGAAACTCAGTGAATGAGTCATTACCCCAGGCTTCAATGAAGAACTAAAAGACATTTAGTAGAACAACTAGACATGGTAAATCAGAAATCAGCTAAAAATACCTCCTAATTAAGTACAACATCCATAGTTCCTCATAAGAATAAGAAACTGCAGGAATTTGATAATTTCACCAGCAACTTTTTTAGCAAAATGATATCACATAAGTTCCATACCAGTCATAAGTCCAATCATGTGGATCAGCATTCAGCAAATTGAATGAAAGCACAATCCTCCCATCTGCCCCCACCGGCATAAACTCCCCACTAATTGATCCTTCCTCTTTTCCACCATTCACAAACGCTTTGACAAAGACCTCAGCCACCTTCTTCACCGCCTCCTCCTCTGAAATCTTACCAACAATCCACGCATGCCTGTACTTCCCAACAACTGCACTCAGATGCTCCTCCTCCTCCCTCCTCACCACAATCACCGTATAAACCTTTCCACCATTACCACGACTACTACTATCATCCAACAACGACAGCAAATAGTCATCAAATAACTCATCATCATATTCCCCCGAATCCTCATATTTGTTCAGCTCGTTCAGCGCTCCACACTTCCAGTTAAAATCATTGCCGCTATGAAAACAATCAGAACCGGATTCTAGGGCTACAGAAACAGTGGAATTATAACTACAAGCGCCGCAAGATGTGGAATCTTTTGCGGCGAGTTTTCGCATGTGAGATTCAATCAAAATCGACAATTCATTAGCAGTAAATGAAGGTCCGCCAATACCAACAAAAACTGCTTGGAATTTGCAAGGGAAATGCAGAGGATTCGACTCAACCGCAGCGGATAAATCATCGATTTCGCGGAACGGCAGTGGTGATCTGTAAATTTCTACTGATTTTAACAAAAATGGAAGACCTGCACTTGCAAAAAAACGCACAAAAATATAAACAATGGCAACAAGACTACACGATTAAACGGTGAAAAAGAGTGGCACCGTGGAGAATGCAAGGATTTCTGACCTAAGAGGAAAGAGAGGAGAACAGTGAGAGTGAGAGCGAAGCGCTTCAATCCGGGTTTGGTTTTGCGCATGGTTTCCGGGTCGAATTCCGGTTCGGTTTTTTGGAGCTCGGAGGCTGGAGTTGGCGCAGCTTCGGAGATTTCAGCCATCGCCGGCGGACTTGGAGTGTTGGCGGCATCCATTTTCTTCTACTCCAGCTTTTTCCAAGTGAGAAAAATTATGTAGTTTTCCAATGATTTGAAATCTACAATAATATATATATAAATGGACGAAAGATTTAAATTTGAGGAAGGATTTCAACTGAAATGATTTAAAAATAGTTTAAAATGAAAATTTAATAATTTGAAATTAGTATAATATAAAATTAACAAAATATGCTCCAAATTCATTATTCCAAACATAACTTAAGCTTAAGAATTTATTATTTTAAATTTTAAAGTCTTAATTCTCAATCTTTTTGTTTATAAGTTTAGGAACAAGTAAAATATTATTCTTAATTTTAGAATTAAATTTATAATTATTTTCATTTGAAAACAAATCAAAATTAAGCCACATATAGTCCAAAATCATTTGAGTTGAACATTTATTCAATGCTTTTAAATATGAATTATGGCGATATTGTTGTTGTATAACATATGAAAATAAATGATAAGAATTGGAAAAGCAAACAATACTTATGGAGTACAAAGTAAAGAGTCTTAATTAAATAAGGAAGCTATGATAAACAAGAAAACAAATAAGGATTCCTAATTACACAAAATTACTGTCGTAATTATTATATAAAAAGAATGACGAAGATGTACCACTCGCTATATAGTATTCAAGTGAGATTGTGGATCGTAAAATTATAAATTGTGATATTAATATTTTATTTTAAAATATCATGAGTGGGTTACATCGCTATATATATTATCTAATTAGCATCAACATCTAGTAATGAATATAGAAACCACTAACAAGTAATAAATAAATGATGTTTGCGACTTTGAAAACATTATTTCTTAGAAAAATCTCATGCCATGAGTATTGTAATAAGTCTATGAGCCGTTGAATGTACACATCAACCCATGGCATGAAATAAGCCGTTTGATTAATCTTCTGACTCGAGCTGGACGAGTTGAAGAAGGTCAGAATCTGATATTTATCCTATGAATGTATGCCTGGGATTGCTCTCTGGGTGGCATTCTCTCAAGTTGCCTCAACCATGAAGAAGTTTTAGATAGAAGAGTTTGCAAGCAAAGAAGGTTCCTAAACCAAAGCCAGGAACTTATGCACTGGTTTCAAATTTCTTTGCCTCTCCAAGGAAGTGGGATGAAGTCTTTTGGAAGACAAGGGTCACCCTCAATACGACAATATCAACAGGTTTTGAAAATTTTGGAGATGGGGCATGAAATGACAACTATGGGTTCATGTCGGATGAAAAAGATGACTCCGGAAACAAGGGGTACATGAATAGAAGCGGATTTGAAGGCAAAAAAACTGGATAGAGTGCGGGCTACAGAATACGCTGAGTTATGGGTTATGTACCAAAGACAGATTATGTATGTTGCACAATGTTGAAGAGGAAGTGAAAAGTAAGGATGTGTGATCACAGTGAGAGAATGCTATTGCTTATGGGGAAAAGGGACTGGATTGCTGATCACAAAGAACCTGAGAGTCTGTGGAGACTGCCATGAAGCAAGAAAGTTCATCTCTGTTATGGTGATGGTGAAGAGAGATGGAATTGTGAGGGACGTGAAGCGAATTCATCACTTCAAGAATGGAAGGTGTTCATTTAGTGGCAGCCGGTAAGGTAAGCTGTAAAGCTACCAGTTACATTCACAATTTTGACAGATGGTTTTCCTGAGATATGATTTGTATCGGATGGCTTTTACTGGGAAGTACAGATTGGAACTCTGGCTTCTTGAATCTGTGGGAATCCATAATGAAGCAGAGCTAGTGAAGAACACTAAGATAATACATTTCCACATACAACATGCTACTCAGAGTTATTTGTGAAACTACACAAGGGAAATTAGTACTAGACCATGTACATGATATTGATCAACCAAAGAAGGGATTTCTGCAGCAGTGACCTTAGATTCTCTGTGATGGAAGAGGATCTACTTTGTATGGGCAACGCAACTACAACTGAAAACTGAAGAGCATAAACATGGTCATTTGATGCATTTTTCTTGCAATAACATTGGTGAATATCTGTTGTGTGTGAAGGATTTTCATCTGTTTACTATGTTATCTGTGGCTTTAAGGCCGAAGGCATTCGGCTCCCACATACATAAAATGCTTAATCAATTTCAATTCAAACAAAGTACCCTGTGGAACTTAATGGATTCATATCTAAGAGATCTATGTTCATCACTTTCTCAATCAAAATCCTACTTATTTCAAAACATAAAAAGAAGTTTGTCATCCAAATTTCAATTGAATTGCCTTGTCAGTCTGAAAAACCAAGACAAATATCAAAATTTGGGTTTTTGGAGAAACAACACTGAGAATGAAAGCTCTAAAATTCTGAGACTTACAAAATTATCTATAGATTTAGTGAATTGACTGACTGCTGCCCCTGATATCCATTCATTCCGCTGCCATGAAACTGTACCTGTTTTGTTGCCGGAAAAAAATTCAATTTGTTACGACTTAGTTCTAACCAAAGTTCTCAACTACGGTATCCAAGAGCTTGGTTCTGAAGATTCTGGTTATCTTCCAATAGACGATCATACTCTAGAAGAAGATCTGCAGCTTGTTTCTGGAGAGCAGTAACGTGAGCTTCAGCAGTTTCGACCTGCTTGTCCTTTTCTGCCGACTCCAGCTTAAGCTTTTTCAAATTCTCAGTCAAACCAGATACTTCTTTCTGTAATCGCTTAACTTCACCAGCAGCTTTTTCTTCCTTTTCCTTCAGCTGCAACTTCTCTCTCTCAACTCTCTCAAATTCTTGTTTTGAAACTCCGGTACTGCTCCTTAATTTGATCAACTTTCGCATGTAATGGTGCATACGATCAATTAAAAATCCAAGGAAGAGAGAAAACCCTACGAGATCAAGAAAGGAGTTTACATTCAACAGTTTGAGCTAATAAAGCTTTGTTATAGAATAAATTACACTTCACAGCAACAAACAACAAAAAAGTCTAACTAGCATGCTGGTATGTCAGGTGTACCTCACAGATGTCAGAACCTGATCCTGTTTATATTCTCAATTCTCAATCAACTCGTCATACTTTGTATTGATCAAAAGGAAAATAGGTGGTTATCTCAATTGGCAAGCTGAAATAGAATGTATTAAGTATCAAACAAAATTAACCATACTGATTCCAATACAATAATACAAAACCTTCTTTTTTTTCCCCTTTGTTGTACGAAAACAGTGAAAATAAAGGTGTCATAGATTTCAGTTGCAATTGCAACAGCATTTCAAATACATATGAAGGGGTTGTTCCACGACTGCTTCAAAAGTATGTAGCAAAAGAAACTCTAGATAAACTAACAGACTCCTCAAGAAAATTTTCCTCTTTTTCTACAAATATGAATTTGTAGAGTAGCATGGTTGTCGAATAACTAGCATAACCAAAAGTAGGAAGCCCCATTCCATGGCCATTCTCTTATTACATAAATAGAGTACCAAAAATTGAACATTTGTAAGATTTAGAATCAATCTGCATAAAGATTAGAAATCAATTGTGCCTGAGTTTTTGCATAACCCAAGTTTTCCAAACAGCCAAAATTAATACCTTCTGATGCATTTCATCCAATTAATTCAATTTTCAGACCGATTAACTCTTGAATAGACATTTGTGTACTCAGGAAAGAAAAAGAGAGTGAAAAAAGAAACAAAAATCAAATGAAATAGAGCAGAATGAAAATAAAACAAAAAAAAAGTGGTGAACAACAAAGGGAAACTACATTGCCAATCTACAGCTGACTGCCTGTCAGAGCACCATCCTAACCTGCTGACTTATCTCCAAGCTTCTGTAGAAACCTAACTCATCACCCTTGTTCTCTCCCATATTTCCACTTTCCACCACCTCAATCCCCCTCCCTCACCCCAAACCTCCTGTCCTCTTTCCTGACCCACACCTCTACCACTCCCTAGCACCCCTAATTCTCAAGCACCTTAAATTGTTTCAAATTGCCATGCCAATTCCAGACATTTAGTAAAAGCTAAGTTTGTTCGTTCAGATTTTTAAAATATTTCAAGGTGAAGAACACATGTAATGCTGGAATACGCCATAATGAGTTAAAACTGCTGCTTATGCTTCTCAAGTTGACTTTGCGTATATTATGTGAAATGGGTTCAAGAAGATGGGTTGAAATGGGTTTCAAAGATGTTAAATTGGAGCTAGTGGGTGAGAACAGCTGAGCCAGAGGGCAGAGGTGCTATTAGTGCGGGAGCGGACAATGAGCAGAACAGAACAGTTAAGGCGAGGGGTTTATAATGAAAAGGTTGGTATGCCTGGGAGGGAGAGAATGCCATAGCGGTTAATTGTGAGAAGAACGGCGCTAGTGGATGGGGCACTCCTTGTAAGATAGACGTGGCTAGAGGTGACTGGATGAGGGTGGGGGAAGAAGGGGCCAAGGCAGGTGGAATGTAGGAGGAGCAGTAGGCAGGGAAATTTCTCTATTTTGTTTTTTTTTTAGCATTAACAACAGAACATTCTTCAAAAAAAAAATTTCATGCAGTTGCCTTCTTCTCTTTTACAATTTTTTTCCATTTCTTCAGCAACAAAACTACTAATTTATCTCCACCTAACTGTTGGCCACTTAAGGTCAATTATTTGAGAAGCACATCCATCATGACAAGAAAATGCATTAGGAAACTGAAATAACTCAGGAAAAAAATTTGTGAAAGATTCAACAGCATACTTGAGCGAAGACAGCAATAACATATTTGATAAAAAAGATAAGCAATAAGAATGAAAATTAGCATTACACACACTCACTGACCCTTGTGTTAACAGAAAGCACAATTAACAAAGAAGCATCAACAGCACTAATAATTAGACCAATAGATAATTATTTACAGAACGACATACAAAGCTGTGAAAAAAAAAATACACATAGAATACCAATGATGAATTGGAGCAGTATGTTAACATCAAACCAACATTCAGACAAAGCAAATATAACATTGATCAGCAATCTATTTACACATAACAAAGAATCAAGAATTACATAAAGGAACCATAAACTCATCTTTTACCCAAATTGACAAGAACCTTACCCATGAGAGTAGCCTCTAGCAGGTTGGTCCTCCAAAGTACTTGATCCATAGGAGTCATTGCACCGTGCTTAGCACCTTTGTTCTGAATCTTGAGAATGCTAAATAAGTTTGACAAAAGGATGACAAAGATAGTGCCAGCAATGGTTAAAACTGTAGCCCTTCTCGTCTTCACTTCATCCAAACCCTTCAATACCAGTTCTCTCAAAGGCCCAATCTTCACCAATAAAAGGAATGCCACTAAACCCTCAGCACATACAACTAAAAAAAACAAGGGAATCATGTTTGCCACACAAAGATTTCACCTTTCTTCAACACTAAACAAGATTAAATTTTCTTAAACTGAAACATACATCAAAGGAAAGGAACTAAACCCAACTTTATAATTCCTGACTATCTTCAAGAAACGAGCAAAGAAGCAGAAATGCCAAGAATTATCCATTTCTAAACAAGCCCTTGTCTTCTAGACATCTACTCAGAATCAATTCAAAAATCAAATCTTTGAATAACATTTGCAGAAGCTATGATAAAAGGAAGAATCTTCAATTCTCTTTATCCTCAATCTATTTTAAAGACACTTAATTTTTGGAAGAAAGCAATAACCCCTTTCTCAAAGCTATGCCTTTCAGCAAAATGGAGGGGCCAAGGCCACAGATCTGTAAAATTAGCTGCTAAAGTGAAGTAAACACTACTATTAATCAAACCCCATTTGTTCTTTTCCTATTTCCTTTTGGGTGTTACTTTATAAAGTCTGAAACTCCAAAACTTAATGGTGTGGTTTTTGGGGATTAGGATGTTTATGCTTTACAGGGTAAAAAGGACTGGCCAAAAAAAAGCAGAAAAGGTTGAAAAGTTGGGACTCGCGAGAGAGTACTTGTAGAGCATCAGAGCACGAATTTTAAAGTGAAGGCCAAGAAAGGAATCGTAATTCGTAGGTGAAGCGCGAATGGAACTAATTTATACGGGGCGATGGGCATGGGCTGTCAGTATTATTTGTCACACCTCCAACCACACGTGGATTTTGGAATATACTTGTTCTTTAATAATCATACCGTATCAATACATTAAGGTTGTTGCACTTGCATCATTCTCATCTTTTGTTGTAAAACCACCTGTTTAGTTAAGGCTTCGTATTTGTTACGTTTTAAATGAGAATTCTAATTTACATTGGTTTTCATGTGAGAAAGTGAAATTTTATTGGGATAAATGAATGAAATGTGATTTATATAAGTTTGGGAATAAGAATATATTTAGTTGAGTAGCTTGAAGGGGATTTTGAATATAAAAATACGTGATAAAAATAAAATTATATTTATTTGTATGTTTTATAGTATCATTTTTTAAAAATTGTGTATATAATAATTTGTAAAGTTAACACTGATGGGTCAATTTTGAATATTTAATTTGAATATGATAATTTAATAGAATGATTTGAAAGAAGTGAGTTCATTTCGTTTGAAAGTAATTATATATTAATTAAATTAAATTGATAGTAGTGGACTCCACTTTGAATATTTAATTTAAATATGATATTTTTTATTTGTAAGATTTGTTGGTAATGAGATATATTAAGTATATAGTTTGGAGTGGTTGATCTCACTAGTATAATTTGAATTGAAATGATAGAAATAGTGATTGACATGTGACAAATTAGGGTTATCTATAAGATCATAAATTAAAATTATAGATTCGAGATTATATTTTTTGTGGGAAAATGAGAAGATAAAAAGGATAGTTTTATTAAAAATAAGTCAAACAAATATGATTTCAGATTTTGAAATCGTATAAAATCAGAAAATGGGTTTTGAAAATGAAAATAGTTGAGATTTTTGAAAAATTTTAAGCTCAATATCAAGCTCATTTTAAAAAAAAATTGGGTTCGAAGCTTGGGGAACTTATAAAATTGGGTTCAAGCTTAAGTTCAATTTAATAATATTGAGTTTGAGTTCAACTTATTTGCGGTCCAACATATTCAAGTTCGAGCAATTTCTCTAACTCGTCTACACAAAAAATATTATATTATTTAAATTAATGTGAATTGTAATATTTTAATTATTTGAACATAATTATTGTATTACTAAGTCTTTAATGTTTTTCTTGTTATAACATTATCATATAAAATAAAAAATAAATTCATTGAATTATTATTATGTTTATTATTATATTCTTAAATTATTTAAATAATTACAGACTCGTCATGTTTGTTGTCACATTATAACAAATAGATCAGACATTAATCTCATTGATGAAATTTGATGACATTAGAAAAAAAAAATGAATGAAAATCCATTTTTGCCCTCATATTGACCTATTTAGGAGTTTAACTTTTTCGAAATGAAAAGTACCCTTATGCATATTTACATATACAAGCATGTGATGAGCTGCCTGTAAATAATTTAACCACAAGGGGTTAGAGTAACAAATGTAATGAATTGCCAGTGATCCAGTTAGAAATATGATTTACTAAATTTAATTAAATTAATGAGATATCACTTGAAAATCAAATATATCAAAGTTAATTCAAGTATTACAAAAATAATCACTTTTGTATTCTTTCACATAGGGTACACCTCCCTTACATATAGGGATGAAAATGAATTGGATTCGTCAAGATTTTTTAAGATCTCGATCTAACGGGCTAAACCCACAAGACATGTTAGACCCGTTTGATAATTATAAAATAAATTAAAAATTTATATTTTCTAATAATAATACCACTAAAATTTTATAAAAATATATTTTTTTTAATAAAATAAATCACATAAGTATATTTTTTTTAAAAAAAATTAAATAGGGCAAGTCCAAGACGGCTTTAGATTAAAATCCACCCTATAATCATGACTATTGTCACACCTCAGCCAATTCAAGTCCAAGTATTGTGTATATATGTATTCTTGCAAATGTTTCAAAGTACTTATATAGGACTTGCCCAAAAACGAAACAAACAATAACAAATGTGAGAATGATGCTAATAGGCAGACTAACAAATTTTGATGTCAAACCAATGGACATGGATAATATCAAAACCACAATTCATTTGTTTTCACCACTATAAAAGTCACTCCAGCAGCAGTTATATCAAACCCTCCATCAGCATGAGGTACTCTACAACTAGCAATGGCACTGGCAACAATTGCTTTAACAAGTCCATCCATGGTAACATGAAATCCATCATCAAAACCTCCAACATCATCTCCAACAAATGCTCCAACATGTTCACCAAGAACAGCAAGGTGAGAACTTGGCCGATGATGGGCCATAATTCCAACTGAGGCATAAAGGTTAAGTTCAAAAGATCTAAGGCCGGTCCAACCATACACTCACGAAACTCTAATAGTTTATGTACCACATCACACCAAATTTACAACCTTTCATCACATACCTATAAATATTCTCGATTCCCATCATTGAGATACGTTGTTTTATTTGACATTCTATAGAGTAAGGTGAGAACTTGGCCTATGATGGACCATAATTCCAACATACGCATAAAAGTTAAGTTCAAAAGACTTAAGGACGATCCAACAACAGACTCACGAAACTCTAGTAGTGTATGTACTGTATCATACCAAATTTACAACCTTCCATCATATACCTATAAATATTTTCGATTTTCATAATTAAGATACGTTGTTTCATTTAACATTCTATAGCATGCGATTATATGCTTTTATCCTCTTTAACTTGGTTTGACTTGAGCAAATCATTGGATAATTTTTGTCGAAACGATCTCAACGCTCTAATAATTTATGTGTGCCGTAAACATAGAGTTGACAATTTACGAGAAATTAATAACTAGCTAGAAATTTGTGTTCAAATACTTGAATTAATACACATCATCATGTTTCTCTTTCTTCCTTGCTCTAACATTTAGGCCAAAGGGATGTCACATCATCCTCTTGAAATAAAGGAAAAGCAAGTTAATGTTCAACTTCAAACTGTAGTACGTTTGGTACAATATGTAAGAATGGTGAAAAAAACACATGATTAACCACTTGTACAAGTAGTTTCCATTTTCCTTTTTTGGGAAGGTGCCCTCTAAGCATGTTATTTTTTATTTTTTAATTTAAAAAATAGAAGAGAAGCAATCAATCTAATAGTATCTTTGGAGCATTGTGAAATGCCCAAATTAGGTCATAGCTATGTGTATAGACAGAGTCCCTCACTACAATTGATGAAAATGTTAATTAAATTAAAATCCCTATGACAATAATACCAACAAAGCATGCTATTTACTCCTTAACTCATGAAGTGGACATACTTTTCAATATATTGTTCTTTTTATTATTTTTATTGATAATTTTTTTTATAACAAATATGTGGAAAAAACACTTGTTATTAATTTTTATTTTTTTTTTAAAAAAAAACAAAGCAATGTCCACCACTAACAAATTTTTGTCTTTTATTTTCCACTTGTATCTATGTTGAGTCAACTCTTTCACATTGTATTATTATAACCCTATGGAAAATTGAAAGTACTAGATCATGCATCTAAAAAAGCATGAGGAAGAATTTAAGATTGGAATTTTTTATTTTTTTTACTATTTTTATTCTAATATTTTGGGATTTCGTCCCTTTCTAGCCACTTCTTCTATTGTCTTTAATTCCAACAAAGCCCATTATTTCTTGGTCATTGTTTAGGAGTTGACTTGTTTGGGTGGTCAACCTGAACAGACAAGCACAGCCTGCCAGCAATTTTTTAATTTGCTTATATAAAAATAACCTAATTATAAAAAGAATTATTCATTTTATTTAAATAAAAGAAGCAAAAATAAAATAACAGGCCGGCAGACACACAGTGGCCATGTTACCGGTGGCACCAGTCTCCGGTTGCTCAGTTCAACCACATTTCACCGTACAACCTGTACAACTCATCAATGGTTCACTGGCTACTTACTGTATGTGATTATAGTTCAATTTCGGGCTTGGGGCAAATCCATCTTAGTAGTTTTAGATATTATTAGATGGTTATATATGTATTTTTAATATTGAATATTGATGTGGCAAAAATTATTTGATTGGTTAAAGCTTTATAAATTTCTTTTTCTCTTATATGTTTTAAAATAAGTTTGAAAATGCTTGGAAATACACTGACGTAAACTCGAGAAATAATAAGTAAGCATATATACATGACTCGAGCATTGCATGATACTGGCACACAGTGTAAGTAATGTGTTAGTCGTGTTCGTTTCAAATACTAGTTCCTAGTGGTGTTTGTTTCGAATACTAGTTCCTAAGATAGATGTCTTGCTTATTGACAATATATATTATTTTTTATTTGAAATGAGCAATATATATCACTATAATTTTTAAGAAATTATTAAATTTTTCTCCCCTTTATTTTGTCAAAAAAAATTATATCTTTGGGTACAGTAATATGTTTTTATTTAACAATGGTTGGTGAAAAGTAATAGAATTTTGAATTATTCTTATGCACCAAAAAAGATATCATTCTTATGTCTGAAGAAAAAGTCAGAACAAGAAGAGGAAAGTGGGAAAGTCCATGAGCTTTTTTTGGTTAGAACTAGAAAGAAAATATTGGGGGAAAAAGTAATTTTGACTAATATATAGGCCAATAATTACATAAATTGATAAATAGTTATCAACGTTCACTTTAGCGTAAAAATGAGGTAAATTAATTTTCCAAAAAAATACAAATAAACTTTCTTTATATCGAATTTCATGAATTTTATAATTATAATGATGTCACCTCATTAATTTATATGAGATAGACAACATTATAGTCACAAAACCTATGCACATCAGTACATAGAAGAATTTTCCAAAGAGAGAAACTTATGGCCATTGTCCAAAACAGTTGTTGTCAGCAAACAAAATTTTTATGACATACACAGCACGTAATTACTAAAGCTAAATAGAATATCAATATCAAATATAATAGAAAATAATTTCTTTTTCTAGAAAAAGTAATTTGTTTTGTCTCCTTCAGATTTTTTTTTCTTCCTTTCTTCCAAGAATATTGCACCAAAAAAGAAAATATAATAGATAAAAAATCATATAAAACAAAAAATAATTATAGAATAATATAATGTAAGTGGAGTTGTGGAAGCATGTTTGAAGGAAAAAAAAAAAAAAGAGAAGAAGAAAGAAACTTGGTCATCTATTTAATCACAGCTGATGTGGCCAAAATTAGACTTGAATGTTGAGTATGTTGAGTTTGCAGTTTGGAGAAAGACTAATCTGGATAGGTCTAACTTAATGTAAATTGTCCAGCCAGATGCTTACTAGAAAACCAAAGTCATCCAACCAGAATTCTAGGCTAATTCTAGTTAATGTTGTATAAGAAAAGAGAATCTTACCTTAATTTGTTTGATTGATTATTAATTGAATGTTTATGAAAGAAAGATAATTGAATTGTTCTCTTATTCTATTATCTTATGTAACACCCCCCATTATTACACAATTAGATATATATTATAATTTGACATGATAGAACCTGTATGTATATATGAATTTTTTTTTTTTTTTTGTAACACTATAAGAAAAGATAAATCACTTTTTACATGCACAATCCTGTTTAAAATACTTTATAACATATGTCATGTGTATAGCAGGATCGGTATTTATATAAAAGTTCAACACCCACAACGACTCAATATTTACGTACTTATTTACAGTAAAGTTTTAAAAACGAAATATAGTACCAGTTCAAAAATATAATACAACAAATTCAAAATATAACAAGCCAACAAAATAACCCAACAGGTCGTCATCCATGTACACACTCTCTCAGACACCTACAGTAGCTCCAACCGCCGCCTAACCAATAAAAGATGCTTCAAGTATCGTCGTACTCACCTACAATGCATAAACTATATGAGCTAACGCTCAACAAGTAAAGATTATGCATGTCAAAGAATAATCCACAATATCAAGTCATGCAACTCAAAATGCTATACTCACAATGTAATTTTATGCATCAAAATATTTCTCCCAAAATTATTTCTTTCTTGGGTCCCTGACCAACACTACTATCCCATGCACCGGAAAAGAGCTCTATACACCGCTATAATCCAATGGCCAGTAATCATATAAGCATGCAAATACATGCATACTCATACGCATGCAAATTCATGCACGCGAACTTGCAAATCCATGCATGCTTCGGTGCACTAGTAGTGGTCAGCAAAATATTTTCCTTTCTCTAAATCATGCCGTGCAATGCAATATTTATCACAATGCTCGTATATGATGCATGCACGTACTAATGACAATGCTCATGTATGTATGCTCAATGGAGAGCCCTCTACTATGCACATATGATTTATGATATTACATATAATTCACACATTTACTATGTCTATGCATTGTGGTTGCAAATGAATCTTTATTTACCTTTCACTTGGTTGGTGGCTTAATCTAAATTTGTTTAGTATTCATCTCCAACTTTAGATATAAAATAGCCTATAATATTACCCAACATCAAGCACTATTCCCAATTTGGTAAGTTGAAAGTACAAAATCTCATACTAGACCTTAAACACCAACCTATAAGCTAACAATCAAGCTTTCACAAACTAGAACCCAATATAGCCCCTCAAATACCTCAATTTCTCATCTTAAATACATGCCAACATCATTTAATTGAAGTATTATAACTCTAATAGCATGTACCTAATTGTTAACACTCAATAGCAACATGTCTAGGTTGAAACATGTTAAGTGATAAAATGTGGCAGATTCACATTTTTATATTTTTTTGTTGTCAAGTTTAGTTACATGATAATTTTAACATCCCTAAGCATATCCAATCACTCCCAAATTTTTACCACACTTAGATAACATGTATATAAATGTAACCATATCATATAATTGCTAAAAAGCATGAATATAGCTTCCCAAGTTCAGCTCTCTTCACGACATACTAAAACATATTGTTTCATACCGTGACAGTTTTGCACATTTCATGACATTAATAGTTTTGGCACCCTTAAGTATATTCAATCACTCTAACATTTTCATTATACTTAGATAACATATATAAGGAGACAAACATGTCATATTATTACCAAAAATAATGGATTTAGCTTCCTAATTCAGTATCCTTCACAGCACACCAAAATAAATTTTTCTATTTTGGCAATTTGAGTGTTTCTCCAATATCATTCTCTATTTCAATTTTCAACTGATAAAACTTCATTCCGATACTCGTAACTCATATATGGTCATTTAAATGGTAATAATTATAGGTTTTATTCAACATACCATACACTTTTGAAACCTAAAACACAAGAAAATAGTAAGATGACAGTTTCTGCCACAAGTATTTCCTATTAAGTGTTTGTCATCAAAAACCCTTTCTTTGTGCACCAAAGTCTAACTAAAAACTTCCTAACACTTTTATAAGAGATATTGAAAGCTTAATAATCAATAAAACCATTCATAATAATCTGAAAACCAAAGGCAAATATGTAGATAAGTGTTACCTATGCAGATTTTGAGGTTAACTTGATGGTAATCACTTCTCCTTTGCTTTTCTTGCTTTTATTTCAACTTGGAATCAATTTGGATCACTTGGAGACCTTAAGGTGTGTGTTTGGAAGATGAAAATGGCTGAAATGAGGATCTGGTCATTGCTTAAGGGTGAAGGGTTTGAGGTGTTAGCTTGAGCTTAATAAGAAAGCATAAGGTGGCAAGTAAATAGCAAATCTAATTTTCTCCCTTATCTTGCAGCCCTAATCTTGTGTGTCTCACCTATTTTTATTTGGTTGCAACCTATCTTAGTCACCATTCATTCCCATAGTTATTTCCTATGTCTGTTCATTCGATCTCCAAATCGATTCACGTCCGATTCTTAACGAAATATCAAGTTTATATTTCTAAAATCATATGCATATATGGGCCTTGTAATAGGATACTTAAATTACATTATATCATGTCTAATATCTCAAGTATGTTAATTTACAAATATATACTTTTGAAATAACTTGATCAAATCAAATTAAACCGTATAAGTTTACTAGTAACACTTTTAACACTTCCAAAATTATAACCTATATATCCTATCTATATCTAATATTGATCCATTTCATTTTCTTCTTATTTCAATATAAAATCAACTACTTAGATTAGAAAATTTAATAACTAATATCGTGCAAGAATTTCAGAATTTAGTTTAATATTCAAGAATGTCGTATAAAATGAAATAAATTATGCAATGTCAATAGAAATACAAATAGTATATAAAATTAACACGTAATGCATGAATCATATTTGGCCATGTAAGTAGTAAGAAGCTCGGGTATCACAACTTATTACCTTGTTCATTATATAAAGTGTAAATTTATCTAGAGGTACGTTTTTATAATTATTTCAATATTCATTATTCATTCTCTACAAGTATTTTATTAACTTAAATATCGAAGAATTTTCGTTGGTTAAATTCCAGCACCCATAATCCTTATTTTGCTAGTATTTAATGGAGGTTAATTGACAAAGTTGATCTTGGATTTTTGATTTTTTGATATGTATTATAATCTTTTTGGTGAAAAACTGAGAGAAAAAAGGGGAAAACAAGGGAGAAAGATTGGAGATTCTAGATTGAAGTGTCTTCCTTCAAGATTCAAAAGTTTTTCTTTTTTTTTTCTTTTTACTTTGCTTTTATCATGAATTTAAATTTGTTTATGAATTTATTAGATATGATTATTGGCTAAGTTCTTTATTCTACAGTTTTTATATAACCTAATTTTGATGGTTTGAATATCTCTTTCAATTCAATTGAATATTTATTTTCTTTAGTTAAAGTTATCCACATGGTTTTAATACTTTCAATTACTTGACCACTAATTAAATAATTTACTAATCATATTGATTCAGGAGGTAATATACGTATTTAATTTTGTGTGTAAAAAATTATAAATTACATGTAAGATATGAATATACTTGCATAGCTTGTGTAGTTTTCATTGACATTCATAGAGTTTAATGATTTATTGATTATTTAATTTATATAGAAATGTAGTAGGTTATCAATTAGTAAACTTTTTATTAGACCTTGAGAGAGGTTATTGAATAATTAGGGAATTCTCGACAATCAATTAGGAAAATAGATTAAAATTAATGCGATTGAGTGTTCAAGTCAAACTAATTCGGTGAAATCATAAAGCATGTGTCTTTTAAGTTATTGAAGTTTTTCCTAAATTATTTTTTCTTTGTTTGCATATTTGTTTAGTAGTAGTTTGGTTTAATTTACATTAATTGACACTTTCTCTTATTTGTTCAAATAAAATTAAAGTTTGTATAGTAATTATCAGTTCTCGTAGAAATGATACTCACCAATCCCTCTATTACTTATTAACGATAACGTGCACTTGAGTTCGTAAAATTCACAACAAGCTACATAAGGAGATCACCTTGATTACGTTGGAGGTCCTCTTAGCCACTCAAGATTCTAATGCCTTGGTTCAGGGCCTTTAGGATTGTGAGTTTTTTAAGTTGCTAGTTAGAAACCAACTCTAAATTTTGATGACCTATTAGCGTGAACAGAAAAATATATCAATATGGAAGAAACCCAAAAAATTAAAAAGGAAGAATGGGAAAAAATTTGTAAGCAGAAGAAATAAGGGGAAGCCCAGCTAAGAAGCCAAAACCAAAAAGGAAAGCTCCCTCCACACCCACCAAATACTCATCCTATACACCATTGATAGTATCTAGGTCACAAGTTCTCATTGCAATTGAGGGGCATCAGGATCTTAGATGGCCTACCTATTTGCAGGTTCCTACAAACATTAAGTTGGATAAGTACTGTATGCTTCACAATAAATATGGTTACTTAAGTGTCAAGTGTAATCACGTAAGGGATAAAATCGAATGATTGGCCCAAGTTGGACATCTAAAGGAGTTTATTTACAGAGATAAGGAGCCTCGTCAAGGTCCTAAAAAAAAAGGCCAGAGCAGACATTCTCCAAAGAGAGAGGAAGAAGAGAATCAGGAAAATGAGCTCATGGCAGGAATATGGGCCTCATCAAGAGGTTAACCATATGGCATGGAACCTCGTTATTTAGTTCGAACCACAAGACGCAAGAGATCTTCATGCTCCCCATAATGATGCATTGATCATCACAACCAAAAAGTTCGTATACCCATATTAGTTAGGGGAGAACTCCTAGACTAACTTATATAGTGGGAGTTCATTCTTCTTTAATAATCGATTTTTTAAGGATGGATTGAGTTCGCAACAATTAGTATCATAGTAGGATCCTATCAGTGTTTAGGGGGCTCCATATATAAAAGTATTGAAAGTTGGCTAGTCGAAGGAGACCTAAATTACAAGAAGGTGTGTATGGGTTTAGGTGAGAAAGAATATGATGGACTCTCCATCCCACATCAATTAAAGGAGAGATCATGGTCTAACTTATATAGTGGGGGTTCCTACAAAAAGCACCATTAGAGTATGTCTACAAAAAGAAAGAAAAAAATCAAATTATATTAAGAATTGACAATTCCAAATTACTCTATTTGATTTCAATTAACATTAAGCCTACAACCTGCATTTTTGAAATATTCTAATATGGAACCTTTACCTTTATCACTTGAACATTCAACCTATACGTGTATCCTAGGGAACCTTTACCTTTATCACTTGATTTGTTGTTTTAGCTAGTTAGGATCATAGTTATGTGCTAATTAAAAGGAAGCAAATGACCATAAACTAGGGAGTTAATTTGTTAATGATTCAACTTCAAGAGGTGTGTGGCTTCACACAACGTTTAAACATGTAGTTTGAAGGTCAAGTTTAAACAAATAGATTTGAAGGTCAAGGTTAATAGGAAAAATATTATGTTACTCATTTGATAATACTAAGAGTGAATTTTTGAGTCATTAAATACATAAAGATAATGCCATAAAATATAATGATGTCATTCATATATTAATTCAGTACCCACAAATCAAATTTAATAGATGTTATACTCAATGTACATTATCATGGACCGGACAATTCTACCCAACACACGAGATTCGTGTGATGCCCTAACTCATCGAAACCAACCTCATCTAATGGAATAATAAGTGATTTTGCCATGTCTTGAGTTCATCAGGGGAACGGCTTCAAAACCCAACCAATTTGTGTAGGGTTGACCAAATTCCTTTTTCAACGTCAAATTCAAAATTAGTGACAAGCCCCCCAAACTTAATTAGGTCGGTATGCCTAAATTTTGAAGGGTCTATACAAGTTTTTCACATTTTTTGATATGAAACTTTTCTACTATATATATTTCTGCTCTTTTAATCGGTATTTATCAACGATATATATTTTCAATATTGAGACGTAACAAGATGCACTTATTACAATATTCACCTTATAACTTTGTTTACATGTTCAAAATTAGTCCGACAAAATCGAGAATCTAAATTATCAACCAAAAAAAGAATACGAGACCCAAAAATCGTAACCTATTTGAGTAGTATCAAATTGAAAGCATATAATTTAGCTGGTCAAGAGATGTCTCCTCTTTGAAGAACCGTAGCAGAACAAATAAAGTTGGTCCATTTAAGGTCTCAATTAAAGACAGCTGTTGATAGGACTGGTCAACTTGTTCAACCTACCACCCCTATGGTGAAGACTAAGTTTTCTCTCTTTTTTTTGTTCTTTTTCTTTCTTCTTGATAAAAAGTCCTTTTCTATTTCAAAAACCACAAAAAAGAAGTTCTAGAAAAAGAAATTTCTTTCTTTATTTATACAAATTTCTAGTAATAATGATGATGGTTGAGTTTGTTAAAATTTAAAATTTATTTTATTAAAAAGTTTAAAAATTTGAGATCCATACTGCTCCAAACTCATTGAATTCGGGTTAGACTCATTTTATATTTTTAAAAATAATAAAAAATATAATTTTAAAAATAACATCATTAATTTTTTTAAATATAATATTATATATATATATTAAAATAAAAAATAAATAAATAATTTAAATAAGATAAATCGAGGTGGGGTGGGGTTCGGACCCAACCTTATCACCGTCCCTAAAAGAATTGGCAAAACGGTCTATTACCTATTTTGGCACGATGTTGAGCACAAAAGAAGATTTGCTTTGGTATAAGTTTTGGGTTGTTGGTGCCAATACATTTCCAATGCTCCAAAATTACTTGAATGAAAAAATAAATTGAAAAAAATTAAATATTCCAAAATATATGAACAATTCGTTTCTGTTTCTCTTTTTATTTTGTCTACTATATTGAAACCGAAAAAAAAAAAAAAATCGTCATGACAAGCAAATATGTTTATGTACTTCATCATAACATTTGTTTAGTGGGCATTAACATAAAGTTAAAATTTTCAATCTTTTCATTTGTACTGTATTTTAATATGCATATGTACTTCATCTATTTTAAATTTTTTAGTTTTATATATACTTTTTTTTTTGCATATCCAAAATAATTTTTTTTGACTAAACTTATTTAAAATCTTATAAACTCTTACATCTTATAAGATATTTTTGAAATTTATAAGATGTTAAATTTTATTTTAAAAATAAGTTATTGAAATATTTGGTTAAAATAAAATTATGAAACTTTTAAAATATTAGTAACGACAAATATGTAGTTAAAACTATCAAAATTAAAAAAAAAATTAAAATAAAATTTTATTTGTTAAAAAGATTGGGGCGACCTTACTTTTTTTTTTTTTTAAGTTTATAAATTTTTAATTTTTTTTTATATGCTCTTAAATAATTTATAAAATATTTTCAAGAGGTTATAAGGTAAACCAAACACCCTCTTAAGTTTTTTAAAATGAAATTTCTTTTTCAAAACTATCAGTCTTATTTTTTCAACTTTTATCTAAAATTCGACGTCGAATTAAACTAAACCAATTTTTATGGAATGACCGAATAATATTTTAAAAGGTGATATAACATATATTTACATATACTCACTCAATTTTAAATTTATCACTTTTATATTTTTTTAATGTCCTAGATAACATTAATTAAATACATAAAACTATATGACACCGTATTTTGTCTTGAGTGATTAATGCTAAATAATTTTGGGTCGAACTCGTGAACAGGCTAAATCAAATTGGATCTAGATAGACTTAAATATTGATATAAGTTATTTTAGTATATATTATTTTATTTTACATATAAATAACCCAAAATTACATTATATTCCCATTAATATGAATTTATAATTTGAGAGTGGGAAGAATAACGTTGGAAACCAACATTCTCCTGACTTATTTTGCATATATAAAAAAAATTATAAGCAATAAGATGGACTCGCATGGAAAACTTTAAATATTTTTATTCTAATTTTTACAAGTATTATATTCTTTCAAATATTATCTAAAATACCGTACAAATAATTTAAATTTATTATTTTGAAACGAAAGACCCACTTTTTCACATCTTAAAAGATATAGATGAGGTAGCCTCACTATATAACTAAATTAGTGGATCAATTAATATATTATTCGTTTTTGACGATAGGATGGAATTCGAATTTTAGTGTGAATTTATGGTTGAATTTCGGTATGAAATAATTACTCTGGTGTTCGTGGAATCCTACGACTAAAGTTTTGTATGAAACAATCATTTTTAAGGCGACACTGCACAAAAGTGTACAGTTCATAGAGAACCTATAATCTAATTAAATCATATTTCGCGATTTATTTGTTCCAAAATTATCGGCGTATGAATTTTGAAGTTCTAAAATATAATTTGACAAAAATTGGATATCTAAATAAAAAAAAAATTAAGGTGAAAGATATAGAGATTGAATTTAATATATATATATTATATTATATTATATTATATTATATTCACACACACAATATCGTGGAGGTTTGATTGACATTTGATTGAACAGGAAAATTTCAAGACGAGTAACGACTTGGTAGGGGCAAGAAAACAGGGGAAGAGATGAAGGCGAATAGTCAAAGCCATAACCGGTGGCGCCGGTCAATGGTTGATAAAACCCCCCCAAATCATTCACTCATCATCAATTCATTTCCTTAGCTTCTCCTCATTTTTTTCTCTCTCCCCTCTCTCTCTTCAGCTCCAGATCATTATTTGTTGAAGATATTTTCTTCTGGGGGGAGCTCTGAGTATTGGGTTGATCCCAAAAAAAGTTATTTTCTTGAATTCTGAAGCCTACCTTTGACTTTGCTTTTCTACTGTTTCTGGGTTTTTACTCCAGGTCTCGGTGAAGAAAAATGGCTGTAAGTTTACCGTTTCTCTATAGTGGTTTGCCAAAAAACAATGGCAGCTTTCTGGGTTTTGTTTTTTCCCTTTGAAATTTTACTTTTCTGCTGAAGTGACAATTCTGTGATTGTTTTATCCTGTTCTGTTTGTGGTACTGAATTGCTTTGGTAACACAGTTTTTATAGTAGTGTTTTCACTAACTTGTTTTTTCTCTCTGTTTGGAAATTGTGATACTTTCATCTTTTGCTGATTAACTTTGTGTTTGGAAAATCTTCTTATTTTATCTTTCACTGTTATTTTGTCCCCCCCACCCCTCTCTCTTTTTCTTTGGAAATACTGGTTGGTTTGTTTATTGTAATGAGTGAATAAGAAAAAAGAATAATTGTGTGGTCAAGGGGTTGGCTTTATACCACAACTGCATAACTCGTGTAGTTTTCAGGCTATACATTTTTGTAGCAGTTGATCAAGCTTTTCTGTATTGGTTGATTTGGGCTCTTTTAACTTCTTAGTAATTCAATTTATTGTTTGGAATACTGTGTCTTTTGTGGGCGAGGGAGGTTGTACTCCATTTCTGTGTATGTATATGTTCTTCTGCAAGTTTAGGGGAATAGTATTTTAGATTTTTTCGTTGAAGTGAAGAAAAATGGTGAATGTGTTTGCTTTCATTGTACTACGGAAGATATGACCTTAAAACAAACCAAACTATTCGATTCGATAGCGGTAAAATTTCATTTGGGCTTAATTCGATAAACATAACAAACCAGCTTGAATATATTTTTTCGATTGAAGCTCGGATCAAGCTTGACTACATTAGTAAAAAAATATAAAATATGGATAGATGAAACTACTCGAGCTCGACTTGTGTTTGATTCAATTAAAATTCGTTCAAGCTTGATTTTGGTGCATATTCTTTGCATTTAGTTGTTTGTTTATATTTGTCACATTATTTAATTACTTAGTCCAGCATATTTTGCTTTGAAATTAAACCCACACTTCAGAAACAAATGAGAAAAATAAGCGCAAATGTAAGGATGACCACTCAAACAGAACAATTTTTATGAGCATGAAACAAGGATGCATCAGAATTCAGGTTCTGATGTTTATTCAGAATTCAGAAATATCCTTCCACCCTGTCATGATTTCTCAATGATTGTTAAAATCAATGGAATACGGGCCGTTGATTTTCTGGTATTCTGTCTCGCTTCTCCTTGGTATCTATATCATTGGAAATCATATGATTAATGGTATCTTAATAGATGATATTAAGATTTTGTACACTGTATAGTAACGGGTTTGAATCAGCCTTAATTTGTTGCGGAGTCTGCAGCTCCACTTCTTTTGCTCTCACATCACAGTTTTTCAATTTCCTAACAATTTGTCCTATCAAGAAATGTTTAGAAGTGAATCAGCAACAGTAATCTATAGAACACCAACTTTTGAGTTCCTTGAAGTTATTAGAATGCACCTCTTGGTAATTTTGAACTTCATGCTCACATGTGGTTGTTTGTCATGGGATGTCATCTTTCCTGCCTACCTCCTAGAGATGTGCATTACCATAAAGAAAGAGGCATCATTGCTAATATTTGTGCTTTTGACAAATACTTTGAATTTTTAGGACCATTTGTTTGTGTTTTTCAAGAAATTTAATAATGATTTTTGTTTCCCCTTTTGGTTGCATAACTGGAAATGTAGTCCTCATATACGTAATTCTCATTCAACAACTGGTTCCAAAATTATGGTATATTATTGTATCTTGATTCTTGGGTATGCAACAAGTTGAAACGTTTTTTACTTTTTTGAGTTGCATTTGAAGTTTACCTCAAGTATGAACGCCAAAACATAATTTCTCCAGCCAAGACCAGTTATTATGTGGCATAATATTGTTGAATGATGAAGTGATCTTTCTGCATCCTAACACCTTAACATAATATCCTAACATTGTATTGTAATTTGGCCAAATCGGTGTGCTCCATTTTCAAATTATAGATACTAAATGTTATGCAACAAATCTCCACTACTACTGTTTTATCTTAATTTGCCTGCTAAATCAATTAGTTTTTTGGTGAAGGAGTGGGCCACAGTCATAAAAGATAGGTATTCTATATACAGCTATAACTTCATTGCTGATGTTCCATAGTTGTGGATGTATAAGGTTTCTGATATGCAGTTGAGAACAGCAGTTAATACCTGAATACATGTCTTGGGTTCAGATTCTGGCGTCAACCTAACTTGCATGGCTATTTGATGTTGATACTGATCTGTGTTATTTTAGTTCGGTAGCAAGGATTGCTGTTGCTCATTCTGTATGGTTTGAGAAACATAGAGACTTGCTCTTTTCATGCATAAGAACTGATTATTTGCATCTAATACTGAAGGGAATAACACTAGTTTTTGTTGTCAAAGCAGCGTTCAAATGTGCCAAAATTTGGAAACTGGGAAAATGAAGACAATGTTCCTTATACAGTATATTTTGATAAGGCAAGAAAACATAGAGGTGGGAAGATGATAAATCCAAATGATCCCCAAGAAAACCCGGACATGTTCACTAATATTGATCCTTCACCACCTGCTCCTGCTCCTGCTCCTCCAGCAAAATCTAGAACTAGACCAGAGGAACCAATTGGAAGGGGAGCGGTCAGGCCAACGCCTGAACATAGAGTGAGCATGGAAGATGGTGATGTTAGGCAGTTCCGCAATTCTCCAGCTCGGGGTGAGAATACGGGTCAAAGAACTGCAAATGAATCAAATTATGGGGGGCAGAGCCAGAGGCCAGCTCGGTCTGCAAGACCTAGTGCAGGATCTGAGCAAAGCTTCGAGCGGTCTCCACTTCATCCACATTACCAGGCAAAAGTTACAGGGAGAAGCAGTGGATCTCCTGCTTGGGAAGGAAAGAACTACGATAGTAGTCATGGTACCCCTGGAAGATCCCGGCTAAGGCCAACCACTCGAGGAGATGAAAGTGTACGTTTTTACCTCCTATTTATCATTTGATTTCAGGTTTCACAGATCTCAGTTAATCTACAAAATTCTCAACTTTTGAGCAGTTGTATCTAATGGATATGATATACTTTCTAGAAGCACTTTCTTCCTTTACATTTGGCATCAACTACAGAATGAGTTACACTAAAGGCCTTATGGTTTCTTATAACCTACGGATATATTAAACTTAAGAATCAGTTTGACTGGCTGCAACCTTCTTCTAATTGATTGCATTGCAAATGGCAGCCTGATAAAGGTGCCGCTGTTCCAAGATTTGGTGAATGGGACGAAAATGATCCTCAGGCGGCTGAAAATTTCACTCACATTTTTAACAAAGTGCGGGAGGAAAGGAATACTGGCGCTGGAAATGTGCCTGGTACTCCAAAGCACCCATCTTATGACACACGTGGTCAACAAGCCAACGAACCTAAGGTTTGTTAATCAATATCTGCTTCTAGCTTCTTTTAGTATCATATATTGCTTTTACTACTTCTGATCAGGCTCATCTTTATTCTTTTCTCCTTCGATGCAGAAATGCTGCTTTCCTTGGTGGTAAAACTAGAAGGTTTCTCATTTCCTTTTCGAGCTATGTTGGACATGTAAATAGCTCTTGAGGGCTATTCTGATGCTGAGATGGTGATTTTTTTCAGTTTTAACTAGTGTGCTGCTTGTGACAATAAACACGAGGTCTTCTTAGTTTTCTTCATCATCATCTCTGTGATTTCCAGGGATTAAAACTATTTTTCTCTTCTGACTTTCAGTCTTCCACTTGTACTTTGGCTGAAATAGAGAGATTACCTATGGTAGATTCTTTATTCTGATGTACTGCATTGCTTTTACTACAAGTTTTTATGCAGCTGTCCAATTTTTCTCATATTCTTTTTTCCTGGCTTCAGAAAGAAATGGATTCATTTGCTTTGCAGTTTAATTTGGTTTAGTTAAAAGATTTTAGAACTTAAGTTGAATGGTTGCTGCGCAACAAAACTAAAGAACTACTTCGACCATTTCCAAACTGTTCAAAACTTCTATTGTTCATTAAACGTCCAACGTATAAATATTTTCTTGAAAAAATATTTGGTTGTGGATTATAAAGGGAAATATTATATGTGCAAATTGCATTTCACCCCCTTAAAAAATTGCATTTTCACATTAAACCTCCTATATAACAAGAGAAAGTACTTTGCCGTGCAATTACTTTTGTTGAGTCACTTTGCCATGAAGTCCACTTTTACAAGATTTATAGCAATTCAGCCCTTAGAATTACTTTCACCAAAGCGCTTCGCCTGCTAATCAACTTTTCGATAAGTTTCATACCACTTTATCCCCTACAATTTCTTTATGGAAATACTTAAATCCCTTGAAAATTAATTATGTGGTCGTAATTCACTCTCCAAAAAGTTCACAATTTTTTCATGTAATGGGTTTTATTTTTTTCACCATTTTTCAGGCTCAGAGTAGTAAAACAAGTTACATTAAAACAAAATTAAAAAAAAGTATTATTATATTTCATATAAAAGGGAAAACTATAGCCTTAATCTTTGTACGCACCTCGACATATAGAGTAATAGTATATCCAAAAGTTTTCCATCAACATCTTAAGCTTCTTTGTCTTCCATATTACTAAGAAGGACAACTCAAGTATCAGTCCTAAATGAGGAAAACTGATTCTATCCTTCAGTTTTGAGAATTCTCGATGGTATAATCAAATGTTTTTATTTAGATTCTTTTTTGGAAATTGAATTTTTTTTCCCTATAAATGAATTATTGAATTTTTGGAATAAATTGAGTAAAATATCTTTTCCCAAAAAAAGTAAAAAAAAAATGTAAGAAAAAAAAGAGGCATAAATTGAAGGGTAACGTACTAGGTGGTAGAATACTCGAAGAAAGTAATTTCAAAAGGGTGAAGTAATACAAAATTTATGAAAAAAGTTGATAAGGGGCGAAGTGTTTTTCTTGTTTTGTAGGAGGTTAGCTTAGTTGATCAATATCTACTACAAAAGGCTTGCAAGATGAATATTTATCATATTAAGGTCTCAATTGGCCCAAAACAAAATAAAAATAAAAATAAAAATAACTCTGAATTTGTTATTTGACAGTTAAAATTATTTATTTAAAAACTTAGTAAAAGTGACACAGAATTCATCGTTTGCATTCAGTGCCTTGACCAATGTTAAAAGCAAAAAAAATTGAGGGTGGGATTGCACTCTTTATTTTCCAAGCTGCTTAACTTCTTGTTCTTGTTTTTTTATTGTAGCTACTGTTTTGTTTGCTATTTGAAACTTTTGCATAAGGCCAATGGCACCCGAATGAGCTGCAAATGAAATGGTGGGACAATTTTGCACTCCTACTGGAAAGCTGGCTTGGACAATGAAAGAGTCCAATAGATATTACAGGTACATCTCACCGTATATTCATACATAAATATATAAAAATATATATATTTATGTATTAATATATGGTAAAATTAGAAATGACAATGGGTCCGAATTTTACCTGGACTCTGGGGCGGGTTTGGGACGTCTAGACAGGTAACAGATTCAATTTTTTAAACCCGCACGGGTTTGGGGTGGGTAACGGGTCTTAATAGACCCGCCCCGTATAAGATAATATAAATAGTTTAGGATTTCTTTGTCCCCTTTTTCATTCCCATTTTCCATAAACTTCGCCCGCCTCCTTGACTGCTGCTGCTGCAAGCTAATTGAGTTTTCTTGATTTCTTTTTGCCTTTTCCTTTATTTTTGGATTAATTCTTTCTTTTTTCTTTACCTCTTTCTTTTGAGTGTTTGTAATTTTCTTCTATTCATACTAGTAGCTATTGTTAACTCAATTTTTTTTTATGCAACTCCAAATCCACCACAACCAACCATGTCCACCATGTAAAATCTCCCTACCAACAACACCACAAATTTATTTTATTTGCAGTTTTTCTAGTTCTTGATTGACCGAACAAAATTCAAGTGGCGACTTCACTTTCTCAATTTTTTCTTAAATTTTTATTTATCAATTTTTTTGGATTTTATATAATTTTGCACTAGAGGTTGGATTATTACATTTTTAAGTTGCTAATTATATGTTTAATCAAATTAGTGACTTTAATTATTTTGTCTTTTATTATTTAATAGTTAAAATAATGAATTGACGGGTTTAACGGGTTGGACCCGCCGGGTTACAGGTTCGAGACGGGACGGGTCTATGATAAATTAAAACGGGACGGGACGGGTCTCGAGTTCATATTAGCATTGACGGGGGCGGGTCCTGAATTTGGCCAAATCCGTCCCACACCCGCCCCGTTGACATCTCTAGGTAAAATACACACTCAATATACACCATCGAGTACGGCCTCTACACTAATACAACAAATGTCCCACTTCTAGCCCTATGGCATGGCATCTTTCATTTGTCTCATTTAGCATGATAGTACTTCTTTACATAAGCCAAGTGCACACCACATGATATAACATCTGCACTACTACAATGAATATCCCACTCCTAGCCCTATGCCCTATGGCATGGTACCTTTCATTTGTCTTATTTTTGGATGGATGTAATTCTGTATAATTGTAGTTTTTGCAAACTGTAATTGAATATTTTCCCCCATTATTGAAACTGTAACCAACGAGCCTTCGTTCTTATGGATGGCAGCTAGGTTTACGTGGCATATGAGTTGGTGTAGCATCAAGAACTCCTTGGACATATTTCTGCTAATCTAACAAATAAATACTTATCAATTATTTGCAGTTGGAGTATTGTTTTGATGAAATATAGTGTGTGTATAGTTAGTTTAACACCTAATTAGTATCAAATAGAGGTTGCCTCTATCTATATATATGTAGTAGCATTAGGGTGGCAAAGTTTAAACTAGATCCACCTATTATTGATCTTGATTATTTCAAAAATTTAAAACAGAAAAATTCAATGGTGATCTCATCATATACTTCCTTGGCCAAGAACAATCCAAATGCATAATGATCAATGAACATGAAAACCGATCGTTTTGTTTGAAATGAAAGACTTAAAAAATTCAAGCAAAATCCTTAAGAGCTCCCAGAAAGGAAAAGCTTAAAATTTAAAGATGGCAAATGAAGGCAGCAAAATCCTTAAGAGCTCCCAGAAAGGAAAAGCTTAAAATTTAAAGATGGCAAATGAAGGCAGGCGTAAGATTCAAAGAAAGAAATATAAGAGAGAAAAAAGAGAAGGGACGGAAGGAAGGACGGGTGGTGGGAAAAGCTCGCATGATTACCACTGCTTATATGCATGAAATGGCGAATGTAGGCGGGAAGCTCATCTTTTCGCAGGTTTCTTTCTCCACTCAGTGCGTCCCCTATTAATTTCGGAACCATCTGATAATCTCAATAAATGCAGAAACTGAAGGCAGTCATTTTCATCTTTTGCAGCAGTTGGAGATCCATTAGTTCCCCGAAGCTCTGAAACTGTGTCATCCATGACGGATTCAGGACTTGTAAGGGAATCGACTACATCGTCATGCTGGCATTCACGCCTGTAATCTAAAGTTATAGTCTGCAATTCGTGACTGTCGATGATCTCTTGAGGCATGCTCTGTTAAAAAATCAATTCTCTATCAGTAACACCAGCAACTGGACCCAATGACAAAGAACTTGTACAGCAAGAATAGAAAGTTCACCAAAAAGAGCCACCCAATATTTCATTTATGCGTAATTAATGCAAAAGTTGTTCTTGTAAGATCAAAAAGTAACATATCATTTATGGACCAAATATAACTTGTGGAGACCAAAAACAATTATGGCCTAGTACTTTCCCTGATTTCTTTAATTATTCAAATGCGTAGGTGGTGACTAAAGAAATGAAATGCGTTGTTTTTCTAGGGCCATGTTATATGGCCTCACCTATATAACTACCGTATAGCTAGCACACCTATAGAGAACCAAATAGCAAGGATAATAGTTCAAACTCATCCACAAAATTCAACGGAAATATGTAGCTAATATACCAACTTTATTGTATTTAAGGCAATTAAAGATGGATGATTGAAGGACAACCAACCTCCAGAACCCATCCAATGTAGGCGACATTGTTTACATGCTGGTTCATGTCCAGATCAGCTCGTCTAGGCTGCCAAAGCGACACACACTAATTACTCCAAACAAAAGACTTGGATATATTCATTAAAACCATGTGAACTTACCACAAGCCCAACTTTGGAATATTGAGCTGGGTCATCTAGTTTAGCTATTTTCTTCAGGCTAGCATTATTTTCTTCAGGGAATGCTAGTCTGCATACACAACAAATCAATGTTACAAGTACTGATCGTGATTAGTTCTCAATACAAGACAGGCAGTTTAGGGATGAGGAAATTTAGACGTGCGTAGAGCCAATCAGTCATACAAGCAACATTATACATTGAGCTCGATATAAGATAGGACACTATGTTACTAGATGCTAGTAGCTTTATGTGTCCAAGTTCTATCATGATTCAGGAAACTTCTACATACATTTAAATAATGTGTAACTTAATATGAACTGTTTAAAGAGCCATTCCTTTAACTCCTGCCATATCCTGAAAAGATCAAATAAAATCACCATTTTTCTGGCAACTGGTGAAAAATCCAAAGTGAGGTCAATATTTCCATTAAACCTATGATATTTTCTAACCATTTTAAAGCACCACTATTCAAATGAAAAGAAAGACTTTACCTAAGTGTTTTTGGGCAAAAAACTAGATATTCATCGCGCACATCATCAGTGACTTTCTGAAGCCGCCTGGTGTCTTGGTTCATCATAACCCATTTACTGCAATAAAATGTGGTAGGTGGTGAGTATGGGAAAATAACAACTCATCAATTGCACTGAAACTCTTGAATAGTCAAACTAATCTTAAATGCTACAGGTACAACCACAATAAAAAAGTGCTGAACATAGAAAGCCCATATAATGGCATTATATGGCGATCAGTACAGCTTTCGGATAGGCTCACCAAGAGAGTGGTTATAACTTAACATTATCTAACCAAAACTACCTATATCCAAATATCATGTAACTCTTGCCACACCTATCACTAGTTTTGTCCTCTCCAAGTGCTCCAATTTAAATCAAGGAGCCCAAGGAAGGTATTGAAACAAACATTACAAATTTTGACTGCATAGGAAGAAGAAAAAGATGGTCAGCAATCAGCTTCAATATCAACTACTGAGATCAATGTTTCTCAAATTTAGTGCTGTATGTATGATTTACCCCTTCATAGGCATGGAGCAGGATGAGCTAGATCTACATATTACTTTCCTTGTTTTTTTCTTATCCTAGAGTGTGATCCACGTTGATTAACAACATTTAAATAAAATTTCATCTCACCTGGTAGCCCTTCCAATGACTTCACCAGTTGCATAATCTTTGAGAATCCAATCGCGCCTGGTGCCAATCCTTCCTTCACTTTGGCACCACGTCTCGATCTCAACCACATCACTCCTGTTTCACAATGAATGTATGAAACACAGATAAGAATATAGCAACCTAAACTCGCAATCATTAGGATACCAGTTCAAATTATACTACCAGGCAGGGTATTTGTAGATCTCGATGTGCATACGAGCAGTCACCCATATGAGATGCAATTTTCTCATGGTAAGTGTAGTAGCAAATCCATCAGTTGAGAACCCAACACTTTGAGCATGGTTGCAACCAACCTCCTGCTTCAATTATTTTGATAAGAAGGGGAAGTAAAACAAATATAAATATAACCAGAGATCAACAAAATACTGCTTGATTCAAAACCCTGAAATTCAAGGCAGAGAGTGCATTTTTAACTTTTTTGGCATCCATTAATAAGATGATGGTATAAAGAAGAAAAAGAAGGAAAAGAAGAAGACCAACACAACTAATAAGAAGATGAAGAAGATCTAGGAAAAAAACAAGAAAATCACTAAGAATAAGTAGAGGAAGATGAACAAGAAACAAAAGAACCGAATGAAGAAGAATGGCACCAATTTGGCAAGGCAAAATCAAGACAGGACTTCAATAAAAAAATGGAAAAAATGAGTAGACTGTGGCATCAGCATTCTGAGAAAGCAGAGCATTAAAAGACAGACTCTAACAGCACTGAGTTTAACTAAGTTTGTCTAAATCACAAATGAAAATCCAGACAAAGTCATGGAACGAGCATGTGCGCAATATGATCACACATAAGATGCCCAATATGTTAAATTTCCACATTTCCTAGCTCCTTTCAATGGGGTTCTTCTGTCAATCAATAGATTGGAGAACAAAAAATTCAAACCAATCATACAAAAATTGCAATAAACAAGTGAAGCAACATATGTAGGTATATTCACCTAATTTAACACTCCAAAGAGAGAGATTAAATCAAAACCCTATCTTTTAAAAATCACGCCAGCTTCTTAAACCCTTTTGAATTAAATAATCTATCTTTTCCAAAACTGAATCCGTGCAAATAAAGCATGCATATTCCAGAAAATAGGACTGTGTACATCAACTTTTCAAAACAAAATGACAAACTCTTCTTTCTTTTCACTGCATCTTAGTTTAAAAAACAAAAAGCTTTAAAAATTAGATAAAAATATACATATATAGAGACCTACATTACCAAATTAATGGCAAAAACACCATAAAGCTGCAATCTTTACACATAACAAAGGCAGGCATTAACACAAACAGAGCTAAAACTTAACAAATTTGCAATCTGTAAAGCATAAAAAACTTAAAAAAATTAAATTAGCTAACTTTACAGACCAAATCTACTCCTTCAAGTAATAATGGAAATAAAATAAAATTGAAACATACAATCTCTATAATCTAAATACAAGCTCTATCACACAGACCTGCAAGAGATTGGCTATGGTTTCAACAGTGGCAGTTTTGTTCATTCCCACCTCGTAACACCTCACTATAAACTTCTCTTTATAAGACAAGCCGTCCTCAGTCAAGCTGCCAAGCCGGAGCCGGTCAGCGAGGCTCGGCTGGCAGCTCGACTCCTGCAGCTTGCTCTTCGGCTCACCCGTGGCGACCGACGTCACCCGAAGTAAGTGGGCCCTCCGAGCCCGGCTGCAACAAACGGCGGCGGAATTTCCGGTCGGCCGGCGAATCAAGCTGGAAAACCGGCAATTCCCGTGGCTGTCGCCAACGGCGGCGTTGCATGCCGAAAATGCCCCTCCTCTCAGCAACATTGGGAGCTTTATCTCTTTAACTAATTTTTATCTGGGGTTTATGTAATTTACAAAGAATTGCCCGCCACAAAAGAAATACAGTGTGTGTGGGTTCTTTTGTAGTGTTCGTCGATGTGAACGAGGCAGCCCCGGGTGGGGTGTGGGGGGTGGGGTGGGGTGGGTAGGTGGGGGCGTGTGGGACTATGAAAATGGGTTTGGTTTTGTGGGGAAATTGCGATTGTTACCTCCTGATGGCTTTGGCAAAAGGGACTTTTGTTTGGACTTCTCTTGGTTGGGGGGTGGGGTGGGGTGGGGTGGGGTGGGTGTTTGGCGGGGGTAGATTGACGTCAGTCTTGAGACCACAAGTAAATCTGCAGATCTGGAAGAAAGACAAGTGGTTTTTCAATGTTCGTTTCTTTCTCTTTTTATTGTTTTTTTTTTATTTTCTTTTCCACATAGATATTGGGGTTTGTAAAACAAGAATTCTTTTTTTTTTCCTTTTTTTGAGAAATAGTGGTAGAGTTAATTTTGGACTTCTATTGTATTTGCCTCTATTGTGAATAAATACATTCAACAATCTAAATTGAAGATTTGTAATGCATTTGGACTTCTATTGTGATTTGTAAATAAATTTGACAATTTAATAAAATAATTTCTATTGTATCATGATTTTCAAATGAGTTTGACAGAAATCCACATTAAACTCACTAATTGCCTAATCATAATTTTGCAATTTTGTTGACGGAAGGATTTGAATATGAAGAAAAGAGCTGGAGTTAAGATTTTTTTTTAAAGAAAAATGCTAGTTACACTATTAAATCATGATATAAATTAATATTTAATTCAATACAATCACTTAACCAATTAATTAAAATTAATAGCGAGAAAAAAAATCATAAAGAGTGAGATAGTTACACATATTGGGTGGGACTTTAAGCAATACCTCATATTTTGGGAGAAATAAGAAGAGATGTTACAGCGTGATGACGTTCTCTGAGTGTATATCTCACCGCACATTTTATCCATGCTCATATCTATGTATTAGTGAGTGTGTGTAGATGGATGATGTGATGCACACCGTCGAGTGTAGTATCTATAAAACCTATCTTGGAACCTCAGTTTTGGAATTAAGAATTTCATAGAATAATTTAATATTAGGTGAATTTAAAATTTATAATAAATATGAAGAAATCTGGGAGAAATGTATGAGAAAACATTACATTTTGAAAGGCTATTTTAAAGCATTACATATAGCAACATCATTCACTTATTAACAAATCAATAAAAAACTTAAATTCAAGACAATATAACATACACAATCATCATCTACTTTTTATGAGATGATTAACAATTGTCTCAAATTTTTTAAAAAGAAATTCCCACTTCATTAACACTATTTGTAACCATTTCTTTACAAGTTTCAATGTATTTGTCTTCAAATTACCATGAGAAAATAACATAATATATATATATAAATATATATATATATATAATATATATATATATATATTTGTGTGTTGATTTTCATGCCTTGACATGATTCCATTATCATCAGGATTACTTCTCCATCCAACCTCCCACTTACCAAAAATGTTATTCTGTTCTGGCAAATTCTTTGGCAGTTAGTTAAAAAATGATCAAAAAAATGATAGGAGGAGCCAACTATCAAAGCCAAAGTCTTCCAATTGTCAACATTCGATCAAATATGTTAAGGATCTCGACGTTTGAAAATTTGTAGTAACTTTACATTATCAATGATGAGTAACTTAAAATTATCATTTTCATCATCCTTAAAATCTTTGAGCACCTAGGATTGAGGTCATCTGCGTCTCCTCATCCTCATGTTCATCACATATATTTTTGTAGCAACAATTGTTTTTTCATGCAGACGTACTATGAATTATATATGAAAAAATGTAACCTTCATCCCATGTTTGGCTAACAATTTTCTTGAGCCAAGAATTGCACGACCAATACATGAGGTTTCTCATCCTTTATTATTCTCAATAACTAATTCACAATTATTGATGGACATATTTCAAAATAGGCCCAAAAATGTTGTTCGACTTCAGTTCAATAAGACATTTAAGTTCAAGTGATTCAAGTCACGTAATAGAATCAAACGGTATCATGACATTAAATACTTGTCTAAAAGACACAGACCCATATCATAGGTCCATGCGAGCCAATCATTCATACGTATTCACCACTACTTGATTTTTATTGTTTGCTTCAATGTTTTCATAATTTCGAAACGAGCGAGGGGGCGGATAATGACCTTCCGTGCGCCCCGCGCGCCCGGCCGATCTAAATGCGATCCCGTAGCGATGCACTTCATGTCCCACTAAAACAAATATAAATATCTCACTTTTTTATAAGGTACGCAATTTATTTGTTTATGCCACCTTGTTCAGTTACTATTTTTTTTCTCTATAATCAGTGTTGACATTAAGCATTGGAATGGTTCATCTGAGACACTCTCAAAACCCTGGTAATGATTTGTTCATGCAGAAACTCTCGTTATTTAATAGCTGTTAAAAATAATTAATTTCGTAGGAACTATTCGCATCCCTAAATAACACACTACATCAACCATCAATAATCAAATAAGAAAGCTTACGTATAATTTTTCGATTGGATATTTTAAATCACATCAACCATCAATAATTAAGTTTGAAATAAGAAAGCTCACCTATAACTTTTTGGTTCGATATCTTTAATTACATTATTGTTCTTCATTCTTAAACCTATAGAAATATGGGGAAAAAAGAGGCCTAAAGTAAAAGTCAAAATATGATTCAAGTACACCTCGTACTTGGACTTGGACGGATACTTAAAGGAGACTCCATACTTGGTGGATTTAATCTCTATTATAATGATTCAAAAAATATCTGGAATTGAAATGTTAATTATTTAAAATCCATTCCAATGTAATATTACTCAAATAAATTAAATATATTTGTTATTATAAATTTGAGATTCCTCAATTTTAAATTCATTAATCTAAATTCAAACGGTAAAAATAGAGATTCTAAAATTTTTCCAATTCGAATTTCATTAAAAGTGTGTGCATTTGTTTACCCATATACTAATTGATTGTAGATATTTGGTATTTGTGTATTATTTAATTGATGATTGGTAATAAATTAGTAATTGATTTCACTCAAAGAACCATAAAAATTATAGAAATTTGGTTTGGGCTAAGGCCCAAGTTTGATAAATAAAAATTTAAATTGCAAAAAAATGACGCCAAATTAGTTAGTTTTAGATAACCCGTCAAGGAATTCGTGCATTTCCTTACCCCGCTCCAAACGCACCCCCTCCCCCTCCCCAACACCCCCAACCCCAACCCCCCAATTTCAGAAACTATTGTCCCAATCTCAAAATTTTCTGTTCTCCCAATTGCGACAATCCATACCCTAATTCTGAACAATGGGGAGCAGCGCGGGCAGCGACGTGGAGGCAGGGTTTGCGAAGCTACAAGGTGAAGACTTTGAGTACTACATGCAGACCTACTCCATAATTCTTGGCCGCAATTCCAAGAAATCGTCGGTAGACGTCGACCTCTCCTCTCTCGGCGGTGGGATGAACATCAGCCGCCACCACGCCCGCATCTTCTACGACTTCCAACGTCGTCGTTTCGCCCTCGAGGTGCTTGGCAAGAACGGTTGCTTTGTCGAGGGCGTTCTCCACCTCCCTGGTAACCCCCCGGTCAAGCTTGATTCTCAGGACCTTTTGCAAATTGGAGACAAAGAATTCTATTTTTTGTTGCCAGTTAGGAGCATTCTCGGCGGGCCCATTGTTCCCAGGCATCACGTGATTAACTATCAGATGGGGGGTTCTGGGCATCAGTATCATCATGCTGCTCAGAGTCAGCAGCAGCATCATTTGGGGTTGCCTCCACCCCCCGGTGGTGGAGGGGTGGGGTATGGGAAGAAAGGAAGAGGGAGGGGGAGTATTATGAGGATGAGTATAATGAGGAGGATGGTGGAGGTGGTGGGGAGGATGGGTCTTCAGGAGGGAAGAGGATGAGGAGGGTTGATGGCGTTGATGTTCCTGGTAGTGGTGGTTATGGGTATGGTTCTGGTGGAAAAGTAGGGGCCTCAGGGCAATTGGGTGAGTTATTTACTTTTGAAAGATGAATAATTCCCCTAACCTAAATAGAATTTTTTTCATGGTCTATTCCTAGTTCTGTAGGATCATTCCATTGTCATTCATGGTCACAGCTCTAAATTCTTCAAATATGTTGTCCATGTGTAGCTAGTATGTTTGCTATTCTGACAGTGTGTATCACCTTGACAAAAGTTACTAGTACTGATCAATGCATGAATCTGTGATACATATGTTGGTGATAGTCACAGATAAGTACACAAGAAAAAGCTGATTGATGTCTGTTTTAGTTAACCCGTTCTTCCTCCATCATCCCTCTTTCATTTGGTAAAGCTTTACACTGTTAACTTCATTTAGTCTATTAACTAACAGTATACACCTCGGTTAAGTAACTGAATTTAAGTGTGGCCAAAAAGATGTCCAGGATTAGGTTTACAATTGTTTAGAGTCTGTACAGGTCTGGATACCATATTTGAGATATTGGATCGAATGATCTATTGATCTGCAGTCATATAAGTTCATTGAATCTTTTCTCTCCTATATCTTACACTATTCACATGGTTTTCATCTGATTTCTTGCAGATAAAAAGGCTGATGGAAGATCACGTGTCGACAGGGAAGCTGACAATCAGCAGCTCCTTCAGTTAGAGGAAAAGGATGTTGTATCATCAGTGGCAACAGTCCTGTCTGATTTATGTGGTCCTGGAGAATGGATGCCAATGGAGAAACTTCATTCAGAGGTAACTTTTTCCATATAAACATTAAAAGTCTTCTAATTTTTTATTTTTTATCCAATAGTTCAATGTTGGTTTAACCCCCCTGTATTCTATAACTAGCCAGTAGGTGTAGTATGATCTTGTGGTGCTGATGTTGTGACTGGGCACTTGTCTCCATATGATGATACCTATGGCCAAAGAATTGGCATTCACACACATTCTCCCTTGTTTCTGTATGCCTAGAATAGATTTTAGAATCATATCTCAAGCTCATTAATTGTGATTGTAGACTTAAAGAATGAAGTGTTTTACTTTACAGTGGTTAAAACTGACTTGAGATGGTACAATCCTAATCAATTCTCTATGTTCCTGCTTTGGAGGGATTGATAGAGTTTCGTTTTTGTTTTCATTCATATACAAATGCCTGCGTTCATGTGTAGATTTGTTGGGTGGGCAGTGACTGGTGGGGTAAGGGAATAACTGAAGGTCCGGGATGAAGTGAAATAAGAATGTTCTGTGAAGACTTGAATCTTCTCGAGCAGGAATGGAGTTACATGTATTTGTATATGCCTTAAATCTCAAGCTGCTAATGGCAAGAGTCGAATTGCTCTCTCTTGGTTTGATTCTGAAACTCATTCCAGATAGAATTAAGTGATTGATTAATTGAATGTATAAAATAGAGTTCCTTATAAAGTTATCAGCTTGCAGAAAACTTATCAATGTAGAGCTTTATGTAGAACTTTATACATTAATTGGTTGATTACATTTTTATTATCTAATTTGTAGTTCATTTTTACCTTTTGCAACTTACTTTGTACTATTCTAATTAAAGATACTATTTTATTCAGTTAGATACTGTTTAGATAGTCAGAACACCTTTACTTTATCTTTAAGAGAGTCCCCAGATGGAAGGTTGTATTCAGGAACTATGGCAATGTTAAAGATAAGTGCAATGTGCTCAACTTTGTATTATTCACTTATGTAATTAAAAATATTGTCTTATCCAGTTGAGAAAGTTATTTACTAGACACCATATTTTTGTTTAGCCTCCACAATCATTGAAGGTGAAAAGCTCTTGGTAACTTAGCATATTTAACAATGTGAATGCTCAACTCACTGTCCTATGTGAAATTATCTCGCTGCCAAGAGTAGTGTGTTAATATGGAGTGCAAGGAGCATTTTCTCTCCTGGAAATTTCAGAAACTGTCAGTGTTATAAACCTTGCTACTGTTAATACACTCCATGAGTGTGTATTTTTAGCTAGAATGCTGACAGATTTTGGTGTGAGGAGGTAGCCATGTCTGTAGGATCTTCTTCTTCTTCTTCTTTTTCTTTTTCTATTTTTTTTGTTTGGTATTTGCAAGACAATTTAAAAAAATAAAAATAGTCACAGTAATCTGACCTATCAAATTAATCATGAGATTTCCTACAATTCATCCTTCTTCACAAGGTCTAGATTTCTATTGATGAAAGAGATTCTTGATCCTCATATCTAGCCTGGTAAGCTCATCTAGTTTGCGAATGACAGTTTACTACCTTCTGAAGATGCAAGCAGTGGCATCAGTTCCAGCATCTGGTTTATGGGCTTCTTATAATTCTAGAATTATTCTGTCAATTGGTAGTATATATTGGTTTCTTTACCCTTATAGGAAATGGAATACCCTGCCGTCATATTTTACCATTTTGACCTTGTATGCTTTGTCAACTTGTCTCTGTTTGAAGTGACTCAGTTCTCCAACTTTTTGATGTTGACTGTTTTTATAGAACTTTTATATGTAGTGAAGTTGATTGCATTTAATCTCGCTATGCAACCCTTCTTAACATCGTGATAAGCTTTCTGGTTTTCCCCTTTGACAACATAATAAGTACATCCTACCTACCTCTCCAGATTTTTGCCACTCTCTAATGATATGTTTGTGCAGTTGGTGGAACAATTCAGCAATATCTGGCATCATAGTCGTGTGAGGAGGTATCTGACCTCTGAGGATTATTCTAGCCCAGAAGCCAAGGGAAAACCATGGTATGGAATGCTTATGTTGTTAAGGAAATATCCAGAGCACTTTGTTATCAACACGAGATCGAAGGGGCGGGTTGCACTGGAGTTCGTATCTCTCGTCTCACTTCTCTCGTGAGAACTTTAAGCCTCCTCAGCAATGTAACATGTAACTATCTGGACCATGATAAGACTACTATGGTGAATGTGATATTATGGATTCCATCTTGGAAAGTGATCATGGTGGTGATTTTGAACCCTGTTTTGTATTCTAACAAGCCTATTTTGCCTTGCCCAAATGGGACACTGCTTTTCAGGTTTCTTGTTTCACCCTGAGTAGCCGTTGGCTATCGTGATCCCTTTAGGTGTTCATTGTAGATGGGATATCATTCTTTTCAGGTGCAACGTTTAGATATATTGCATTTCACGTTTGAGCATGGTCTTTTTGGTAGTTTTGTTTGTATCATAAAATTCCATGGTAGTTATCTTTGTAGCATAAATTGCATATTTAACATGTAAAAGAATAAAAAGAATTCATGTCACCTTTGCTCTCAATGCTGATGCTGCCATGCACTACAACTGTCTTAAACATAGATTCTATTCTAAATATGAAACTTTTATTTGTCTCATTTTACAACCTTGCATGCCCCCATGGCATTTTGTGTTTGGACGAGTAATAGTATGAAACATCCCGTGAAATAACATTCATCAAAGTTAAATTCGAACATCTCATGCTCTATTTTAATATTCTTGGACCAATTTCAAAGTTTATTATGCTCGCTAGAGATGAAGGAAGTTCACCACTGATCTCATTAGAACTCAAATCTAAATGAGTCAGCCTTTCAAGTTCCCAAAACTTCTTGGTTTTCAATGGCAAGGAGAAAAAAAACTAATAAGCAAGATTTAACTGGCCCCATAAAATCCTAAATAAAAAACCAGTAAATATTGCAACAGGCACAAAGTATATGATATAGAATAGTTTATACAGATGTTTAGTCAGATAACTTTGAATCTAAATCTCAGTACGAAAAACAATCTGAATCAAATTAGTAGTTGGATTTCCATAGTTGGAAGTCGGGACTCAATCTTTGGAGCAAGTGGGTCAGAAATGGGTACAGATTGATCTTTGCTCGAATCATTGGTCCATGGCAACAAGCATGTGCATGGTCTTCATCAAAAGGAGCTTTCACCGAGGTTAACTCTCTTCCTTAAATTCAATGACAGCTTTATTACAATTTTGAGAGAAAAAGAACAAACGTTGTCCATAAAAAGCAGCAGACAGAGGGAAGAAAAAATGAAAACGCAGAGATTATTACAAGTCTGACGGAAGTAAGACAATATATATATGTGGCTTGAACTAAAGCAAGAGCTGTCCCAACCGGAAGGAAAAATAAAAAGAAAAACAGGAAACAGATCAGGATTCTTCTTTGTTCAGATTATGGACATTTCTGTAGATTTGTTGTTCCCGAGCACGTTTTGCAGCAACAGCTTCATCATCGAGTACCTGAATAGGTGACCATTCAGGCAATTTGAACCAACCGTCCTTTTTCTCTGTGAATTTGCTTATGGCAGGCTTGATCTTGAGAGTAGCGTAATCAACTGCTGTCCCAACAACAGCAAAAAGAACTGAATAACGAAAAGCGCCAATTTGACCCCCTAGTACATCATAAAACAAAAAGGTTATAGTTCTTCTTGAATAAAAAAGAAACAAACAAAAGAAGTAAAGGCAATGCATTTACTAGAGTCCAAGCAGTATATGAAGTCCAGTTAAATTGACCACAGAAGAGCTCAACTATGGTGCACAATGGCACTTACAGGAATCACAATACAATACAGACCCATGCAAATTGTCATTTACCTATAATGGAACCTGATCTACATCGAACAGATGAGCAATCAAACCAAAAATATCAATTGTTCGCGGAAAGGCCAGTAATAAGCTGACACAAATGAATAAACTGTCACTCAAAAACTACGCATATACATGTAGATACCACACACAGAATATTTAAAAGACAGCAAAAAATGAGTGACAGCGAATACCAACCTCTCCATTATCTTCCTTTCAAGCTTATTATCAGGTTTTAATAGGTTTTAATTAAAAATATGTGTGCACAAGAAGGTATATATCTGGACAATTAATGTAACAGCATTAGTGAGTGAACAAGTACAATATTTTCCAGGTCCTATCACAGGAGAGAGCATTCATGAATATACAACCACAAGTTCCAATTGAGATATTGGGCCAAAAAAAATTGTGCAAGAGATGTCGTATTTAGTAAGCACCAAATAAATGGGGCAAGAAAGGTGGACATAAAGAATTAAAGGAATACCAAAGTGCACTATGTGATGCAACGCAACTAAAAAGAATCTATCATTAGGGTACCATTTTTATGTTGATACATTGACAAGGGGACATTGTGGAAACCACGCTGATACAGGTAGAGAAGACCTATGAATCAATCCCTAGAATGTCTTTACAGTTCAGAACACACAATTTGCAAAGAAAGCGCCACCAAAAATGTCTCACAAGTTGAAGATGTTACGATAATTTGCGAGACAGATTCATTACAATTTAAAGAATAAATATACTGTTAAAAACCAAGTCCAGCAGCCAAAAGCCAATCCCAGCCCAAATTCATTTACATCATTCTTTTTTATTGCTGATAGAGAACAGGTAATTCAATGAAATTTAATATGTCATTAAGTATGGCCATCTATTTCAAATCCTTGTGTGATCAACCAAAAAAGTATCAAAAAATTTAAAGATATTAAATGATTCATAACAGCTTCTTACATGTAAGATTCCCTAGCCAAATTAAAATACTAATGAGAAGTGTGCGGGCACAAAAGAGTGTTTACAATGATTATAACATAGTATATATGCAAGTGCAAATACATAATGCAGACACAAACAGAAAGGTTCGGAATTCAGACCTTGAAGGCGTCCAAGAATAGCTCCGCTACCAAAGCCTCCAATCAGTGAGTTCAGCAAGTCATCTGGTTTTCCAGTTCTACTCACCCTCACGAATTCACGTGCACCTGTCACTCCAAGAGCTCAATTCGTATTTTGCTTGATGCACAGACAAAGAAAAACATTTTTACTGGATACAAACATAAAACATGCCCTTTTTGCCCTCAATCATTGTGTTTGGTCAAGCAGTAATATACTCAGTAATAAAGTAGAATAAATTTCTTTGGGGAATGCATCTTCACCATTTTTGAGCATCTAAGTTTACCCTCTGTTTGAAAAAGAATATATATTTGGACTGAAATTATCACCATTCTCTTTATATGCTCCGCAGGAAGAGAAGAATGACAATGAACTTTGTTGGTGATCCAAGTTCAAAGGTGATTAGCATTGTCATCTTACCATAAGATGCTAGTGCGCTTAGAAATTTCTTTATGAATCATTAAAACCAAAAACCGGAAAAACTGCTACACCTCAGAATTCCGACTGTTTAGAAGCATCTGATACCTCAACCTGAGAAAGAGTTAAAAAACCTTATAGTGGAAGGGAGGTGACTGCTACACCTACATAACAGCAGTCACCTACTATGGGTGCTGTTGGACTCTGCAGCCTTAGAAGTGAGTCAAAAACTAAAACCTATAGTGGAAGGAAAGTAACACACATTCAGTCTACACTCTACAAATTGTGTGATAATTTATTAGAAATGTACAGTGATTTCAATATAAAAAAAATTCACGAGTAGCATGTAATATATAATAGAACATGGTTAAACAACCAACTGACATACACTTGTTTTTTCTGCGCAACATAAGATGATCCAAACAAGGAGTCATCAGACCATAACCAAAAGGCATAACGATGTTACATTATCAAATCCAACTACAAATTTGCCCAATTCATCCCACTTTATTTATCAGTTCAATAATGAAGATGAAAATTCACGCTACAAAATGTATGTGTGATCGATACATAAAATAAAAGTATCAGCAAGAAAATTCTTGGAGATCACCAGGTACAATGAACATGTATCCACAGTATAAGTGTAACTAAAACCACACCATTAAACACACAAAATTGAAAATGGAAAAGTTATACAATCCACATTTCAGGAAACATATCAAGGCATTTCTTATCAAAATCAAGTTTTCGTTAAACAATTTGTAGATAATCACAGTTCAAACTACATTGTTATCTCTTCCGCAATTGACCTCGACTAAAGCACTAATTCAGCAAGGGAAAACTTAAAAATTCACAAAAAATAAATGTACAATCAAAGGAATAAATTTACCGCAGTAGCAGCCGGTGACAATAGCAAAATTAGATGCATAAGTCGCTGATATTTGTGAAAGGCCATGAACTTTTCTATGCTTTGATATTAATCCAACAGCTCCACCAGCAACCCCTAATTTACATGGGAAAAATAAAAATGAAAAAAAAAACAATTCTAAGCATACAGTTTGGTATTTAGGAAATCAAGAAACTTTAACACTCCCCCCGCCCCCCCGGGAAGCCATACGGTATCAAGAAAAACAACCCACAAAATCATGGTGTTTTTGGCTAGTAAAAACTGAAAATAAAGAAAAAAGAAAAAAGAAAAACCTGCGAGTAAAGTGGGGATGAGAATGCGCTCTTTCCAGGGGTCCGATGAAGATGAATTTGAAGAAGAAGGAGAAGGAGGGTTTATTTGATCTGGGTTTTTGTCATCTGAAGCCATCTCTTGATCTGAACGCTCACAGAGGGAGGGTGAGCAGAAAATGAGGGCGGTTGACGGTGGTTCTGGGCGGCGATAATTCAGTTAATTAGCGGCTGAAGGCGACAGATGTGCTGACCACAGCCCATCTTATATGGGCCATAATTATGGGTTTATATGTGGCCCGATGGGTGTACTTGTTCAGTAAGCCCGACCAATAATTGGGCCAGGGTTTTTGAATCCGCTTTCTAATATTTTGGGCCGAGTCAACATGTCAAATTATAATCCGAAGTGAACTCAAATCCAATATATATATTCTTTTAAGATTTATAATAATTGAAAGTTTTAAGTACTCATCCCATTCAAAATGAAGTCAGTCATTTATGTGATAGAAAACCTTTTAATATAAGCCTCAAGTCAAAGAAATTAAAAATAAAAGTAATATTTGTTTATATTTTGACTGTAAATGTGAAATTTTTGTGTAGATAACAATGTCAAATCAAATTTTTTAATGCTATATGTTGCATTTTAAACTTAAAAAAAAAATCTAAATATTTATGATAATATAAAAATTAAATAATATAGATATTAACGTATCCCATTTTATTTTGGGAGGAGAATAGATTTTTTTCTTTTCGAAAACGGAAAAACAAATAGAATCCTGTTCCAGGAGAAAAAGAAAAAAGAGATTTTTAACAGAAAGAAGATACCTATTCACAAATTTTCCCAACTGGATGAAATCATCAAGATTTGACCTTCGATCTTCCCCCAATCACAACTAAACTTAGCCTTGATGTCACCCACTTAGTTTGGACGTTGGCTAAAACTTGCTTCTTCTCTTATTTATTTTTAATTTATATAATTAATATCAAAATGATCGATTGTTTGCAATTAAAAAAGAAAATTTTTATACCGTTACATCAATTTTTATACCAAATATACCCCTAAAAAATGAAACCATACTTCCAAAAACCAAGGCTTGCTCGTTTGAGTGATAAAAGGTCATTATATCTCAATATCTGTAATGTGTGGGACAAAAATTGGCTAAAAAACTAATGTGATTTTGTCTGAAAAGAAATATAACTATCTCAAATTTCATGCACAAGAGTAACGCGTGGCACGACTGTTAGTATAATTTATTTATTTATTTATTTATTTTTAAAAAAAAAAAATTTCCAATCCCCAATGGGTTATTTGAACCATCACCAACGAAGTCGTGGGTGTAAAATCTTAAAAGCAAGGTCCTCCTAAAAAGCTACCTTGACTACATTAACTGTTCGTATGATTAACTATTAAAAGTTTCCTACATATCTAGATGGAGAGGAGACTTGAATCCACTTGGGAGAATTGGAACTGAAATAAACTCAAGCTGGGAAAATATCAGCCTACTATTCCCCAGCTGAAAGAAGCAGGCATTTCCCCAAAAGCCATTGATCCAATTGTGAAACAAAGAATATCTGAAGAAGAAGAAGATGATGATATTGAACCATGTGATTCAACTGGTACTCAACCAAGCATATTAGTTTGAAATTCCAGGTGATCTGCCCTAATAGGGGCTCTTATATGTACCAAGAATTGAATCAGATATGAAGGCTGGCAGACTAAACATGACTTGTCAATTTAACTTATTCAGCCTGCACTGCCTTAGAAGTAACAAAAAGTGGAAATCAATCAAGGGACTAAGTGTCATCTTCTGAGGCTGAAAAACTGCTGTTTCCGTGCTCACCCTCCCAGTCATTGTTTTGAGGTTTTCTTCTTGAACCAGGCCCGGTTCTCCTCTGGCCTTCTGATGATTGAGAAATCACAACTATCAAAATTATAAGACCTATAAATAACTCAACAAGTTCTGAGTGTATGTTAAGGCTTACTCTTGTTCGTAATTGCAGAACGTGTAATAGCTAAAAACTCGTCCCACTTATATTTTCTGAGTTCCTGCTTTTCCTCCTCGGTTAGTTCAAAGTTGGGCTCCCTCCCACACATAAATGCAGCCCTGCAATTGTTGAAAATGTCGTATTCATTACTGATCTATCCCACGGAAAGGTATGCAGTTGACCGTAGTTTACCATTACTTAAGACAATGATATGAAACAAGAACAAAATGGTATCATTTGTTTAGTAAGAGATCCCAAAAGCAAAAGCAAAAAGGTGTAAGGGTAACAAATTATATAATCACTCCATTCACTAATGAATCACCTGAATTCTTGCCCATCAAATGAAAGACTTGTGTTTCCGCCCTTCATCCAAAGGTAATTACATTTTTCAGCTTCTATATAGTCGCAATTGATAGGAATGTTCTTGCCACAAAAGCTTTTTACTTGAACTAAGTGGATGTCTAAAGTTACACACCAGAAGAATGTTGATTTGCTCATGAATTAAATCAAGTCATTCAACTTTTGGAAAGGATAATCAACTTATAAAATAAGAACTGATGTTGAACAATTAAGGATCACTAATATTATTGTAAAAGTGCTCCTTAAAAAAACCATGGATTGTAAGTGGGGGAGGCAAGCAGACTTATGAGTTTCCACACAAAGAAAATCAATTATTTCTACAACACTTGGCTACGGCTAGTACTCAGTAACAATACCTGTCATACAATCGAGCGGCCTCTTCTTCGGAGCTAACAGTACCCAAATGGATCTGTTTCTTGTCAACTTTAATTGCGGCTTGCCATTTCCTATTCTTATAATAGACACCTCGCATGGTACATGGTTCTTGGTTTTCAACATGCTTCCTCCTGTGCCGCTTTCTGCGTTTAACCTCTGGGATAATGAAAATGGTGGATCAGATCAAAGAAAAAAGGCAGCAAACAATTAAAAAATCTGTTTTGTTATTTTTCACTGTATTAATTGTAGGTTGTTTTTTGGCAAATATTTACAGAGCATATATGAAGCCAACTCACTCTTAAACACTTAAGTCTTTACTGCAGACTGTTCATCAGAAAAAGGGAGTCTGAACTGACCGAAATATGTATCAGTATAGAATTTTACTGAAAACTGTACATGCCTATAAGCAAATCAAGAAACAGCGTCCTTAGACTTTAATGCTTTGATGGAGAAACCTTTTATGTAGTTGATGGTCAAGCAGTGAATTGGAGCTGGTCAAAAGTTTGGACCAACAAAACTGAGAATTTGCTATTTGCACGTAATTTTAGAAGACCTAATAAATTCAATTTCCAATAGCAAGTCACTCTTCCATCTAGGGCATACACATGCAAACAATTATTGATAAAGGAAAAAGAAGAAATTGTTTCACAGGCAAAACTTAGGGTGGAAACAGCTAATGAAGATAGCACCATATAATGCATTGAAGTTGCCAGCAGAACTAGCAGATAATTCAACATTGCCACATGTAGGAGAATAGATGAATAAGAACAAACCAGGGAATTGTTGAAAGGGATGCTCTTTTGATGGACTGGAAGCAGATAAATCTGGTGAACCATGCGCAGACTCCAACGTGGTTTCCTAAGCAAGTTGTGAAAATGAAAAATTCTAATTTACTACATATTGTATGCAGAAAACAAACAGAACATGAATCTGGGGTGCAGATACAGGATGAAACTTGTTAACCGCAGAGCAGTATCTCCGAATAATAATAACTCAAATGTGTGCAGGGTAACAGGCACATGCATGAGCATATCACATATTTACGGGTGGAGAACAGCACAAATTCATATACATACTAGTGCATAGATCATGGCATTCTCTCTTCCAATTTGAACTCAACTAATGAACTAATGCTACCTTCTACATGGCATGAACAATAAATAAATATAGCAAAAAACCAATAACACAGAAATGACGAGCAGAGTCATGAGAATCATCCTGAGTGGATTACTTAGAAGATGTATGACAAAAAAACAACATGGGGATAAAGAATAAAAAAAAAGCAAGTATCAGTAATCATAATCCTTTACAATTCCTCTTCATTTTACATTCCAAGAAAGGGTACTATATAGTATGATTTCAGTAGAGCTATATTTCTACCATGTAAGACAACCCCTGCATGCAGAAATTCTATGTATATGTCCATACAGAGAAGTTTAAGGCATTGATTATATGGAACATGAATGTTATCAAGGGAACCATAAATTGGATCTTATTCTCTGTGTTATGCTTTCCTTCATAAAACTAAAGCATAATTGTTAAAATAAGGTCAAAAACAGCAAGGGACCGTCATTTGTTTCCCCTCTTTTGTTACTCTGTGCTACTGATCAGGAAGATGGTCTCACCATTTAAAATGCATATAGAAACAGAGATAACTTCTCCATAAGATACTGGACACTCAAGATTTGAAAAATGATCACTATAGAAAAAAGATCAGACCATTGTCCATAGTGCAGCTTTAACGGAGAATATACAGGTGCAGTAGTACTTTAAAATACCAGTCAGAAAATGAAACTAATAATAATAGATGAGCATAAGAATAAGTTTGTTTCTGATGAACACTGAGTTCTTTAAGCATTCAAAGCTTGGAACTTTTTGCTTTTCAAAATTCTGAAGGAGTCTGCCACCACAGCTGCTGGTGTCAGTGTCTCTCATTTTGTTTTGTAGGTCATAGATCTATCGTAGGAACATTTAATGCATTCATTTAGTCCAAACTTTAAATGATAACAGTTCCATATTAACAGATACCTACTTATCATGTAAAGGACACCATGGAGAATCACATGAATAAAACCAAAAAATGGATATGAGCTCTGGTAACCATGCTTACTCCTTTTGGCGTGTAATCATTTAAAGGCAGAGGATGAACACTGACTGGTTTTGTGTTCTCCACACAGTTTTCAGGAGTGTGTGCATGCTCAGAAACACGTGAAAGTGGATCCAAGAAAGAATTTGTCCCTACAAAAATTATGTGAAGTCCAAAGTCAGCATTCATAGCAAGTGGTTTTGAATTGGCCAATAAAAAGACAAGTAGAAGAATCAGATAATCATTGTTCATAACATAGAACACTCCAAGAAGGAGTATGTATTATATTTGATGGTTTCATTATTAACCGTAGCACAATTTAAATTGGATACCGGAGCATAATCCTAAGAGTTTGCGCCTTCGAATGCTCACCATGACTTCTGAAAGGCAGAACAGTAAGTTAGCTAATGGCCTCATAACTTCAGAAAGGAAAATAAAAGGTGGTGCGTAGTACAGACAAAGAATAGTACATAATGAAACACCTTTTCATCTGATCAACACTAGCAACAATAAGTATACAAGTCAGAGAAGAAAACATATAAACAACATAAGGAGTTTTGAATGCAGAATTGTAAAGCATAACGCAACTCTCCCCGCAAATCTCACCCCCCTCTTCCACTAAAAAAGTAAATGATAAGAAGCACACAGGTTTCCCTACATTCTTAACTTGAAGGTATGTTGCTAATTTGTGTCTCAACCAGAGCACGCCAAGTTCCGGGCCAAAGTTCATGACAGAACAGTACTTTTGCGTTCAAATATATAAACAGAAATACTTCAGCTTCTACACCATATTGGTCACACCGTTAAAATAGACAGATGGAACTTAGACAAACCAAGAATATAGACTTTCTAAAACCCACATTAGCTAATGTAGTAATATCTTAAAAGAAGTGAAGTAACCTTGATAAGCAATTCCATGAACTAACAATCAGCAATCAATCTTTCTTCTGAGAAGTGGAATTCCACGCAGAGCTAAAAAATAATTTACCAACGATAAACAAATCTAAACATATACAAGCTAGAAGCTCAAAGGTGACAAAACCTTGAAACCCAACTAACCTTACCCAAAAGAGAAAAAAAAAAAAAACAAGACGACGAAGAATAACAGCTGATTGATATAATCTGCCATAAAGCTAAATCAAAATACTCATCAAGCTAACCACAAATTTTTTTTCATCAAATCTACATATATATGCCCAAATTCTTCACTTTCAGAATTGAAAGTCAACCCCACCAACCTACCACCTTTCGTGGATGCAAGATATACAAGAAAAAGCCCAACAAGAAAACAAAAATCCAATCACAAACACCCCCCCAACAAAGAGGAAAATCAAGAAAAAAAACCCATAACAACCCGCTCAGAAAAAAACACAAACTTGTCATCATTCAAGACCAATGGCAAAGCCCACATATGAACCAACAATTAGTACAAGAGTACAAGTCAACTGATGTAGACAAAACAGTTTACAGCATATATATGTATATATCACAAGAAGCCATTATAAACAGTTTTTTCCTGGTAATACCTGGAAGAAAAAAGCAAAGAGAAAAAGGGTCAGGATAGAAAATACTAATACCAGTAGTTTGGGTGCGTGGAAAACAAGGCGAAAAAATCAAACCAAGAGGGGGTATTTGTGTGTGGATTACAAAGGGAAGGTGGTGAGAAGAGAGAGAGAGAGAGAATTTGCAATATACTGCACAAGTAGTTGTGTTTTACTCATGCATCAACCACCTTTTATTTCTACTATCATAATGTCTTTTGTAATTGGGTTGGGTAGGAGAGAAGGGAGCGAGAATGAGAGAGAGGGGTTGATGGTTGAATAAGAGAAAGGGGACCGTACGCTGCTTCTATCGAGTACTTTTTTAAGGACAGAATTAGCCTCGGGATGCTTTCCCAAGTTATGTGGAATTCTAGCTAGTTATCTTTGGAGGTAGGTGAATTAACCAAAATGCCCTTGTTACGAAAACTTGCGAGTGACAACCTCACATCACAGTAATTTTTTTTTAATTTTTAAAAATAATTCGAGTAAAATATAGATATTTTCATGTTGGAATGCGTATATAATTTTACATAAATAATAATATGATAAATTTTTTATAATTTTATTGTTAATATAGTGATTTATTTAAATAGATATTTTCATAAAACGTTGGAATCGTCAGTATATCTTTATATAAATAATAACATAATAAATTTTTTATAATTTTATTGTTAATATAGTGATTTATTTTTAAATTTTGTTCTTATTCTTACATTATAGTATTATACTATGTTGTTTTACTATTTTTTCAATATGTATGTATGTGTGTATATATATATAAGTTTACTAGAAAATATAATTCCTATTAACAATCTTCACATATAAATGTATTATTTTATAAAATAATAAGAAATTTTATATCAATATATTCTCTAATTAATCGTGAATTATAATGATAATTTTTATTATGTACACGAGATTTTATTGATTTTTTTTTTTACATAATACTCAGATTTCGAATTTTAAAAGCTAATGAATAATTTTTGAATTCCAAATTCGCTACACACCTCACATCCCTTAATAAGATTGACCTAGTCTGAAAAATCAAAATGTTCAGATACTATTATTTATGATTAAATTTTTCAACTTGATATCGAATAATTTAGTTAATAAAGTTAAACACGAGTATCAAGATAATAAAACTAATAAATGTAGATAAAATAATCAATTTCTATTTTTTTTGATGATGTACCAAAGAGTTAAAAAGGATTAAACAAAAATAATAAAAGAGAGAAAATATATATATTTATGAAAGAGATCTGAAGAGATAAAGAAAATATCGATGTTGCAAAGTAAATGCCTGAAGTGGCTAAATGGAGGAGAAAGGTAGACAAGCTTTGACCCAAAAAAATAAAAAAAGGTTGAAAAACTATCAACCAGGGTCATTGATTTCTCCAAGTTGTGGTTTTGGCCAGTTTTTTACATTTCACCATGAGTCTTTTGTGACCCATTTTTAAACATAAATGGACCGACCGTCTCAATTTAATTGGTTGGATCGATTGATGTGATTTAATTTTTAAAATATTTAATATGAATTTAGATATTTTTATTAATAATTTTTTTTTTTGCTTTAACATAATTCTTGTAAAATAAGGTTCGATGCATTGATTTTTTCCTAACAAAAATCCTTTGATGGTTAATTTAAAAATCAAAATTTTCTTGGTAGCAAGAATGTAAATATTTGATGGAAAAAAATGAAGAACGCACCTTGAATTATAGTTATAATTTAGTATTTGTACGTCAGAAAATTTAGTTTCCTAATCCAACTCAACCTCATTTAAGTGTTAATCCCGGAAAATTAGCTATTTCATTTTCTGAAGAACTCTTCCAGTGATTCCAGATCCTCTACCCAAATAATTTCAACTTGGGCCCTTTTTAAGTTTGTGCATTGCAATCAATCTCGATCTCACAACCCAACAAAAGTCATAGTTTAGCCTATCGTGGCCCATTGTATTAGTTCCACCCATCACATTAGCTAAGTCCACCACCCAAGAGGAATCCCATGATATAACATCCCCTACCCCACTCTCATAGACCGGAATACCACTGATTTATGAGTGTATAGCTACTTCCATCTCGAGCTACTTCATTGGGGTGTGATTTGAACTAGTTGGCAACATGTTTCCCGCTAAACTTCATAGACCGTTATTAGCTTTCTAATTCAAATATGATTTGACTCTTCACTTTCCCCGTCATATTGACTTCCTAACTTCGCTCTTTATCTTAGCTGGCACCTACCCCACCATTGTGCCACGTGTATGGTAGAGATGCCCATACACCAAAACTTCCATTCAACTGCCTCAACACAAGTAGATACCCAAACCCCAAAAACATCTGTTCAGCTATCCCAACACCTCTTATATAGTACCCCATCTTTCCCCATACCCCATTTTTTGCCTTTTTCCCTCATTCTCCCCCTATATTCTCCTTCTTCTACCTCCAACTTTGTCGGCACCAAAGCATCCTCCACCTGCAACCACCAACACCACCTCCAAGCTCGCCTCACTACACCGAGTACTTTTATTTTTTTATTTTGTTTTCTTATCTCTACATCCACTTTTTCCAAACTGTACATAGAGTATTTATCTCCTTATTTTTCTTATTTACTAATTGTTCATTATATGTACATATTATCTATACATATTCTGCTTTTTACATCTATTGACTTTCCATCTCAAGACCCTAAGTTTAGGCTAGGATACTAAAAAAAACATTTCTTACTAAACCCAGAAAGTGAAGCCACAGGCATCTTAGAACCAGACTCATAAGTCATGTCTTCCTTTAGGGAACATTCTAATTTGAATAATGAACCTAACAATTTCGAATTGCAAGACTTAAAGAGAAATGCTAGCATACAAAGCCGACCTAGCCTACTAGATATATATTAGTCCAGATTTACCCAAGAATAAGCTATTGTGAATCCTTCTAATTATAACATTATGGTACCCGATCCTTACAGCCGATGTAACAGCTCTTACTAGTCTACCTCTGGTTTTATCCCGAGTAAATATATGATGGGTTGTGTTTTTTGATCTCACCCCTTTATTCAGACATAGCTCGGGGGTTTGGGATCTCTCAGACCAATTCCCCAACTCCTTCCAACTAATAATCGAAGTAATCATGACCGTCTTATACCTAGGTAAAACCTCTTCTATAAAATATGTGGCTGAGCTCAATAAAATACTAAAAATAGACTTACTTCTTCATCTCTTCTATTGTGCCCTAGGTGTTCCCTACAACCTAGTTAGATTATTTCCTTGACTACCCTTGTATCGCATTAAGCGCCAACCTAGGGTGCATCAACTTCTCTTAAGATTAAATACCTTTTAGTTCAAACTATCTATCCTAGCCAAGCTAGGCCCTCTGCATAACTTCGGCCTCAGTCCCCAGAGAAAATAGCTGCAAAAAACTCTGGGTATATTATCATAACGTATTATATATCTCAGTATTTGAGCTATTATATCATTCTCATTATTAACTTTCTTTCTACATAAGGCATAATGTTGAACTCCCTCTTCTGAGTCGAGTGCCCCATTTTCATATAAAAGAAAAACAAGCCCTTCTGCACCCAACCCTCAACCTATCATCTTTCTGCTAGGTGATCCAAGCCTATTTTTTCTCCTATCTAACCAAAGACCCTCGATATTGCCCAATATCTTCTACTCTGTACTATTCTCTTACTAGCTCTTCTACTCATAGTCTAGTGTCTTAGCCATCTCATTTTTGGTCCAGTGGGAAGTCTCTAACCTACAAGAAAAATAATACAAATAGCTACAAGAAGAGTACATTGATCTGAAGACACAGATGACCGAGCTTTAGCAGATACACTCTACTTTAGTTGCAGACCACAAAACCTAGGCAATAAACTCTTCACTATTCTCTAAAATTACTCCAAGAAGATAGAAAGGGCTCGAGAAGAAGCACATCATGAATCACATCACTATTTCTAATGATAATTTTCCAAGTAGTGATGAAGGTAGAGCTTTCCTTGAAGCCAACTAGGAGAGTAAAAAGAAAAATATTTTTTAAGATCTATGGAGTTCAAAAGCATCTTGGCCAAGAAGGCCTTGACATACTACTACCATGGATTTGACTCCTACCAACTCTACTTCACCTAATATGGTTACCCTCCAAAGATACTATTTTTGACTTCTTGAGCGAGATGCAATTTTGGATATCCTGTCAAAAGACAATGAGACATCTGAGCAGGAAAATAAACCACCATGCCCTGAGCCCAACTCTTCTGAGCTGCCTAATCCTAAGAATATGTTTGAGCCTTTAGTTGAGGCAATTCATGTCGAGGACTCCACTACGAACTATAATCATTAATACCTAATTATCAGGACTTCTCCATATTCTGCTCATGAATAAAATGCACATTTATATAATATTTTTGAATCTTTACATTCATGCAATGAGATATCACTGCGCTCAAACTTACATATAACTCCCTTAATTATAAATATTCACTCAAATTAAAAATAGAGGTCTAAACTATGTTCCACAAGATGCCAATGAACTATTTCGAGCTCAACACCAAAGAAGAAAGTCAAATCAGCATAAATGAATACATTAGAGTCAACAACTTGAGCTCTGGCTACCCAAGATCTCGGCCATACGCATCAACGAGCTCATTTACATAAAATATCAATCCAAGCTTGAGGTCTTGAGACTATCCAGGAGCTCAGTCATTCATATCAAGCTTATTACATATGTTAATCAATCTGAACTCCATGCTTAGGTTATCTAAGAGCTCAATCATTCATATCAACACACGAATAAATGTATTAATTAGTTCGAGCCCCACGCCTAAGAACCATGGAAGAGTGCAACTATTTATATCAATACATGAATAAATGTGTCCAAGCTCCATGCCTAAGGGCTGTCAAAGAGCTAGGTCATTCACATCAACATGCTGATAAAAGTGTGAACCAGTCTGATCAAAGAGCTCAATCATTCACATCAATGCAAATAGATACATTAATCAATTCGAGCTTTATGCTTGAAGGCTATCAAAGAGCCTTGTCATTCTTATCAATACATGAATAAATGTGTTAACCAATTTGTGCTCCACATGTAAGGGCTATTGTAAAGCTCGATCATTCATATTCACACACAAATAAATGCATTAATCAATCTGAGATCCATATCTATGGGCTATCGAAGAGCTTTATCATTTACATTAACATGCAAATTAATTTGTTAATTAATCTAAGCTCCATGCCTAAGGGTTATTAAAGATTTGACCATTCATATCAACACTAGTGAGGAAAAAAGAAGAAAAATTGATTCCATTACCACATTGTAGTTCTCAAACAAAAGAAAACAACTATTCACTATGATAAATTTCAAAAAAATAAACTCAAAAGCTAAATAAAATGAAGTAAAGAATTTCCTATGATTTTGAGTACTCCATGACCTAGGCAATTTCTTTCCTTTGCTATCTTCTAACTCATATGCTCTATTTGACAGAACTCATATGCTAGATAGGATCCAACTTACCTACTACCTTAGTCACTTCAACATTCTTTAACACTAAGTCACTGACTTGGAATGGATGCGTTGTTTGTACTTCTCCATCCTTAATTATGTGTAATACCCAATCCTTACACTACTCACTTGATCAATGTGATTCATGCATTATATGCTACTTATATGCTAATTTGTATTAATATTTACATGACATCTTATATAACATTCTTAATTGTTAGACCTCTAATGCTATCACATAATATTAGTGGTTGAGATTTTATAACCTAATTAAGAAATTCAATATTTAGATAAGAGAAAGAATAGATTGGTCAATCTATTTGATATTTATAGGTTATATGTTATAATTTTAGAAGTAATTAAAGGTATTACTAATAAGCTAATATGTTTCGATTCAACTAGATCAATGTGTTTTAAAGGTATACATCCATAAACTTATAAAACTTATGATATTAAACATGATGTAATTTGATGTAAGTGTCATATTTCGAGGTCCATATGTGCATATAATTTTAGAAATAAAAATTAGACAATCTATTTAAGAATCAGATGTCAATCGATTTAAAGATCGAATCAACGGTTAAGAAATTAGGGTAGAATTTATTATTCGATTGTACAGAAATTAAAATAGGTTGTAAATAAAGGAATAAATGCTGAGAAATACCAGATTAGAGCTATGTAAGTTGTGTATAATATCATATTTAAACCACCATTTGACACCTCAAGTTTTGTCACCTCATGCTTTCTTATTAAGCTTAACCTAACACCTCAAACCCTTCACCTTTAAGCCACGATTAGACCCTCATTTCAGTCATTTTCAGCTTCTAAACATATACCTTAAGGTCTCCAAGTGCTCCAAATTGGTTCCAAGTTGAAATAAAAGCAAGAAAAGCAAAAGAGAAGTGATTACCATCAAGTTTAACATCAAAATCTGCATAGGTAACACTTACCTATGATTTTACCTTTAGTTTTTAGATTATTCTGAATGGGTTTATTGTTTATTAAACTTTTAATATCTTTTATAAAAGTGTTACAAAGTTTTTAGTTAGACTTTGGTGTACAAAGAAAGGATTTTTGATAACAAACACTTAATAGAAAATACTTGTGGCAGAAACTGTCACCTTACTGTTTTCTTGTATTTTAGGCTTCAAACGTGTATAGTATGCTGAATAAAACCTATAATTATTACTATTTATATGTCCATATATGAGTTAAGAGTATAGAAATGAATTTAGATTGGTTAGAAATTAAAATAGAGCATGATATTGGAGAAACACTCAAACTGCCAAAGTAGCAAAATCTATTTTAGTGTCTTGTGAAAGAGACTAAATTAGGGGAGCTAAATCCATGAGTTTTAGCAAGAATATGACCTGATTGTCTTTTTGTATATGTTATCTAAATGTGTTGAAAATTTGGGAGTGATTGAATATACTTAAGGGTGCCAAAACCATTAATATCATGAAGTGCGCAAAACTATCACGGTAAGAAAAATATGTTTCAGTATACTGTGAAAGGAGCTGAAGTTGGGAAGTTATATCCATGAGTTTCAACCATTATATGACATGGTTACATTTTTTTGATGTTATCTAAGTGTGATAAAAATTGGGGAGTGAATGAATATATCTAAGGGTATCAAAATCATCATGCAAATTAATATGACAACAAGAAAATGTGAAGTTGTAAATATGTCCTATTTGATTCATTAACATGTTCCAGCATAGATATAGTGTATTTGATCCCTAACATTTAGGAAGATGTTGTAAGAGTTATAATACATCAATTAAGTGAGGTTAGTATACATTTAAGATATGGAACATAGGTGCGTAAAATGTTGTATTCGGTTATAGTTTCTAAGTGGTAAGCTTGTTTAGTTAAATTGAGATTCAAGATCTTTATACTACATTAGGTATAATGAACTTGTTAATTGAGGATGATGATTGATATCTTGTATTTTTATAGTTTGTTTCACATCTAGAGTTGGAAAGTAATACTTAAGAAACATAGAAGTAACACACAACCGATCAAAGGTAAGTGAAAATCCATTTACAACTACAATGCATGGGCATATTATTTCTTGCCTTATCTATACTAAATGTGATCCTTGTGTCTTGATGAGTGTATTATGAGTATTATAAATATCTTATAGTTCATACGTTGCTTGGATGATGGGACATGGGATCCGTTGTGCCATTGAACATGCCATTCATCAACATTTACACGTGCATGCATGACACGTGCTCACATTTGAAGTTTTGCATGCATAATGTTATTTTCAGAAAGAAAATATTTTAGTTGGCCACTACTAGTGTACCAAGGACTGTGTGGCTTATTTATATGATATTTTGGGGTACCGCGAGTATTATTTCTCTGATGATCATAGGGGTGGATAAGGGGTGTGCATCTGGTGGTCACGAGAGAGTGGACCACTCGACTGTGCCCTTATTGACGCCACTGGTGGGAAGACTTTTGGAGGATCACAGGGGAAAACAGGGGGTGTACCTCTGGTGATCTCATGAGATGACTCCCAGACTGTATCAATCTGTTTATGGCCATATGATTATTGATATTGTTGAGAGCTCTATCCGGTACATAGTAGGTGGACCAAGGGCCCATTGGTGGAAAATAATTTTGAATGAACTGTTTTGGTCTAGGAGCTTGCATTCCTGGCATGATTTCATAGAGATGCATCACATATATATCACATTTTCTCTTCAATATGCATGATTTTCACTTATTGAGCATTAACTCATGTAGTTCATGCATTGTAGGTAAGTATGGTGATACCTGAGACTCTGAGGCTTACTGGGCTAGTTGTTGGAGCTCCTATAGGCTTCTAAGAATTACTGTACATGGATGACGAACTGTTGGGTTGTGTTGTGGACATTCTAATTTTTACAACCATTATTATTGTATAAATTATTGTCTATATATAAAAGGTTACAAAATGCAAAATGTCATTACTTCTACTGAAAGTATATGATATTATTTTAATTTTTAAGTCTATCGTATTATAACTTTGGGATGTTGTGTCCTATATAACTCTTGAAATTTTATAGTAAATAAGTTTGAGAATAGCGTGACTGTGATGGGTGTTGTGTCTTTTTTTATGTAAACGGTGATTTTTCTATATACAGGGTTATATATTAGAAAATACTTTTACTAATTTTTAAAGTGCTAAAGATAACAATATATATATATATACACACACACACACACACATGTGTTATATTGATAAAATTATTGTTATATCAATATCCATATTTAGTGGTGGGGGTGTTATATTATGCCATCTCTCGACTTTCCTCAATAATATTTAAGTTCTACCTCATCATCTTTTTATTTTCACTTGGCTTGAAGGTTTGAACCCTATGTATCTCCATCTCAATCTCTGTTGCTATGAGGGCATCTACCCCTTACATGATTAAATTTTCATATGATGAAAATATGTATTTAAATATATTTTTATGTGCGATAAAAGGGTTTTATACAATTTTATGTTTGGGATATATATCTTGAACATGAAAATTGAAAACTAAAATGAAAGACATTGACCTTGGACATAAAAAATGAGCTAGAATCACGTATCTTACAATAAGAACTGTGATACTAGTGTCGCGGCGCCCTGTGACACCATGTATAGGGGCCACAGAGTGAAACTTTGGCGCCATAGGAAGAGAGAGGCAAAACACGCTAAAGTTTTGCCGCCGCAGCATTATCGAGAAATGTTTTCGAGGGTCGTGGTGCCACGCCCAGATACTATAGTGCCACTTAGCAGTTTTTCCCAATGAAAATGAGTAGACCATTTGTCCCCGACGGTCATACCACATCCCTAACAAACCTGAGCAACAATTCGAGTGTGAGCTTAATAGCCCTATTGGATTTCCCATTGGTGGGCCCTCCCATGATCATATGCATAAAAAATCCTATTTGGGGTGGTTTTTCCTCCATTAGTGGATCCACCCAATCTTGCTCTCTCATAGGCTGCTATTGGGGGTGCTCATCTTTGGGCTTCTTTCTTTACCTCCTCGAGCAATTGTCCCTTATTGGGAATGGCTCAAGCACCCTCAATTTATATACAATGTACTCCTTCAGATTTCCCCTCCAAATCAATCTCGATCTTATCTTTTAGATGCCAAATTCTTCTATTATACATCCATCTTATTGTGAAACTTGCAAAATTTGTTCGATTGAGGCTTCATCAACTCATTTTTTGCTTTTTATGGCGATTTTAGTATTAGAGTACTGGCCAACAAGCTATTTAGATTAATTGCTTTAATACTCTTATAATAAATATTCTTTTTCAATCAATATCAATAAATTAGATATTTTTTAATCTTTATTTATTTTTAATAAATTTAGATGAAGTCAGTAGTCACACATATAATGATGATTATGAAATATGACTTTATGACTTTGATATTAAATCATTCAAAGTAAAAAATTATTGAGATGAGATATCAATGATTTAACAAGACTTACATACATGATGCATGCTCAGGAGGAGAATATCTCATTTCATGAATATTGGTGTAGGGACACTACATGTCGGTTCTTGTTTGGGACAAGTATACTAAACAAAAAAATCCTAATTGAAAATGAAATATTGTCGAATATGAAAATTTTACATTAAGATAGTGCAAGATTAGTCGTTAGACTTAAGATGTCATGCTAATCTTATGTATAGTTGGTTGTGCTTAGATTTACTCTAATTACAGGTTAATCACAAGAAAAATATTTTAGTATAATTTAATTATGTATGGAGGTTAATGAGTGGTTAACAAATGATTCATCACCTATCTAGATAAATAGAGGAATCTCAAATGTTTTTCATGGTTTTTGACTTGGAAGTCCTTGGCCAAGGTTGAATGAAAGTAAGAAAATAATTTTCTAATTTCATTGTCAAGTCAAATAACTAGGAAATGACTCTTAGTTATTGGGTTATTTGGATTTTGATTAATAATCCATACCCTAAACCCAATCGAAAAATTAGTTGATGAAATGACCATATTTACATAGTATTCGTAATTGTAAAGACTTATATTTAGATTTTTAAGTGTGTTGCTAGAAACTAACCATGATTGGTGGATTCTTCGACTCAAAGAATTAATTTAAGAGGACTAATTAAAATAATTTTGGTTGTTCAACTAAGTCATAAGAGTTATGAGCTCACTACTAGTTTGTTGATGAAGCTAAGGGGTCACATACAAATTTGAACAAATTTATTTATTGTTAAGAAAAATAATCTAATTGTTGAATTAGGTAAGATAATTAATTGAGTTAATTAATTTACTGGATTTTAAATAAATTAAGTATTAGGTTAAATTAATTAAATAATGTGATTAATTAATCAAGCATAACAAAATCAGGAAAAGTGCAATAAGAGCAATTAATTAATTGAATGAATGAATTAATAAAATAAGCTTTAATTAATTCATACGAAGAATTAATTAAATTAATTAATATGATTTAATTAATTTTAGGCATGAGTCCAATTGGTATAACCTTGATAGGATCAAGACCCATTAGGAATCAAAACATTGAAAATTCTAATAGAGGAGGAATGAATAAAGATAGTTGGATCGGTATTGGATACTATCAATAGAGTTCTTGTTACATAAGGAAACTACCTTAAGGAGGTGGAATCTCACTTTGGTTGGGAGTCTGATTTGAGATGGGACAAGAGAGTATATAAATACACTAAATGAAGGCCAAATTTAGCAATCAAGAGATTAAAATTTTTGGCCCCATCTCTTTGTAAAAAACCATTCCCTCGTCTTTTCCTGTTAAGTGTTTATTGTGTTCTTTTGTTCTACACTTTTGAATAAAAAATTAAATCAGATAATAAACTCATGCACAAAGAGTTTGTGTTATTGACTCCACACTAATTCTTTAGTTAGAAAGTATCAAATCTAGTTCATTAGCAAAGGTTTGATATTATATGTACATTTAAGTTGTAGATCCACTTTAAAGGAGAAATATTTAGAGCTCTTAGGCGAATTAGTTCCCACAAAAGAAATTACAAGTTAGTGATTGAAATCAAGTAACTCTCGTAGAGAACAATTTGGATTATTTCAACATCCACTACAATCAACTGAAAGTTTGAGGCATAAATTTTAAATTTAACCTACAGAACAATTAATTTTGTTTATTTGCTCGAATCCCAATAGCAAAAAGAATACTAGGTTTAAATTATGAATTCCATAATATATTATTTTTTAAATTTTAAAATTTTGTTGCACCATTTATCTTAGGCACCATGCGAAACCTAACATTTAGCATATTGCTAGGCTCATATTTTTGCATGAATGGTCCTAAGACTCTTTTCCCTTAGGACAGGCTTTTTTAGGTGTCCTGCCCTCCTACTTCTGTTTTCTCCTTTTCAGTTTCCACTCTCTTCATCTTGCACACTTCCTCTATATTAATGTATTTTTCAACCTGAGCTAAAAGACTGTCAAAATATCGAGCTGGTTTCTTAGCCAAAGACTAGAAGAACTCCCCAATATCTCAATCCCTGGGCGAATGTGTTGGCCAACACCTCATGAGTAATTGAAGGTACCTCCAAGGCAACAACAATAAATCTCTGGGTAAAGTTCCTCTTCTTCTTGTTTCATGTTAAAGAGCCTTAACGAACTCTTTTGATACTTTTTACTACTGGCAAATTTGTGTAAGAACACATAGCTAAATTCATCAAATGAAATTATCAAGTTTGCCGAAAGTTGGTTGAACCACTACTGGGCTGAGCTTGCCACGTGGTTAGGAACTTTGCACTTCAACCATCTGTGTATTGAAGTAGCATTGCAGAGTGTTCAAATTTGCACAAGTGTTCAAAGGGATTTGATGCACCTGTATACTCTGATATACTAAGCGTCTTAAAGTTCAAGGGTAACTTATCGGCCATCACCACATCATTGAAAGGTTTTCCTGCCTTTTTCTTCTTTATCTCTGTAAGAAAATTAGTCGACAATATAATATGAATCAAATATTTATATAATTCATGTGGATTGTATATATCTATACACAGCGGATTGTCAATCTATGTATTCCGAATCAAGATCGTCTACCAGTCTCCTTTTAATCGAACTATAAACATATCTTTCTCGTCTACGGTGATGCTTCGAGGAAGACTGAGAGAGAAAAAGATTTGAGAGAATATGGAAAGAGTTTATGGGAAAATTACGTTCATTCACATATTCATATTCTGTTGGATGAGTATTAGAGATATTTATTCCTACTTAATATAGAATCCTAGTTCAACTAGGAAACTCAATCCCACTCAAATTATGGAGACATTCAACTAAATATGGTTGCTAATTGGGTCAAGGGTTCTAAACCTGATCCAATTTTCAACAATTTCATTCACTTCCTGACAGATATCCCTTATCCCCTCTGTTAGATTTTGCTGAGACCTCACAGTTTTACTATTTTCTGGCTTGGATTTGACAGATTTAAAGGTTTTTGACTCGCGATCCTCTTATTCTACTTGCAACACCTATTTTCCTCTATTCTCTTCTTGATTCGGCAAGGACGGGGGTGCCCTCGCCCTTGCTCCCTCATTGTTGCAAGTTTTTCTCTATCCTCTTCTTGATTCGGCAAGGATAAGGGTGCCCTCGCCCTTGCTCCTTCATTCAAAGGGGGCAAAAGCAGTGCTGGAGCCACTAATTATATTTTGACACCAATAAATCCCCATTCACTTCAATACAATTCCTACAAAATAAGATTAAAATCATTGGGATTTTTCTAGCGAAAACCCTCGGATAATAACGATGTTTTTGAGGTAGTTATGTGAATTTGATGTTCCTAGTGCAACTTCCAAAGTTTCATAGTAGTTGGTAAAGTTCAATAACTAAGTCATGAGAGTAAATTTTTTCTCAAATTCAATTGCTTCTCTTAGTTTCATATCAAACTATATAATATGTGTGGTTTAACTTATTACATTAATTAATAAAGCAAGATATTAGTACAACCTTACCATTAGGTTCATCTAGCCTATTGATATAGCTTTTGCCTGTAATAAATAGTACTCTAGAAGGAATTTACTTTACCACTCAAGTTTAAGATAAATTCACTTTAGTCCCCTTATTTTTTAAATTAACTCTTGAAGCCATGCACATATTCACTATTAATACTTTCAGTCACTATACTTTTGTAAACGACATTAGAAAAGTAATTACATAGAAAGTGTTGCTTTTACTATTTATTTTTTACCTAATAAACTTTAACTTTTTGTTTGACGATAATCTTTTTTCCATTAGAGTTCTAATTAAATTGTTGTAGATACTTTTAAAAGGTGCCTTTTATATTTGGTGCCACTATTACATCTAAATTGATATATATATATATATATATATATTATTAGAGAGTCAAGCAGCTCAAAATCGCTAGCCACAAGATAAATGAGATTGTCGGCACATCATTCGAACACTTTCCAATTGCTTTACAAAAGGCGGTAACTAAATCAATAATTGCACAAATAGTGACAATATAAGCAAAATGGTAATATAATAGTCGCATTTTGGTGCGTTATTAATAATTAATGTAGAAATTTCTAAATGGACCTAGTTACATATAAAACTAGACTGTGAATTATTAATAACATTTATACCTTTTAAAATGAAGCTTCACATGTAAATCTCTTGCCAAGAAAGAGGTATGGAACTCCGCGAATAATAAATAACAATACGCTATTTGAGATGTTACATTTAGTTGATAGTATATCGGGTACGTGAATATGAACATAATATACTTATTTATAATTCAAGTATTCGGTGAACAATACACTAAATGTAATATGAATATTATTATAATAAGATAAAGCTTTTTTGATTATTAGATTAACGGATAATAAATTAGTCATATCACTTCTGTTAGTTTAAATTCGTATTATATTTGGATAGTATATTTATGTACAAATAATTAAAAATATTCTCCTTTCTCGTATGCATTCTGAATTATTAAATAATTTTCATACTTTTAAGGTAAAACGTTCAATACACGTGTTATATTTATTTCATATAATATTTGATAAATAATACTCAATTTTAACAAATATTTAAATACATAATTAAAATCTTAAAAAATATTTGTAAGTATTAATTGAGTAAAAATCCTAATAATCTATAAAAAATACTAATCATTGTTAAATAGTTATCTCCAAGTTGTATCATAATTATAAATTAGATAATATATAAATACATAAAAATAATAATTTTTGCATAATTTGGAAATAAATATAAGCACACATAAATAACATTAAAGTAAGCCGTATTTTTATTCCTGAATTTTTTTAATTTTATATTTTACCTATATGTCTACGAATTCATATATTATCTATTTTTAAATTTTTGGCCAATTTTTTTTTAATTTATAATAAAAATTTATAATATATTCATATACGTATTAAAAATCATAACTTTCCTATCTGAAATCATAACTTTCCTATCTGATTGGACTAACTAGGTACACCACTTCTAGATGAACATACAGCAAATCAAACAAAATACAAGGTTAATTTGTCAACTTGCTTATTCATACCATGATTTGAGGAATCCTGCCATGGAACAAAAAACTAATATAATCTAACCAATAAAAGTAGAGGGTAATTTGGTAATTGGATAAAAAATATATGTAGGGTGATAGCCAATAAGGGCTTAATCCAATTATTAATATGTTGGGCTTGGTTGGTGGCGGAGAGAGAGAAAATAAATCCACACCGACTGAGCTCCTTTGGATAATGGCCACTCTACTTACGTTTTTTTATCACAATCACGTCGTAGTCTTGAGTTTTCATGTTCCGGATTCGAGTTTGGATAGGATTATAAATATAACACAAAAAATTATATAAGTATAGTCTCTTTTGTATTTGAGTTTAAATAGAGATGACAATGACGACTTCAAATTTAAACTTATCTCGTTTGAGATATATTTTTACTATTACAAATAAATTTAAATGAGTTTTAAATTTTTATTCTCAAATTCGTCCCATACTGTATTTTATAAAAATTTTAAGGTATTATTTTTTAAAAAATATTATTTTAATATTTCTAAAATAATAAAATGAGTCTAACAAGTTTAGTGAGTCTAACCCACAGAATTCAAATCCGGTCTTAAATTTTTTTGGTGGGATGAATCTCGAGTTTTATCAAAATTCCTTAAACTCGCCTTATTGTCATTTTTAGATTTAAAAGTAGGAAGGATAATTAGTTCAGAAGAAGTCAGAGAACGATTAGTCTTAAATCGTATTAACGACAAATTTCAAGTTTTGTCAAATATAAAATCATGTCATTCCTAATTATTACATGCTCTTGTATTCTCAAACTTGTAATTTTGTTTCCTAATCATAAGTTAGGCATGTAAAATCTAACTCAAGCAACAAAAATGAAAATCTTAAAATTCTATAGTCATGAAATATTCAAACTATAGATCTCTCTTGTTGGTCTCTAAAAGAACAAGATTGATGAAAGAATGGAAAAAAATATTGAAGCATTATAGTTCTTCAAAAGTGTTAATTTTTTTGTTTTTCAATTTAATCGTAATAAATAAATAATATTATCGATAACTTCTATTTAATTTCATCACATTTACTACATTTGCGACCTTCAATCTCGCTTAATACGAAAATTTTATGACACTCCCAATGTAAGCAATGAAGCGTGTAAACATTTTTAGGTAGATAATTTTCTTTCAAAAATTTGAGTTAATTTTTAGTAAATATTTCAACCAATTTATTTTCCAAAAATAAAAAAAGTTATTTTGGTAAGTATTTCTTAATTGGGCTAATAAAATTGATTGGGCTCGGTTTTCTTGACCCAACACCAGAACACTATAAAATCCCCAAAACGAAGATTCTCGCAGCTGCTTGACCTAACGAGTTGGGGATTGTTACTTGAAGAAAATTAGGGTTTCGGGCTTGAAATCGGACGGGGTAAAAATGATTTACGACGTGAATTCTCCACTTTTCCGTTCCTTCCTCAGCCAGAAGGGTGGCTCCTCTGACAAGAGGTATATCTCCTCCAAATTGTCAGCTATTTTAGCGTTGTATGTTTATGTTATTACATCCCAAGGCTTGTTTAATATGGTTGTTCCGTCGGAAGATTTGTTTTCTTCATGGGTTTCGTTTTCTTTTTGGTACTTTGTTAATTTTCGAGGAGACTTTGTAAAGGTGGTTTGCGCTGCTTATAGACGCTTTCATGTGTTGATAGAGAATCTTCAAAATTTATGGTTTTGTTTATTAACCTTAGAAAAGACTGCATTTTGAATGCTTGCTTTGGTGTTTTTAAATCATTGCACTAATTTGTTTGAAGGGATGTTTTTGTATATTTGTTACTGCTTTTTTGAATTCAGCTGTAGGATTCAACTAATCCAAGCTTCTTACGGTAGCTTTACATATGCATATTGTGGTACTATTTAGCCTGGTAGAAGTGTGGTATGGGTATTGTGAGAGAGGAGTCTGTGTCCCTTCTTTGGGTTTATGAGAGCATCTCCAATCACACACCAAATCCTACCCCAAAATATCAAATTTGGTGTAATGTATATATTCTCAATTTACCCCTAAAATTCTAAATTCAATTTTAATTCCATTTGTATTCTATATTCTATATTTAATTAATTTGTAATTTAGTTTTATTTATTTAATTTTAGTTTTCTTATTATTTTGCAATAACATTTGTAGTTATTAATTGTCATAATTAACAAATAATTAACATTTGCGATAAATTATAATAATTAATAATAATAAATAAATACATTAAAATAACATTACTTGCATAAAATTCAAAAGTAAAATATAACATAAATATTTAAAACTAAAATTTAAAAAATAAAATACTACATAAAACTAAAGATAATAATTTAATAGTCTGGTAAATCATTTCCGGGTCCTACAAGATCATCAAAATATTGACATAAAGAACCAAAGCTACTTTGAGATTTTTGGCTATGTTGTTGAGCTCTTTTTTGCATAATTCTTGATTGTTCATTTCGAAAAGACTCACGTAGATTCGGATCATTTATGGAATTTAAATTTTTAATAAAATCTTATTCTCCTTTCGATATTCTGCCATGACCAATTTCTTTGACCCATTTTGAGCTCGGATCATTTGGATTTGACAAAATTATTGTCTATCCCCACTTTCCTGTTTGAAAAGTTCAACGACTTCTTGGTGTTGTTGCCTGATAGCTTCAAGAAATTTTGTGCTTTCTTCCTCATTTTTCCTTTTTATGTTCGCCTTCTTTACTCCAATCGGTCGATAAGTTGAAGTACCCTCAACATTTTCTTCATTTATATTAAGAGAATATTGTATAGAGACAAATGCTACTGATGAGTATATTAAAATAGGGGAATCCATAGTAGTTGAAAGTTTGAAAAGATTTTGTCCTGCTGTCGTGGAGGTATTTGCAGAACGGTATTTAAGAGCACCTAACGCTAATGATGTTGCTAGGCTACTCCATGTTGGTAAACATAGTGGTTTTCCAGGAATGTTGGGTAGTCTGGATTGTATGCATTGGAAGTGGAAAGCTTGTCCAACGGATTATGATCTTTGGATATGACATCATATTTTGGTTTGCCAAGTTCAAATAATGATATTAATGTTTTGGAGACATCTCATCTTTTTACTAACCTCGCCAGTGGTATTGCTCCTCCCGCTCATTATGTCATTCAAGGAAAAGAATATGATATAGGTTATTACCTAGCTGATAGTATCTACCCCAAATGGTGTACTATTGTACAAACAATTCATGATCTGTGTAGTCCAAAAAGAAAATTATTTGTAATGAAACAAGAAGGATATAGAAAAGACGTGGAACGTGCATTTGGAGTTTTGCAATCACGGTTTGCAATTGTGGCAGGATCGGTGCGTTTTTGGAAAAAGTATATATTACATGATATAATGACTACGTGCATTATTATGCACAATACGATAATCGAGGATGAACGCGATACTGATGCACTGATCCAAGATTGGATGGAAGCGCCAACTCTGGAAGTTGAGATGATTATAGATGAAAATGATCACTTTCAAGAATTTCTTGTTCGACATAGACAAATCAAGAATAAAAATGCTCACTTTGCACTTTGAGATGCATTAATTGATCATTTGTGGGATGAATATACTAATTCTGAGAATTAAATAACCAAATGTATTAGTTTTTTATTTGTTTTGTGAAAGTTTTTTTTGTTCTACATGGTGTGCAATGTAGTATTTTTCTTTATTGTGATATTAATTGTAATATTATTTTTGTAATATAATCAATAAATGAAATATTAATTATATGTAATTTTTTATTTAGTAGAATTAGTAGTAATAAAATATAAATAATTAAATAACTTTATAAAAAAATAAATAAGTGATAATTGAAAAATAAAAAAAGTAAGAATAAAATATTCATTTGGTGTAAAATTTGGTGTAGTGATTGGAGGTGATTTAGGCCAAATTACATCAAAACACCAAATTTGGTGTAAAACTTACACTAAATTTGGTGCAATGGGTTGGAGATGGCCTTAATTTCTTCTTTATTTTAGTGAAGTAAAATATAGTCTTAACTACTTAAAACAAAAGATTTATGTCCTATGGTATTTGTTGTTTCTATTACAAGATATAACTCCCCATTCCATGAAACCATCGAGTTAAGTTGCTCAATTTGTTTGTGTTCTATGTCAGAGTGCTATATATGTGCCTAGTTCTCTTGATTGACAGAAATAACTTGTGCATTCTATTTTCTGGCAAGATTTATTTATTTATTACTTCTTTAGTCCTAAGTACTGATCAGCTGAGAACTTGGGGGCTGAACATTTTGTCTTGATGATTGTTGGAAGAAAAATTAAAAAGAAATAATCTTTTAGATTGTTATAGCTGTCTGCTTACTTGTGAATGTAAATCCAGGAAAACTGAAGAGCAGAAGCCGAAGGAACAGAAGCCAAAGGCAAATGAAAATAAGCCTGTTATGACAGAGTAACTGGTGAATGATGTAAGCTCCAGCGTGGACAGGGTTTCCAGAAGGCTACTAGAAATGTCATTAAGAAACTGTTTTAGTGCTTCAAATATTGGTGCTTGAACTTGAACGTTGGATTTGTCATTGTATGTAAACCAGATGTTATTTTGATAAGAAAATCTTTTGTTTCATTGATTGAAGTGTATCCTCTCCTTTTTTGTTTTTGTTTTGTTATTTGGTACTTCTTGTATGATGCCTTTGTTTCTGTTTCTGGCTACAGTTATTGAAGTTCTTGTCACTTCCTTTTGTGGAAATTATGCATAAAGAATGTGAACAAATGTTTGGGTGTTTTTTCTTCTTACGAGCTTGGTGTGCTCGGGGTTGGCTTGGGGTTTAGACAGTTGTAGAATGAGTTGTGATTGACACTACAATAAGGACTTGTGGCCTCGTAGGGGAGCTGGGAATTTGGTTCAATTTTTCTTATTCAAGTTTGATTGGTTCCACTTTGGCTATGTAACCACAACCTCATCTTTTACATTAATTTGTTGGTGTGCCATTCATGGGGATACTCTGTAAGCTTTAGTTTGATTGGAACCCCACTAGATTATGGCTCAAAATTCATCATAATTTGAGGCTATTGGCAATGCTGCATGTCTAAATGGATGTTCATTTTTTCTCTTTTTCCTCGGTACTTTCTGGTGCCTCTGCCCTTCCTGGTGCTTTTCAATATTATTGTTGTGAGCTTCTTTGGTTTTATTTGGCACTTTCTAAACCAAGATAGGAGTGGTTGAATGTAGGATGCTTTTTGTAACCATTGGCCCTCAGCACCTTCATAAGTTGGCATTTCATGCAATTATCTTGTGGAGTCTATATTAGGCATAGAAATTTGTATGCAGCGCGCATATGATCTAGAAAAATTGCATCAGGACTTCTTTTACAGGCTTTGTTATTCACTTATGCAATTTAAGTCGGGAATCCTATGCCTTGCCATCTTTTGTAGTACGAAGAATGAATTTATTTATGCTTTCACATGTCAAGCTTTGACTTGCTTACGAAAATCCGTGCTAGTTCACTGTAAATGCCGTCTTAGAGTTCAGAAATGGACGTCTTAGGGTTGTACAGAAATGTAGACAGCATACACTTGGGGCCATACATTACCCCCACCCATGGGGATGGGGTGGGTGTGGGAGTGGGTGGTATGCAATGGAGTGGAATATTGATTGGTTTCCCATGTGAAAAGAAGCCTATTTTCAAACTCATATCCTTTTGAATTCATCATCAATCACCCCCTTATCTTCGTACTTCCAATTATTCTAACTTGACTCTAGTTATCGATTGTTCTTAATTCTCATTATCTTCATTGTGAATGACAAATAGTTTAGATAATTTCACTCTTTTTCAAAATCAAATAGCATAAATTCCAGACCAAAACTTGCACTTGTAATGTTTGTAACACATCATGGTTTATTTTGTATTTACAGTGTAAGATTACTTTATTTCCATATCAATTTCCGTCTTTTTTTTTTTTTTTAATTAATTATTTGCATGCAAGAAGCACCTTGCATTCAGAAACAACAACATTAGTCAAATTTGTCTTAACATGCAAATTCTAACTTATGAATACCTAATGGTGATGTAGTGATCACATAATTAACAGTAAAATATATACCAAGTGAGGTGGCACAAATTTAGTGACAACCACTATTTGTTCAATGTTAAGGGATTATTCTTTTTTGGATTTAAAGTTTTGGAACAATTACAAGAATTCAAGAATAGTTATAATTATACGAGAATTCGCAAGACGTCAAAAAGCTGTTAGATGAGATCATGAGAACGGGGATGCCTAGAAAGGCAATTATCATCGAACAAATGGGATCTGTCTGCCTATTAATTATATGTTATGCATAAAAAGGCATAATTGGGTGGTTAGAATGGTAAAAAAAGAGCTTTTCAAAAGCAAATGATGTTTTCTTTCTATAGTTAGCTACACACACTACTTTTCTTACATTAATAATTCTCTTCCCTTTATTCACGCCATGTTCACTATTATAGTAAACACCCTTTCCCTCCTATAGCTAAAACAAGAATCTTCTTCTTCCCCATTTCTTCACCATTTTCCATTTTTCAATTCCTCTCCCTCTCTCTCTCCATAGACTAACCAAAGGGGACAGAAATGTCTGGGTTGTGCACTTCCAAGACTCATTTTTCTAGTCTTCTCATCTCTTACTTAGTTCAGTTTTGTTCCATCATTCTTTCTCACCCTCTCTACTTCTCATATTTCATTTTCTTCTCACCTTACCTTCTCAAACTTGTATCATTTCTATCTCCTCTTTTCATCACCACCTTTCTTCTTTTCCTTGCTCTTCTCACTGGCCTCGTCCACGACAACTTCTCCAATGTATTAGCTCAAACCAGGGTAAGTCATTTGCTCGTTGCATGTAGGTCTGTTCTAGAAAGACTGCAGCCCAAGAAAGATGATGGGAGTGAAGACTTTTATGGTTTGGAGGATCTTGAAATGTACAGAGTTGTTTTCGGCTCGTCGGTGATGGAGGTTAAAGGGAACCAAGTTGATGTTTTGGAGGAAAAATCAGAAGCAAATCCTCTGCAAGCATCAGAGTCAGGTGTGCTTGAAGGTTCGAGCCATGAAGATCTCAGCACTAGCAAATGTGAGGCTTTCATGTGTAATGAAGTAGTAGGAAATGCAGTTCATATGGAACAAAAAAGATTAGAGAATTTCTTGAAGATACTGGATCAATTTGAAAGGATGACTTCCAATGTGGAAGAGAAGAAAGTTGAACCACCACTCGGCGCGAAAGTCGAAAAAGTCATTGAAAAACAAAAAGCAGAGTCACTGGTGAGATATGGATCCGAGGCAACAGGTTACAAAGTAAATTTCACTACTACAGTTAGTGTTAAAAGTACTCATGCTGGAAAAGAGTACAGTTCCAAGGTCAAAGAGCATTCTCAAAAGCTCGGCTCTGATGTTGATCCTGCAGATGAAAACGGTAGAGGCAGCACCTTGAAAGCTGAGAGTTCTCCAACACTGGATCATAATCTTGGGACTTATGGATCCATGAGGAAGGAAAAGGAGTGGAAGAGGACATTGGCATGCAAGTTGTTTGAGGAGCGACACAATGTAGAGGGAGGCGAAGGGATGGACTCATTATGGGAGGCATATGAAAATGATTCAATGAAGTCAAAGCCGGAGAATGACAAGAACAAGAAGAACAAGAAGAAGAAAGAAGATGAATTTGATGAAGAGTCTGGGAATGAGGAAGAGGAAGAGATTGATGGGCAGTTGTGTTGCTTACAGGCCCTCAAATTGTCTTCAGGGAAGATGAATTTGGGGATTGGTAGGCCTAATCTAGTTAGGATTTCAAAGGCCATTAAAGGGATTGGATGGATGCATCATGTGAGGAAGCATAGCAAGAAGGTGCACAATAATGGAGATAGATGCTAGTAGGCCACCTGTTAAATTTGGAAAAACCCTGTATTCTGTTTTTGAAGATATTTGCTTAAAAGGTAAACTTATTATAATTGTGGATGCTTTGTATGCTTTCAAGATTAACCAGACAAATTTGCCGCATGAATTTCTGTCAGATCTGGTACTTCATTTTGATCATATGGAGACACACTGGAAGAAGATTAATCAGGTTCCTGATTTTTAGGTGTCTTAATTACACAATTGTACATTCACCACATTTGCAACCACCCCTTCCTCCAACAACCCCCCCCCCCCCCCCCACAAAAAAAAAAAAAAAAAAACACACACACACACACAGACAGATACCACCCCAAGATGACAGAAAAGATAAGCACATTGTTCATATATTACATTTCTTGATGGTATTTCACCTATCAAAGAAACTGTTATGTTCATGAAAAGCAGATAACTCTGTGCATGTGTAAGAAAGGTTTTGTTGATACTGCTACTAAAGCTACTGCAAGTGCTTTCAGAAACCACTGCTTGTGCTTCCTTGACACATACTGCTCGGTTCTTTCCACTCTCAATGCAGTATCCATGATCACTTATTTGGCATTTCCACTGGTTTTTTGCAAGACTATTGATACCTTTGCAGAAACTCAATTGTTCTTCACATTCCTAGCCCTAGATGGTTTCTTTTCATGATCAATGGAAGTTTCCAGCTGTATTCTAATATCATGTACCTCGAGATCTAAATAATTTCTCGAGATTACCATAAAAGGCAGCTTGTCGACTTGATTTAACAGAGCATACAAACATCACCACAAAGTCATAATGATGTTCTCAGTTTGTACCTAAACAATGTGGATTCACAAATTAAGCGGAAGCATCAGGAGGAAGCAAGATTCTATATAGTAATTTGACTCCAAATTTGCAATATCAAGTGCTAAATCTCTGTTAAATTTAGTGAATCAACCAGTAACGAGCGAATTCAGTGTATGGAATACTCGCGCCCTCAGTTGTGGAGGGACTTCTATTTTCTTGCTGACTTTCACAGTTGGCTAAAGCAAACGACTTATGCTATCGATTCTGATCATGTCACTTTCTAGAACCAGCATATGTTTTACACAGTAAAATACAGCTGCCTCTTATAAAAAATAAAAATAAAAATAATGATGGCTTAATAAGTTCATAGATGCGAGTTCAATTGCTTAGGAAATATTCTGCTCTAAATGGCTCAAGTAATTTTGTGCAGCTTACAAATCATTCAGATGGCTATGGCTAAAGCATTTTGAAAGGCATTAACTTTCACATTCCAAAGATCCCAATTTCAAAATTGTAATGTCATTGTTTAGCAGATGTAACACAAGTATCAAACTAAAACATGATACAAGCTACAGACCACTTTCTGTTTTTCCACAAAAGTTGGCTCTGCCTGTACGAGACTTTAGACAAGTTCCTATTTTCTTATCAATGTAGTCCCTCAAAAAAGCTACCAAACACTGCAATAGAGTAGCAAACCAGTGATTCTTCAAGCACACCAAAAATAAAAGGTCAAGCTGCATAAATCTCTTGTCCTAAGCAACTAAAGAACAGGATTTTCTTCACCTCCTGCCCACCTTAATCACTAAGCCACCAGTCTCATTGCGCCTACTCTCCAACTTGTAGCTGCCTTTGGAATCTCTTTGGCCATCATCACTTGGTTTCTTTCTATTCTTTCCGGGTGGAGCATAGCCCTTACGGTCTGCAGGCTTCCTAAAGTACTTTATGACATAGTAGCAGTCATCAGAAATTCTTGTGTCTAGAATCTGGTAAAAGGTAACCTCATCGCCAGCTTTCAAAATGTGAGTCCGAACAAATCTTTTCCAGTCTCCAGCGAGCGCGTATTTTACCCTTCCCCCACTGAGGTAGTTTGATAACAGCATATGGTATCGCCTATCCTGTGAATCAAATACCAGAATGTTCTTTGTAAATGAGCCTGGAGAGTACTCGTCAACTTCAGAATCGTCGGCCAGAATGCTTGCCTC